>JAZHEH010000485.1:0-185865 GCA_036589455.1 Ateles fusciceps | reverse complement strand
ACCACTGTCCATTGTAAGAACAGGAGCAGGAAACAGACTAATTCTCAGGGAAATCAGGTTGCAGTGAAATGAGATAGAAACAGACAACATTCAGGTCTGTGATTTCCTGTCCTTGAAGGACCCTTTCAGATGACAGGGTGGCACCCTTGCCCATCCAGGCACCCTAGTTTCCCCCCAAGGGCCTCACCTCCCCTCCAGTACAGTAGGTGGTAGGCCCAGAGAAGAGAAAAGAAACTTGGGGAGGAGGCCCAGTGGAGGACCACGGCACGCGACCTGGTGCTGCCCTTCCGGTGGCTCAGCCCCTCTCCATCCTCAGCAAAGCGCCTCTATTGTTTCCCCTTCTCCCCCACCTCCTTTTTTTTTTTTTTTTGAGACAGAGTCTCACTCTGTTGCCCAGGCTGGAGTGCAGTGGCATGATCTCAGCTCATTGCAACCTCTGCCTCCTAGGTTCAAGCGATCCTCCTGCCTCAGCCTCCTGAGTAGCTGGGACTTCCCCTTCTCTTCTGCCTGAAGGAGGACAGGCGTCTTGGAAATTCCAATCCAACCCCTAAGACCTCATCACATAATATAAGCAGTCATAGTAGCTGATATAGCTGGGCGCAGTGGCTTACGCCTGTATCCCAGAATTTTGGGAGGTGGAGGCGGTCGGATCACCTGAGGTCAGGAGTTCAAGACCAGCCTGGCCAACATGGTGAAACCCCATCTCTACAAAAATACAAAAATTAGCGCTATAGCTCTTTAGAATTTGTCTAGCAGACTTTCCGGTTTTTGCCAAAAACTCCCCCCTCCCAAAAAAAAATTTTTAAGAAACCCAAAAATACAAAAATTAGCTGGGCATGATGGTGGGTACCCAGGAAGCTGAGGCAGGAGAATCACTTGAACCCGGAGGCGGAGGTCGCAGTGGGCCGAGATTGTGCCACTGCACTCTAGCCTGGGCAACAGTGACTCTGTTTCCAAAAAAAAAAAAACCAAAAAGCTGACATATTGTGTGCCCTGGGGCATGCGGTAAGCACTGCTTAGTGGACCTCATTTAATCTTCCCAATAATCCGGCGAAGTGAGTGTTACTATCCCTTTTATAAGAAAGCTGAGCTGCAGAGATAAGGCAGAACCAGGCAGAACTCCCAATGTCTACCAGCCAGCAAGCAGCAGAGTGGGGCATCATACCTGCCTGACCCCAGGCAACGACTGGCTGTGGTGCAGGTGGGGAGGGACCTGAAAGGTAGGGAAGGAGAGAAGATTCCTCCAGTCACTTATTTTCTAAGCATGTCGGGCACCAAAGACCAATGCTGAGTTCTGCCGTGTGCCTACCCTGAAGGATCCCAAGATGCCACCAGGCCTCAGACATACTGAGATTCTCAGAGGAAGTGTGGACTCACAGGCAGGCAACGCCTAGCAGGGGCAAAGTAAGGGAGTTCCAGAACGAGCACAGCCAGATTCAGCTTCCCAACCAACCCTGGACCCCCAGGAGGTGGTGTCAAGAGGGGGCCATGGCCTGGGGTACAGCCCGTCTTCCTCCCAGAACACTGGCCTGACTCAGACAGCTCTCAGCACACACAGCTAGGTCCACAGGCACAACTTCGTGCTTGGGGCCCCTGAGGGCAGGGGCTCTGCCAGGGCTGGGACTTGTGATGTCTGGAGTGAGTGCAGGATCAGGTCAGAGGGGCCAGGCTGCCTGTCCAGAGAGGCAGATAATTCCCAAAGAGAAGACCCCAAGGCAGAGGGCCCTGGGGCTGGATTCCTGGCCTCCAGGAGGCTGTTCTGAGCTTACCCTGAGGACGGATTGGAGGGTGGCCCTCCTTCCCCACGAGGATCAAGAGGGCGTGGGGGATGGTGGGAAGGCAATCTGGCCAGAAGAAGCTTCGGGGGGTGGCTCCCGCCCTCCCCCAGTCCCACATCTCAGCCCCATGGCCTCCTCCTCCCTGGAGACAGCCAGGTGTGGCCCAGGATCCCCGGGAAGTGCAGGGGGCGGGGGGGCGTCTTCGCTTCTCAGGCGCCGGCCCGGCCCAGAGGGGGACAGGAAGCCAGGACACCGGGGATTGTCTCGCAACCTCAGCCCAGCCCCAGTCAGGGAGGAAGTTCTGCCGGGCACTCTCCGCCAGTGCCTCCCCTGGTAACATTGTTGAACAGGAAACCGGGCAGCGCGGGAGCCGCGAGGTCTAGGAGGGAGCGCGGGACGGCGATCCCACGCGCGCCTGCCGGGACAAGTGGAGGCGACGCTGGCGAGCAGACGCCCCGAGGTGCCCGGGCAGGCAGGGTCGGGAGTGGGGCGCCGAGAGGGGGTTGGGGTGGGAGGTGGGGGTGGGGGTGGGGAAAGGGGCAGGGTGGGGGAGGGAAGGGTGCAGCAGGTGACGGGTCCGCACCAGGGAGCTCGGCGCGCCTGCTCCCCTTGTCTCCGCACTGGGGCGGGAGCTGTGCGGGCCGCATCCCACGGGGGAGGAGAAGGTAGGCGAAGGGCTGCCCTCTATCTGGGGTCGGGAAGGGAGCAGGCCCAGGCCCTCAGCGCTCACCCAGGCGTTGACGCCTCTGTAGCTTGCGTCGCCTGGGCAGTGGACGCAGGGGACCTGGCGACGGGTGCGTCTCGCGATCCAGTGCTCCTCCTGGCTACCCCAATCCCTCCCCCTTCTCTGTGTTCCCCAGAGTCGGGGGAAGGAGCGAGGCTGGGTCCCCTTCTTATCCAGCCTAAGACGCTGCGCTCCGGTGGGCCTCCCTGCACTGGGAATCCAGCTCGGAGTTTTCCAGGCCCGGCCGGGCTGCGCGCGCCGGGAAAGGCCCTGGTGAGGGAGAAGGTGGGCCCCGAGCGGGCGGGTCTGCAATCCAGTTGGAAGGGCTCTCAGTAGGTGATTCAGGGTGCAAATGACCTCCCCCGAGAACGGGAACGCCCGGACGAGTCAACCAGCCCCAGCCAGGCATTCCCAGAGCCGCGCGCCGGAGGGAGTGCAGGGACGCAGGGACGCAGGGACAGCAAATCCCCCGGGGGCGATGGGGGAGGCGGGGCAGGGGCGGCCCCACTCTCCATAGGTTCCGCTCGTGACCAGCCAGCGCCCCTTCAGTCGCAGCCCTCCTGGCCTTGTGCTGCGGGCCTTGTCCCAATGCCCCCCAAGGTCCCCAGCACAGGCATTCAGGCTCCTCCTCGCCCCGCCCAGATACAGCTGCTTTCGGTATCGGTGACTGCACTCCTGAGCGTCCCTGTCCCTCTTCGCTCCCTTTGCCAGCTCCAGTTCCGCGCAGCATCTCCGGCGTCGCCCCTGGAAGCCCCGCCCACGGCGATGGTAGGGGCCTAACCTGCCGCCCCCGCCGGCTCCGCCCACCCAGCCCATGGGCACCCTGAGGCCCCCACAGCAGACGTGAGTGCGCTACGGGGTGCCAGAGGGAAAGGGCGCCGGGGGAGTGTCCTCCTTGGGGTTTGTTGGCCCGCCTCTGGGCAGCTCGATGACCCCGCCTCCGGAGCCCAGTGTACTTAGTGACTCAGTTTACACCCTTTCCTCGTCGAGGAAGCTTGAGAAAGTGGCGAAGGAGCCCTGTGGGGACCCTCATTGGACCCTGCCCCTTCGGTCCCTCAGCCTCGGCAAGCGGTGGTCTCCTGGCCCCTGGCCCGGGCCACTTTAGGGGGCAGGAGGAGGTATGGTCAGTGTGGGAATTTGGAGGGCCCAGGCACCGACTCGTGGCTTTGGTGGAGGGGCGCAGGCCTATTTACTTAGGCCCTCCCCCATCCCTAATACACCGGAGCGGGGGCAGGGGCGGGGCTTGTGACAACTCGGGAGTTTTGAGGGCTCCTGCTCTGGGACTCGGCACGGATAGTCACTGTCTCAGAGTGCATTCCGCAGGGGCCACTCTCGTGGGGGACACGGTAGAGGTCACAGGGCAGGTGGGCAGGCCGCAAGGGGCGGGGCCTTTCTCAGGAGGCGGCCTGAGAGCCGGAGAGCAGGGGGCGGTGTGGGCCGGGCTGGGCGGGCCAGACTCCGGCTCAAGTCTGCGCGAAGCCGCTGGGGGAAGGAAGAGAAACCCAGAGAACCGGTTACCCCGCCTTGGCAGCGGAGGCCCCTACACCAAGGCCCTTGGATTAAGCGGGGGCAGGGACAGCCCCCAGGTAGAGCTGTTGGCCCGGCCGCCTGCAGAACCCGCATCCCAACCCTGACACGGGGCCGGAGCGCAGGCTTCTGGAGGGAGACAGTGTCACGGGACCCTTTGCGGATTCTCTGCGGGCTAGAGGCCTCCAGGCAGGACAGGGCTGGGAAGCGGCAGGATGTCTTCCCACTTGACTGACAGGAAAACTAAGGCTCAGTCAACTATTAATAAGCAAGCGTGGTGTCGGCCTTAGAGAGGGGCAACACCCCTCGTTTTAAAGCCAAGGCTTCTCTCACAGTCTACTTGGACCAAGGCTAGCCACAATCTCCCACTGCAGGACTGAAGCGAGGCTCAAATCTTATAATCAACCCCACGGAACGAAGGGGTTGTCCTAACTCACTGAGTTTAAGAATGGAAGCCTTAGATGTTAGTGTAAGAACAGAAGCCTTAGATGTGATTTTATGCAAGTCCCCATTTTAGAGATGGGAAAACTTGAGCCCTGAAGGCGAACGGTGAGTGCAGGATTGGGACTCGAACCCAAGTCTGCCCTCGAGTTCGGGGCTATTGCGGGCTCCGTGGTCCTGACCTCCGCGGCCCTCCTCCTTGTTGCCCACAGGAAAGCGCCGGGGCCGCAATGGCGGCGGACGTGGAGGGGGACGTGTACGTGCTAGGTGGAGCACCCCTTCGAGTACACCGTTAAGGACGGGCGCCGCGTGGCCATCCGGCCCAATGAGCGCTACCGGCTGCTGGCGGCGCAGCACAGAGCACTGGTGGCACGTGCGGCGCGAGCCCGGTGGCCGCCCCTTCTACCTCCCGGCGCAGTACATACGCGAGCTGCCAGCGCTGGGCAACCCTGCCACCGCCCCGCCTCCCAGTTCCCCACCCGGGCCCCGCGGCCCCCGAGCCGCTAGCCTATGACTACCGGTTCTTGAGCGCGGCGGGCCCCGACGTCGCCCCCGCGGAGCCCGGAGGCCGCGCCAGCTCCCTGTGCGGCCCAGCGCAACGCGGCACTGCGATCCAGCGCAGCAGCCTGGTGCCGGGCCTGCCCAGTTGCCTGTACTTGTGGCCCACGGCGCCCGTGCGGCCCGCGCAGTCCCTGGACGACCTGGCGCGCACAGCTGTCTCGCCTCCCACCGGCCTCCTCGGAAGCAGCGGAAGCTTCAAGGCCTGCAGCATGGCGGGCTCCTGGGTGTGCCCGTGGCCCCCGGCGCGCAGCGACTCAGAAAACATCTAGGAGGCCATCCAGGACGTGCGCGGCCCGCCGAGGGGACGAGAGCGCGGAGCAGGTACGACCCGGGGTGTGGAGGTGGGGGAGGTGAGCTGGGGACCACGCCCGCACGGAGCCAGGACACCAGGAGACCCGCTCGGCTCAGCGTCCCGCAGGACGCCCACCTCTGTCCAAAGACTTCCGATGAGCTTCTCTCCCCCAGACCGTGAAACGGAGAGCGGTGGAGGCCCCAGTCCCTCATGTGCAATTCCCAGTCTCCAAAGCTCCCTGGAAGCCCAAAGGTTTTGCGCTTGAACTGATGTGAGGCTGTTGATGGTCTTTATTTATCGCGCTTGTGTGAATATTCATGTTTTGCTGCAGAAATGCAGATGAGCTCGATGGTCGGTTGCTGCCCCAAGCCCTGCTGGGAGGTTGTGTAACCTACAGTAGGTGTGTATCTTTCCAAGTCCCAGCTATTCCGTATTCAGAAGCGCATCTGGGCACAGAAGGGGGTGATCACGGGCCTACAGCCTGCTCAACCGCCTTGCTGGTCTCCCTGGGGTCGGATGAGAGGGTGGATGTGAAAGTCAGGCGTCTGCTTCTCTCTGAGGGTGCTTCCAGCATTTTAGTTCCTTTTTTAAAAGAACTCTTGGTGGGTTTGTTTCAGAAAGAAGTCCGGTTATGGTGAGGTTGTTTATTCCCCTCTTCAGAATCCAGTTGTGTTAATCTGGGAAATCGAAAATAGAGCACGTTTAAAAACACTCTTACATTCTCACAACACTCTGGGCGACCCCTGACATTTTGAACTTTAGGAACTTTTTCAGGGAGGGGCAGCCCGAGGGGGGGAAAAAGAATGCTCAGAACCGTTCTGCCATCTGCCACCGGTTGTGTGACGATCTAGGGCCGGTTCTCTTCCTCTCTCAGGGTCTCGGTGTGTTCTTTAGCCTAAAGGGAGGGAGTAGACAGATGACCTCTGAACCTTGGAAGCCCCTGATTTATTTCACTGTACTTGATGTCATTACCACGAACATTGATGCCTACCATGTGCTAGGACTGAGTCCGGGATGCCCAGACGAAGGAGGCACATCCCCGTAGGCCCGCTGCTGGGTCTTCCATCCACCCATCTGGTTACAATGCAGAGCTCAGGTTCTGAGGCTAGGGAAAGGTGAATTGCACTCTGCTGGGTCACCTGCCAGCTGCTGACAGCCACTTAACTTACACTCGAGGACGCTCCCCCAGGTCCCCAGGCACAATACCTAAGGATTAGCGTTGTAAGCCTTGTAATCATTGTAAGCGCTGTAAACGATGTAAGGCTTCGAAGTGCTTGGCTGCAGCAGTGGGTCCACCCAGACCATCTGGGTCGTCCTGGGTCGGCTTCCTTGGGTCTGCTCTGCCTTCGCCTTGTGGCCAGGATGGAGAACGGCACCCGGCGGGCGGGGCTGGGGACCGTGGCAGGCTCCTGTCTTATGCCCCTGCCAGCTGGTCAGGCAGCTTCTCTGGGATGGGTGGCTGGATGCCAGCGCTCTTCCTTCCTGGCGTCCCTCCGTTTCCTGCGCCGGCTCTCGGTGGTGCAGTTCCATGCCTCTCCACATTCTCTGTCCTGGGGATGGTGGGAGGGTGTCTGCCCATCTGAGCGGAGCCCCTGAAGATGGGGGGAATAGCCTTGTCCTTTGAACCTCGCATCTGGCCCAGGGTCTGGCTCAGAGTGCACAGAGAGTGTGTGTTGGGGGAGGGCACAGGAGCAGCAGCCCTTTACCTATGAGCCAGGGCTCTGTAGGTCTGCCCATGGGCCACCACCCCAGGGCCCAGAACCAAAGAGGAAGGAGATTGCCCAGGTCCTGACATCTCCTGAGAAGACAGATGTCCCCCGCTGCCAGGGTGCCTGCCAGATGGCCCATCTGCCCATCCTTCCTTCAGCTCCCAGCAGGTTTCCAGTTGCAGTGGCATGTGGGGGGGGTGGGGCACAGGTGATGGAGGCAGGGGACTTACCCAGCAGGGAACTAGGACATTGGCCAGAGACAGGCTGTGCCCTGGCCTCACTCGTGGCCCTAATTCACTGTGTTACCTCTACAAGTCACTTTGCATCTCTAGTCCTGTTTCCTTCCCTGTGCCATGGGTGCAATGATACCACCTTCCCTGCCATGGTGCTTTATTCAAGAGGCAGCTGTGGGTCTCCCTGGCGCTCCACCCCCAGCAAAGTCCAGGGTGGGGAGTTGGTCCTGCCCCCCCACCCCAAGGGAACCCCACCCCTACTCTTAGTTCTCCCAGCCGGTATTTTCCCACCGTGATCCTCCAGGGCCATTCACTCATTCATTCGGCATGAACTAACGGAATACCTGCCAAGCCCCGGTGAGCCTCCGGATCTAGAGAGGACTGAGGCACAGCCACGGTCCTGGGAGACTCGCGCCTCTTGGATAAGAGGCCAGCAAGAGAAGACCTGGGGCCGGGGCTCAGGAGTGGAGCGTGGGGTTGGGAGTGGGTGCCCACCCAGGCAGGGCCTCCTGGGCCCTTGCAGGAATGTGCACCTTATCCTGCAGCCACTGTAAGGCTTTCAGTAGAGACAGGAGTGGGACTGAGAAAAACATCCCTATGGCCAGGGCTTCAAGAATGGCCAAAGCTTCTTGGTCTTGTGGGCACGTGGCAGTGACAGGAGGTTTGGGAGGTGGATGGGCAGGGTCAGGGGCTGAGGGGAGCTGGGGAGGGAACTCGGGCTGGGTTCTAGATTCCCAGCTGGCACTCCTGGGCAGACCATGGTGCTGCTTACTGAGGGGGGTGACTTGGGGAGGATTGGGGTGGGGAAAAGATGGGGCCCGCCTGGATTTAGATGCCAGGCAAAGGGAAGAGAAGCATGGAAGTGCTGGCTCAGAGGCCAAGAAGTGTCCAGAAGGATGCACAGGAAGTCATGTGAGAGAAAGGCCATCTAACACTTATCCCAGTGGCCGCCAGAGGCTCAGCTGGCCAGGGGGTGCTGAAGGCAGCGGGTAGTGGGTCAGGAGTGAAGTGAGGGTGCGAACTGAGAGTGTGGACAATGGGCAGAAGGAGAGAGACACAGTGTGGCCAGAGCGGGTGTAGGGTCATGGATGGAAACGTCCCCAAGTTCAGGGGGGGTGGGCAGGACATGGGGAGGCTAAAGGTGGGGGAGGGGCTCGGTGCTGAGAAGGGATCTTGGAAGAAAGGAGTGGTGGGTTCAAAAACAGAGGGCAGGATGTGGGGATGGCAGTGGCACAGGAGCCCTGGGGAGTGTGTGGGGACACCCACCTGTCAGGCAGTGGCTCAGGGCTTAGGGCAGGCTACTGGCAGGACCAGGCACCCCCAGGACAGAGGAGCTCCTGCCATGGATGGTGTTTTACAGCCTTGTTGCCCCATGCACTCTCCTCGCACATATTGAGCACTTGGTGTGTGCTGGTCACCATGGGGGACACTGGGGACAAAGAGTGGCAAGACACAGTCCCAAAGGGGCTAAGAGTCCTGTGGGCTCTAGCTCAAAGGCCTGTACCCCAGGGTTAAGCTCCCCAGCAGCCCAGAGGGCAGCCGTAAGCACCTCCATTTGCCTTGAGTACAAACAGAAGTTCAGAGAGGTTTAGTGACAGGACGAATGTCAAGCAGCCAGGAAGTGGCTGTGTCCAGGACAGTTCCAGGCCCCCTGACCCCCAGCCTCACCCTGGCCACCAGGTTCAGTTTCAGCCAGGTGGCCTTTAAGGTTGGCCACCCCTTTCCTCTCGGCAGGAACAGTCCAAGCCGAAGGCAGGCACGCGCTCCTTCTTCTGAGCATCCTGTGTGTCCAGCCCTGCTGTGGGAGAGTTCATGATGTCCCAGGAGAGGGACGTCTCCTCTTCTCTTGCTGCCCAGGAGAGGGCAGAAGCAAACCCTTCTGAGAGGGGAGAGAGGGAGACTCGGGGGAGGTAAGCAGGGATCACTCCTCCCCCTGCCCCAAAGAGGCCACTCCGGGAGCCCTGGGAAGCCCGGCCAAAGGCGGTGCAAAAAAGGGAACTCTTCCCCCGTGGCTGTGGTCCTGACTCTGGAATTTCAGGGTGCAGTCACCAAACCCGCCCAGAGGCGGGAAGGCCTGGGCAGGTGAAGCCGGAGCCACCCCTGCTGCTGGGGCACTGGCCGCTGAGAGGGAGGCTCCAGCCGAGCCGCTGCACCTTCTTACACAAGCAGCCCTGGAGGCCGCACCTGAGCTGGCAGCCCCGACTGGACGGAGCCCAGGGCCCTCCTTCCTCTCTCCTGCGCTGGGAATTGTGAGTGAGCCATTGCCCCTGGGGGACAAGGCGGGGGCCCCAGCAGTTTCCCCGCTCTCTCCCCTCCCTTCCCCAAACCCTAAAACCCACCTGGGGGCCCTTCCGCTCTGGATCCAGGCCCAGCACCCACTTCCTAGGACAAACTCTGAGGGCAGCCCGTGGCTGCTGTGATTGAGAGAAAGGAACTGGCCTCGGGACAGACCCATCTGTCCCTCCTCGGGGCCAGCCAGGGAGGGCTTTGGCAACGGGCCTTGGTAACAGGGGGGAAGCTGAGGCCAAGTGGAGGGGGACTCCAGGTAGCCCCTTGCCTGTACTCCCCTCCTCCAGCAACCCCCACCTCCACCCCCCCACTGGGGCGGCCGCCCTGGGGTGGCTCTGCTGGTTTCTTTGCACCTGACCCAGTTCCCCTCCCAGTGAGTCACCTGCAGCCCCAGGCTGGCCCAGGAGCCCCTCTGCCTGCCTAGGACTGGACTTAGGAGACAGCAGCTTCTTGGGTCCCCCTCTCACCCTCACCTCACATTGCTGTCCACCCAGAGATCTCCCTGCCCCCTGCCCCCATCCCCTGCAGGCCCCATGGTCTCTGGGGGTCTCCCTGGATCCTGTGCCTGGTTCTCACCTCTTAGTCCCTGGCTCCCTTCAGCCCCCAGGAGCCTGAAATGGGCCCCAGGACAAGCCCACCTGCCCCCTCAATTCCTTCCCAAGCCTCAGCAGTTGACCGCACTCTAGACCTATTTTTTTTTATGTTAATTTTATTTCAGTAGTTTTGGTGAGCAGGTGGCATTTGGTTACACGAATAAGTTCTTTAGCGGTGATTTCTGAGATTCTGGTGCACATGTCCCCCCGAGCGGTGTGCACTGTATCCAAAGCGTAGCCTTTTAACCCTCACCCCTCCCACCCTTCCCTGACTCCGAAGTCCCCAAGGTCCGTAATATCACTCTTAGGCCTTTACGTCCTCATAGCTTAGCTCCCATAGACCCATTTTCTCTGCCCTTCTTAGAGCTGACTGTGTCCAGTAGAGGGGAGAGGTGGGCATCAGTACAGAATGCCAGCCTGGGTGGGTGGTCAGTGCCAGGCCCTGGGAAATGGGAAAGTCCATGATCATGACCAGGGAGTAGCCGATGACCAGGAATGTGGTCGGGCTCCCTGCCTGAATGTTAGGGAGATTCGGAGCTGGATCTGTGCCGGGGAGTGGGAGCTCAGTGGCGTTGGATTATGTTGATGGGAAGCAGGGCTGCCAGGACTAGGGCTCTGGGGGACAGGGGCACAGGGGCACAGGTGCTCTTGCTAACTTTTGGGAAGCTCTGTTTCCAGATTACAGAAGGATCTGGCTGTTGCCTGGGCCGGGTGAGGCCCACAGGACCCTTCTGTCCAGCTGAGTTTCCTGTGGCTGCCCACCCTGCCTCCTCGCCTTCTCCTGGCTGGGGGTCCCCTGTGAGGCATGAAGGGAATGGGGCAGGGGCCCCTGTCCAGGCCTCCGTGTCTGTCTAGGGGCTGGGCCACAGACAGGAAGCAAAGGTAGCAGAAGGGCCTGCCTGCAGAATCCTCCCCAGCCTCCCCTTCCTTTCTCCTCCTTGGCCCAGTTAAATGTGTAAATTGCTATTCCCTCCCTATAAAAATAGCTTAACTCCATTACAAATATTTGGATAATAGGAGGAAATCTCAATCAAATGACTGTTAGCATGTTGGTTTTTTCCCATTTATTCTGCCTACTTACGTGGATGTCTTAGGTAGTTCCTGCAGAGACATCACAGCGTAATGATGATTGTGCCTTCTGCTTTTTCATTTACCATATTCACCTAGTCAGTGAGTGTCGGCTGCTGTACTAGACACTAGGCAGCAATGAAAAATAAAGGATGTTCCTGCCCTCAGGTAGCTTACTGTCCAGGAGAAATTGAACAGCAGATCCAGTTATAATATGGTATGGCATGGTTATGATATGGCAAATATGATATGATATGATGTGATGTGATATATGATGCATTTGCAAAGAACTGAGGGGTCATGTTGGAGGAGCCGCCCTCCCAGAATCTTGTTGGCAAGAGGGGAAATCCAGAATGGTTCCTGGAGGTATTGACAGAGATGAATTCAAAAGGTTTCTACAGTTCCCTCTCATGAAACCCTCTGGACCCGGTGCTTTTTTCAGCGGCAGATTTTTTTTTTTTCTCATCAGTGGTGATTTTATTCAAGTTTCTACTCACTTTTTTTGGCCATTTTATATTTTACTAGAAAAGCATTCATTTTCTCCAGATGTGTAAACTCTCCACTTTTAAATGTTATTATGAATTTCTTTGTGACCAAGTAAATGATTTTTTCTGTTTTTCATAGGACAGATAAGAAAAATGCATATTTTCTTTTTTAAAAAATTTTTATATTATTTTTTTGAGATGGCGTTTACTCTATCACCCAGGCTGGAGTGCAGTGGTGCCATCTCGGCTCACCACAACCTCCATCTCCTGGGTTCAAGTAATTCTCCTGCCTCAGCCTCCTGAGTAGCTGGGATTACAGATGTACACCACCACACCTGGCTGATTTTTGTGTTTTTAATAGGGAGGGGGTTTTGCCATGTTGGCAAGGCTGGTCTGGAACTCCCGACCTCGGGTGATCCACCCCCCCTCAGCCTCCCAAAGTTCTGGGATTACAGGTGTGAGCCACCTCGCCTGGCTGGAAAAATGCATATTTTCTACTTAAGGGATAAAGGTCCTATCTGCACCAACTCAAGCTTATTGATTATATTATTCAAACTTTGATTTCCTTTGTAGCCTTTGGTGCTTGGGGGCAGGGGTCTTCTACTGTAATTCAGTTAGAAATGTGTTAAACCCTCCACCCAAATTTTCTCTATAAAGCTCTTCTGTTGCTTTTACTAGTTTTTGCTGTCGATATTTCACTACGTTGCTGTTGGGAGCATGCAGATTTCTAGTGTTCGGTTGTTTCAAATTGTGCCTTTCTAGCATTACGTGATGTCCCTCTTTATTCCATTATACTGCTTAACCTTAAATTTCACCCTTCTATTGTTAATATGGCCACTCCTTATTAGACTTTTTTTTCACTTGCTTAGCATTCTTTTTTTTCTACCATTATCTTTTTTTTTTTTTTTTGAGCTGGAGTTTCCCTCTTCTTGCCCAGGCTGGAGTGCAATGGCTCGAACTCTGCTCACTGCAACCTCCGCCTCCTGGGTTCAAGCGATTCTCCTGCCTCAACCTCCTGAGTTATTCATGGTGGTGCGCACCACCATGCCTGGCTAATTTTTGTATTTTTAGTAGAGATGGGGTGTCACCACATTGGCCAGGCTGGTCTCAAACTCCTGACCTCGTGATCTGCCCGCCTCAGCCTCCCAAAGTGCTGGGATTACAGGCATGAGCCACCTCCCCCGACATTTGTTTTTTGAGATGGAGTCTTGCTCTGTCACTCAGGCTGGTGTGCAGTGGTGTGATCTCGGCAAACTGCAACCTGTGCCTCCCAGGTTCTAGTGATTCTCCTCCCTCAGCCTCCTGAGTTACTGGGATTACGGCACATGCCACCACGCCCAGCTAATTTTTATATTTTTAGTCGAGACATAAGGGTTTCACTACGTTGGTCAGGCTGGTCTCAAACTCCTGACCTTAAGTGTTCCACCTGCCTCAGCCTCCCAAAGTCCTGGGATTGTAGGCGTGAGCTGCTGTACCTGGCCTGTTGCTTGATTATTGTTTCTTTCACCTTTTCCTTCCTCTGCCTGTGAGCGCTCCTGACTGGGCCCTCCCGGGTCATCTTTGGCCTCTATTTCAATCTTGGTGTACTTTTGCTCTGAGGTTTGATATTTCTTCTTGACCTTCCAGCCTGCAAATTTGAATCTCAAGAGTGTATTTCTTCTTCTTCGACTAGTCCAATGACATATTTTAAATTCTAAAAATCAGTCCTTTTTTAGAACTCTGTTTGATTGGAGTCTCCTTAAGAGTTTGTATTCCACGTGTGATTGCATTCTCCAGTCCCTCTATTTTGCCAATAGCCTTGAATTTATTTTACTAGGTTTCTTTTTTTAAATCAAAGCAATATTTTAAAGTCTGTAGTAAAAATCTCACATGTACCTCATTTCCCTGCTCTGTCCTCCATCAACTCAAAAGTCACCCCTTTCATTCATTCTTTCTTCCCTCTTCCAGAGTTTCTGAGTACAAACTAGTATAACTACATATCTGATTACTTAGTTTCCTCTCTCTCTCTCTTAAGCAAAGGTAGTACCTTAAGATAATACATTTTATGGTAAGTACAATTACACACAGTCCTGTGCGTAAAACAAAATAAAAAAAAACTACTTGTTTACTTTTTGTTTTATTTATTTCTTTTACAATGTATCGTGGAGATTGGATCTAGAGAGGCTGTATCTCCTTCCCTGCAACTAGAAATAATCCTTTACCAGTCCTTTAGTGACAGACACTTGGAACACTTCCCATTTTTTGCTATTACAACAATACCATAATGAATGTTCTTTTATATATGTACAGGTAGATGTAGGAAAAATTCCAGAAGTGGGAGTTTGGGGTCAAAAGGTAAATAATAGATATTTGATGAGTATATCCCATGAGGCGTATACCAGTTTGCCTTCACCAACACAAATGAGGGTGTCTATTCCCCATGGCCTGGCCAACTGACTCTTGTCAAACTTTTGTTTTCTGCCAATCTGACCATAAAATGTATTAAGATACTTTAAATTTGCATTTCTCTTTCCCGTAAGCATATTTTTCATATATTTAAGATCTGTTTGTTCCCCCACTCCACCTTTTTATTTTCTCTGAATGGTCTATTTATATCCTTTGCCTGTTTGTGTATTGGTTTTTCCTTGTTGAGTTCTGGTAGCTTTTTCTATACTAGGGAAAATAGCCCTTTGTCTGTTATTACATGAGTCGGAATTCCCTCCCCCACCCTGAGCTTGTCTTTTGACTCTGCTAATAGCATTATTTTGCCAGGCAGGTTTCTTAAAACACACTTATGTAGTCCAATGCAGCAATTGTTTGTTTATTTTATGGCTTTTATATTTTGAGTCTTTGTTACAAAGTCTTTTATATATATATATATATACACACACATACAACATATTGAAGTCTTATATGTATATACACACACACAGCGTATTATATATTATATATTTATATATATACATACAGCATATTGAAGTCATATATATATACACACACACACGGCATATTATATATTATATAATTCTATATATACATACAGCATATTGAACTCATATATATACACACACACACAGCATATTATATTTTATATATATATACACATACAGCATATTGAAGTCTTTTATATATAGACATATATATAACATATAGGCTTATGTATATACATAGAGCATATTGGATTTTGTTTTCTTCTTAGATTATTTTTATGGCTTCATTTTAAAAAATTTAAATCTTTAATCCTTTGAGGGTTAAGGCAGATGGAAAGAGTGAGATGTGGAGCCTCCCTTGTTTATATAATTTTTTATTTGTTTATCTCTGGATGGCCAGCCAGGTGTCCTGTGACCTTTCACTGACAAGTTTGTCTTTCCCCATGACCTATGATGGCATCTTTAGTGTGTCCTGGGTCCTGGCGGTGCTGGGGTCTGGTGGCCGGCGGCTGGTTTAGTGGGTCCTGGGTCCCGGCAGTGCTGGGGTCTGGTGGCTGGTGGCTGGTTCCTGGGTCCTGGCGGTGCTGGGGTCTGGTGGCGGCGGCTGTTTTAGTGGGTCCTGGGTCCCGGCGGTGCTGGGGTCTGGTGGCGGCGGCTGTTTTAGTGGGTCCTGGGTCCCGGCGGTGCTGGGGTCTGGTGGCCGCGGCTGGTTTAGTGTGTCCTGGGTCCCAGCGGTGCTGAGGTCTGGTGGCCGCTGCTGGTTTAGTGGGTCCTGGGTCCCGGCGGTGCTGGGGTCTGGTGGCCACGGCTGGTTTAGTGAGTCCTGGGTCCCGGAGGTGCTGGGGGCTGGTGGCAGCGGCTGGTTTAGTGGGTCCTGGGTCCCGGCGGTGCTGGGTCTGGTGACCGCGGCTGGTTTAGTGTGTCCTGGGTCCCAGCGGTGCTGAGGTCTGGTGGCTGCGGCTGGTTTAGTGGGTCCTGAGTCCCGGCGGTGCTGGGGTCTGGTGCCCGCGGCTGGTTTAGTGACTCCTGGGTCCCGGCGGTGCTGGGGGCTGGTGGCAGCGGCTGGTTTAGTGGGTCCTGGGTCCCGGCGGTGCTGGGGGCTGGTGGCCGCGGCTGGTTTAGTGCGTCCTGGGTCCCGGCGGTGCTGGGGGCTGGTGGACGTGGCTGGTTTAGTGCATCCTGGGTCCCAGAGGTGCTGGGGTCAAGTGCTGATTTGGTGGTTCTGTCTGTTCCCCCTGCTGAGCTGTCACAGAGTGAGTTTACATGTGTGCTCCCCAGAGCTGGGGTCGAGCTGCAGGAATACCCCACTTGGTGGGGGGGGACCCTAGAGGGAGAAATGATGGTGGTTTCTGCCAGTGGGCCTGTGGGTATGGGACATCCATGATGTCAAAACATCAGCAGGAATTCTCCCTGTTTCCTGCCTCCTCGGTACCTTCTCTACTTAAAATACAAAAATTAGCCAGGTATGGTGGCTTGTGCCTGTAATTCCAGCTACTCCTTCTGGCCTGGCCTGGCATGGCCAAACCTGGCCTTTTGGCCTGGCCTTGCCTTGCCTTGCCTTTGGCCTAGCGTGGCCTTTTGGCCTGTCCTGGCCTTTTGTCCTGGCCTGGCCAAATCTGGCCTTTTGGCTTGGCCTGGCTTTTTGACCTGGCCTGGCCTAGACTTTGGCCTGCTCTGGCCTTTTGGCCTGGCCTGTCCTTTTAGCTTGGCCTGTCCTTTTGGCCTATCCTGGCCTGGCCTTTTGGCCTGGTCTGGCCTTTTGCCCTGACCTGGCTTTTTGGCCTGGCCTGGCCTTCCGGCCTGGCCTTGCCTTCTGGCCTGGCCGGGCCTTTGGTCCTGGCCTTGCCTTCTGCCCTGGCCTGGCCAAACCTCGTGTTTTGGTCTGGCCTGGTTTTTTGGCCTGGCCTGGCTTTTTGACGTGGCCTAGCCTGGACTTTTGGCCTGACCTTGCCTTCTGGCCTTGCCTTCTGGCCTGGCCTTTTGGCCTGGCCTTGCCTTCTGGCCTGGCCTTGCCTTCTGGTCTGGTCTGGCCTGGCCTTTTGGCGTGGCCTTGCCATCTGGCCTGGCCTGGCCTTTTGACCTGATTTTGCTTTCTGGCCGGGCCTTATCTTCTGGCTCGGCCTTGCCTTCTGGCCTGGCTTGGCCTTTTGGCCTTGCCTGGCTTTTTGGCCTAGCCAGACCATCTGGTCTGTCCTGGTCTGGCCTTTTGGCCTGGACTTGCGTGTCTTTTTGGCCTTTTTTCCTGCACTGGCCTTGCCTTTTGGCCTGGCCTTGCCTTCTGGCCTGGACTCATCTGGACTTTTGGCCTGGCCTGGCCTTCTCGCCTGCCTGGCCTGGCCTGGCCAAACCTGGCCTTTGGGCATGGCCTGGCCTAGCTTGGCCTGGACTGGCCTGGCCTGGCCAAACCTGGCCTTTTGGCATGGCCTGGCCTGGCGTGGCCTGACTGGCCTGGCCTTTTGGCATAGCCTGGCCTTCTGTCCTGCCCTGGCCAAACCTCACCTTTTGGCCTGGCCTGGCCTTTTGGCCTGGCCTGGCCTTCTGGCCTGGACTTGCCTTCTGGCCTGGCCTTTGGCCTGGCCTTGCCTTCTGGCCTGGCCTGGCCTGGCCACACCTGGCCCCTTGACCTGGCCTGGCTTTTTGCCCTGGCCTGGCCTTTTGGCCTGGCCAGGCTTTTTGGCCTGGCCTGACCTTTAGCCTGGCCTTGTCTTCTGACCTGGCCTGGCCTGTTGGCCTGGCCTGGCCTTTTGGCCTTGCCTTGCCTTTTGGGCTTCCCTTGCCTGGCCTTTTGGCCTGGCCTTGCCTTCTGGCCTGGCCTGATCTGGCCTTTGGGCCTGGTGTGGCCCTTTGGCCTTTTGGCCTCATCTGGCCTGACCTTTTGGCCTGGCCTGGTCTTTTGGCCTGGCTTGGCCTTCTGTCCTGGCCTTTTGGCCTGGCTTGGCCTTCTGGCCTGGCCTTTGACCTGGCCTGGCCTTTTGGCCTTGCCTTGCCTTTTGGGCTTCCCTTGACTGGCCTTTTGGCCTGACCTTGCCTTCTGGCCTGTCCTGATCTGGCCTTTGGGCCTCGCGTGGCCCTTTGGCCTTTTGGCCTCATCTGGCCTGACCTTTTGGCCTGGCCTGCCCTTTGGCCTGGCGTGGCCTTCTGTCCTGGCCTGACAAAACCTCGACCTTTTGGCCTGGCCTGTTTTTTTGGCTTGGCCTGGCCTGGCTTTTTGACCTGTCCTAGCCTGGATTTTGGCCTGGCCTGGATTTTGGCCTTTTGTCCTGGCCTGGCTTTTTTGGCCTGGTCTGAGCTTTTTAGTCTGGCCTTGTCTTCTGGCCTGGCCTGGCCTTTTGGCCTGGCTTGGTCTTCTGGTCTGGCCTTTTGACCTGGCCTGGACTTTTGGCCGGGACTGGCCTGGCATTTTGGCCTAGCCTGGCCTTCTGAGCTGGCCTGGCCTTCTGGCCTGGCCTGGCCAAACCTCGTGTTTTGGCCTGGCCTGGTTTTTTGGCCTGGCCTGGCTTTTTGACGTGGCCTAGCCTGGACTTTTGGCCTGACCTTGCCTTTTTGGCCTTGCCTTCTGGCCTGGCCTTTTGGCCTGGCCTTGCCTTCTGGCTTGGCCTTGCCTTCTGGTCTGGTCTGGCCTGGCCTTCTGGCGTGGCCTTGCCATCTGGCCTGGCCTGGCCTGGCCTTTTGACCCGGATTTTGCTTTCTCGCCAGGCCTTTTCTTCTGGCTCGGCCTTGCATTCTGGCCTGGCTTGGCCTTTTGGCCTTGCCTGGCTTTTTGGCCTGGCCCGGCCATCTGGTCTGTCCTGGTCTGGCCTTTTGGCCTGGCTTGGCCTTTTGGCCTTTTGGCCTGGACTTGCGTGTCCTTTTGGCCTTTTTTCCTGTAGCTGGCCTGGCCTTTTGGCCTGGCCTTGCCTTCTGGCCTGGACTGATCTGGCCTTTTGGCCTGGCCTGGCCTTCTCGCCTGGCTTGGCCTGGCCTGGCCAACCTGGCCTTTTGGCATGGCCTGGCCTGGCTTGGCCTGGACTGGCCTGGCCCTTTGGCCTAGCCTGGCCTTTTGGCCTGCCCCTGGCCAAACCTCGCCGTTTGGCCTGGCCTGGCCTGGCCTTTTGGCCTGGCCTGGCTTTCTGACCTGGTCTGGCCTTTTTTGGCCTGGCCTAGCCTTTTGGCCTGGCCTGGCCTTCTGGCCTGGACTTGCCTTCTGGCCTGGCCTGTTGGCCTGGCCTTGCCTTCTGGCCTGGCCTGGCCACACCTGGCCCTTTGGCCTGGCCTGGCCTTTTGGTCTGGCCTGGCCTGGCTCTTTGCCCTGGCCTGGCCTTTTGGCCTGGCCTGGGTTTTGGCCTGTCCTGACCTTTAGCCTGGCCTTGTCTTCTGGCCTGGCCTGGCCTGTTGGCCTGGCCTGGCCTTTTGGCCTTCCCTTGCCTGGCCTTTTGGCCTGGCCTTGCCTTGTGGCCTGGCGTGATCTGGCCTTTGGGCCTGGCATGGCCCTTTGGCCTTTTGGCCTCATCTGGCCTGACCTTTTGGCCTGGCCTGGCCTTTTGGCCTGGCTTGGCCTTATGGCCTGGCCTTGCCTTATGGCCTGGCCTGGCCTGACATGACCAAACCTGGCCATTTGGCCTGGCCTTGCCTGTTGGCCTGGCCTTGCCTTCCCTTGCCTTTTGGCCTGGCCTGGCCTTTTGGCTTGGCCTTGCCTTCTGGCCTGGCTTGGCCTGGCCTGGCCTTTTGTCCTGACCAAACCTCGACTTTTGGCCTGGCCTGTTTTTGGCTTGGCCTGGCCTGGCTTTTTGACCTGGCCTAGTCTGGATTTTGGCCTGGCCTGGTTTTTGGCCTTTTGGCCTGGCCTGGCTTTTTGGCCTGGCCTGACCTTTTAGCCTGGCCTTGTCTTCTGGCCTGGCCTGACCTTTTGGCCTGGCCTTGCCTTGTGGCCTGGCCTGATCTGGCGTTTGGGCCTGGCATGGCCCTTGGCCTTTTGGCCACATCTGGCCTGACCTTTTGGCCTAGCCTGGCTTTTGGCCTGGGCTAGCCATACCTGGCCTTTTGGCCTGGCCTGGCCTTTCGGTCTGGTCTGGCCTTTTGGTCTGGCCTGGGTTTTTGGCCTGGTCTGGCCTTTTGCCCTGGCCTTCTCACCTGTCCTGGCCTGGCCTGGACTGACCAAACCTGGCCTTTTGGCCTGCCCTGGCTTTTGGCCTGGCTTAGCCTGGCCTATTTGCCTGGCCTTGCCTTCTGGCCTGGCCTGGCATGGTCTTTTGGCCTGGCCTTGCCTTCTGGCCTGGCCTGGCCAAACCTGGCCTTTTGGCCTGGCCTGATCTTTTGGCCTGGCCTGGCCTGGCCTGGTCTGGCCAAACCTGGCCTTTTCCCTGGTTGTCCTTTTGGCCTGGCATTGCCTTATGGTCTGGCCTGGCTTTTTGTCCTGGCCTGGCTTTTTGTCCTGGCCTGGACTTTTAGCCTGGCCTTGTCTTCTGGCCTGGCCTTTTGGCCTGGCCTCGCCTTCTGGCCTGGCCTGATCTGGCCTTTTGGCCGGGCCTTGCCTTCTGGCCTGGCTTGGCCTGTTCTTTTGGCCTGGCCTGTCCTTCTCAGCTGGCCTGGCCTGGACTAGCCAAACCTGGCCTTTTGGCCTGGCTTGGGCTTTTGGCCTGGGCTGGCCTTTTGGCCTGGCTTTGCCTTCTGGCCTGGCTTGGCCTTTTGGCCTGTCCTGGCCTGGCTTGGCCTGGACTGACCGTTTGACCTGGACTGGTTATTTGGCCTGGCCGGGCCTTTTGGCCTGGCCTGCCGTTTTGGCCTTGCCTGGCTTTTTGGCCTGGCCTGGCCTGGTCTTCTGGCCTGGACTTGCCTTTTGGCGTGGCCTGGTCTGGACTTTTGGCCTGGCCTTGCCTTCTGGCCTGGCCTGGCCTGTTGGCCTGGTCTTGCCTTCTAGCCTGGCTTGGCCTGGCCTTCTGACCTGGCCTGGCCTTTTGGCCTGGCCTGGCCAAACCTCGTGTTTTGGCCTGGCCTGGTTTTTTGGCCTGGCCTGGCTTTTTGACCTGGCCTAGCCTGGCCTTTTGGCCTGGCCTTGCCTTCTGGCCTGGCCTTGCCTTCTGGTCTGGTCTGGCCTGGCCTTTTGGCGTGGCCCTGCCCTCTGGCCTGGCCTGGCCTGGCCTTTTGACCTGATTTTGCTTTCTGGCCTGGCCTTGTCTTCTGACTCGGCCTTGCTTTCTGGCCTGGCTTGGCCTTTTGGCCTTGCCTGGCTTTTTGGCCTGGCCTGGCCATCTGGCCTGTCCTGGTCTGGCCTTTGGCCTGGCCTGGCCTTTGGGCCTTTTGGCCTGGACTTGTGTGTCCTTTTGGCCTTTTTTCCTGCCCTGGCCTTGCCTTTTGGCCTGGCCTTGCCTTCTGGCCTGGCCTTGTCTTCTGGCCTGACTGATCTGGCCTTTTGGCCTGGCCTGGCCAGGCCAAACCTGGCCTTTTGGCATGGCCTGGCCTAGCCTTTTGGCCTAGCCTGGCCTTTGTCCTGCCCTGGCCAAACCTCGCCTTTCGGCGTGGCCTGGCCTTCTGGTCTGGCCTGGCCCGGCCTGGCCACACCTGGCCCTTTGGCCTGGCCTGGCCTTTTGGTCTGGCCTGGGCTGGCTTTTTGCCCTGGCCTGGCCTTTTGGCCTAGCCTGGCTTTTTGGCCTGGCTTTTTGGCCTGGCCTGACCTTTAGCCTGGCCTTGTCTTCTGGCCTGGCCTGTTGGCCTGGCCTGGCCTTTTGGCCTTGCCTTGCCTTTTGGGCTTCCCTTGACTGGCGTTTTGGTCTGGCCTTGCCTTCTGGCCTGTCGTGATCTGGCCTTTGGGCCTGGCGTGGCCCTTTGACCTTTTGGCCTCATCTGGCCTGACCTTTGGCCTGGCCTGGCCTTTTGGCCTGGCCTTTTGGCCTGGCTTGGCCTTCTGCCCTGGCTTTTTGGCCTGGCCTGGCCTTTTGGCCTGGCTTGGCCTTCTGGCCTGACCTTTGTCCTGGCCTGGCCTTTGGCCTGGCTTTGCCTTCTGGCCTGGCCTTTTGACCTGGCCTGGCCTTTTGTCCTGGCCTGACCAAACCTCGACTTTTGGCCTGGCCTGTTTTTTGGCTTGGCCTTGCCTGGATTTTGACCTGGCCTAGCCTGGATTTTGGCCTGGCCTGGTTGTTTGGCCTTTTGGCCTGGCCTGACATTTTTACCTTCCTGGCCTTCTTGCCTGGCCTTGCATGGCCAAACCTGGCCTTTTGGCCTGGCCTACCCTATTGGCCTGGCCTTGCGTTTTGGCCTGGCCTCTCCTTCCCTTGCCTTCGGCCTGGCCTGGACTTTTGGCCTTGTCTTGCCTTTCTGGCCTGGCCTTGCCTCTTTTGGTCTGGACTGGCCTGGCCTTGCTTTCTGGCCTGGCTTGGCCTGGCCTATTTGCCTGGCCTTGCCTTGACTTCTGGCCTGGCCTGGCCTTTCGCCTTGCCTTGCCTTCTGGCCTGGCCTCGCCAAACCTGGCCTTTTGGCCTGGCCTATCTTCCTGGTCTCAAACCTGGCCTTTTCCCTGGCCTTTTTCCCTGGCCTGTCCTTTTTGGTCAAACCTGACCTTTTGGCCTGGCCTGGACTTTTGGCCTGGTCTTGCCTTCTGGCCTGCCTGGCCTGGCCTTTTGTCCTGGCCTTCCCTTCTGGCCTGGCCTGGACTTGGCCTGTCCCGGCCTTTTGGCCTGGCCTCGCCTTCTGGCCTGGCCTTTTGGCGTGGCCTTGCCTTCGGCCTGGCCTGGCTTTTTGACCTGGCCTAGCCTGGACTTTTGGCCTGGCTTGGACTTTTGCCCTGGCCTGACCTTTGGCCTAGCCTGGCCCTTTGGCCTGGCTTGGCCTTTTGCCCTGGCCTGGCCGTCTGGCCTCGCCTTGCCTTCTGGCCTGTCCTGGTCTGGCCTTTTGGCCTGCCTTGCCTTCTGGCCTGGCCTTGCCTTCTGGGCTGGCCTTGCCTTCTGGCCTGGCCTGATCTAGACTTTTGGCCTGGCCTTGCCTTCTGGCCTGGCTTGGCCTGTTCTTTGGCCTGGCCTGTCCTTCTCACCTGGCCTGGCCTGGACTAGCCAAACCTGGCCTTTTGGCCTGGCTTGGGCTTTTGGCCTGGGCTGGCCTTTTGGCCTGGCTTTGCCTTCTGGCCTGGCTTGGCCTGGCCTTTTTGCCTGGCTTGGCCTTTGGCCTGTCCTGGCCTGGCTTGGCCTGGACTGGCCCTTTGGCCTGGACTGGTTATTGGGCCTGGCCGGGCCTTTTGGCCTGGCCTGCCGTTTTGGCCTTGCCTGGCTTTTTGGCCTGGCCTGGCCTTCTGGCCTGGGCTTGCCTTTTGCATGGCCTGGTCTGGACTTTTGGCCTGGCCTTGCCTTCTGGCCTGGCTTGGCCTGGCCTTTTGCTCTGGCCTTGCCTTCTGGCCTGGCCCTGGCCTGGCCTGGAGTTTTGGCCTGGACTTGCCTTTTGGCCTGGCCTGGTCTGGACTTTTGGCCTGGCCTTGCCTTCTGGCCTGGCTTGGCCTGGCCTTTTGCTTGGCCTTGCCTTCTGGCCTGGCCTGGCCTGGCCTGGAGTTTGGCCTGGACTTGCCTTTTGGCCTGGCCTTGCTTTCTGGCCTGGCCTGGCCTGGCCTGGAGTTTTGGCCTGGACTTGCCTTTTGGCCTGGCCTTGCTTTCTGGCCTGGCCTGGCCTTTTGGCCTTGCCTGGGCTTTTGGCCTTTTGGCCTTGACTGGCCTGGCCTTTTTGCCTGGTCTGGCCTTCTGGCCTGGCCTGGCCAGGCCAAACCTGGCCTTTTGTGCTGGCCTGCCCTGGACAAACCTGGCCTTTTGGCCTGGTCTTTGGTCTGGCCTTCCCTTCTGACCTGGCCTGGCCTTTTGGCCTAGCATGGCCTTTTGGCCTGGCCTGGCTTTTTGGCCTGTCCTGGCCTGCACTTCTTGCCTGGTCTTGCCTTTTGGCCTGGCCTTTTTTCCTGGCCTACCCTGGACAAACCTGGCCTTTTGGCCTGGCCTTCCCTTCTGGCGTGGTCTGGCTTTTTGGCATGGCCTGGACTTTTGGCCTGTCCTGGCCTGCACTTCTGGCCTGGTCTGGCCTATTGGCCTGGCCTACTGGCCTGGCCTTGCCTTCTGGCCTGGCCTGATCTGGCCTTTTGGCCTGACCTTGCCTTCTGGCCTTGCCTTGCCACCTGGCCTGGCCTTCTGGCCTGGCCTTTTAGCCTGGCCTGGCCTTTTGGCCTTTTGGCCTGGAGTGGCCTGGCTTTTGGCCTTTTGTCCTGGTCTGGCCTGGCTTTTGGCCTGGCCTGGCTACACCTGTCCTTTTGGCCTGGCCTGGCCTTTTGGTCTACCCTTGTCTTCTCGCCTGACCTGGCCTGGCCAAACCTGGAGTGCAATGGTACAATCATGGCTGACTATAACCTCCAACTCCTGAGCGCAAGTGATCCTCCTGCCTCAGCCTCCTGAGTAGCTGGGACTACAGGTACATGCCACCATGCCCAGTTACTTTTAATGTTTTTGTAGAGACAGGGTCTCCATATGTTGCCCAGGCTGGCCTGTTACTCCTGGCCTCAAGTGATCCTCCCACCTTGGTCTCCCAAAGTGCTAGGATTACAAGCATGAGCCAGTGTGCCCAGCCTTGTTCTACCATTTTCATTTCATATGTTAGGTGACCATGTAATTGATCATCCAAACCAGGAACTGTAAGAGTGAAAGAGGCTGACAGTAGTATGATGCTGGGACTTGCATTGTGCACTGAGATTATTTCTGGGAAAGCAGGAGATATGCCACCCTGCTCACCACGTGCTTATCTTTGGATTGTTGAATTTGGGATTTCTATTTGCAGGCTTATTTCAACTGGGCAGCCTTGATCCCCCTGTGCCCAGCAATGCTACCATTCTCTTCACCAGGCCTCTGGGACTCTTTCAGTCACTGTACTTAGCTCATTTTCCCCACCCTCCCACTCCCTAAAAGCCTAAGCTTTAGCTCTAGGCAGGGATCAGCACAGCTTTCTCTTTCCTCATTTCTGGAGCTAGGAATCCTGCCTCAGGTCTACTGCCTTGTCTTCTTTGGGAAGTTTTAGTTCCTATTACCCAGAATCAAACTCCCAGCCTTCCCTACCTGAGTCCAGCGCTTTAACTTCTTCAGGCCAAGTCCCCACTTGGTGTTCAGTCCATGGAAATATGTTTCATGTCTTTGAGTATACTTATATAAGTAAATTTTGCTCTTTTTATATTTCATTGCTATGTGTTTAGAGAATGAGTTTACAGTGCTATATGCATTCCCAAATGTTAGGGCAAAAAAAGCTCCAAAAAATTAGAAAATTTTTTTAAAAAACTCAAAAAAATACCAGAAAGCAACAGTCACACAGAGCATACTCACTGATCCCAATAAAATAAAATTAGAAATCAACCAAAACTTAACAAAATAAAGTACTCAGGTGAGAGAGAAAAGATGAAATAAACATCAAAATTACAGACTCTTTAGATAGAAATTTCAACATGAGGCTGGGCACAATGGCTCATGCCTGTAATCCCAGCACTTTGAGAGGCTGAGGTCTGGGAGGATCACTTGAGCCCAGTTCAAGACCAGCATGGGTAACAGAGACAGAACCCATCTCTATTTACTCACAAAAAAAAAAGAAAGACCTTTTAACATGAAAAGTATCTATCAAGCCCTGCAAGTTATTGACAAAAGCAACTCAAAGGAAAATGTATTACTTTACGTGAATTTACTGGAAACCAAGAAAGAGGCCAGGCGTGGTAGTACACACCTGTAATCCCAGCACTTTGGGAGGCCAAGGCAGGTGGATCATGAAGTCAGGAGATCGAGACTATCCTGGCTAACATGGTAAAACCCCGTTTCTACTAAAAATACAAAAAATTAGCCAAGCATGGTGGCATGCACCTGTAGTCCCAGCTTCCTGGAAGCCTGAGGCAGGAGAATTGCTTGAACCCAGGAGTCAGAGGTTGCAGTGAGCCAAGATCGTGCCACTGCACTCCAGCCTGGGTGACAGAGTAAGTCTCTGTCTCAAAGAAAATGAAACAAAAACAAAAACAAACAAAGAAAACCCTAATAATAAAGGAATAAAATGTCCAACTCCCAAAGCTAGGAGACCTTAAGGAAATAATTAGTAAAGGCAGAAGTTAAAGGGAGAACAAAAGTGTTTGACCTGGTCGATAAAGCAAATTTTTTTTTTTAGACAGAGTCTTGCTTTGTTGCCCAGGCTGGAGTACACTGGCACCATCACTGCAACCTCACTGCAACCTCCGCCTCCAGGTTCAAGCGATACTCCTGTCTCAGCCTCCCAAGTAGCTGGGATTACAGACGCCCACCACCACGACTGGCTAATTTTTTTGTATTTTTAGTAGAGATGGGGTTTCACCATGTTGGTCAGGCTAGTCTTGAACTCCTGACCTCAGGTGATCTGCCTGCCTCGTCCTCCCAAAGTGCTGGGATTACAGGCCTAAAGCAAAATATTGGTTCTGTGAGAAAGGCCAATAAACAGCAAATGTTTACAAGCTGGAACCTGCACTCATTCAGCTCAGTGTGCCTGGGGGGAAAAAAAACAGTCTCTCTTCAAAGTTCATGATCACACAGCCCTTTCTGCTTCCTAAAAATTCTTCTGTGTTGCTCTTGACCGTTCTCCCTCTTTCTCTCTTGCTTTCTCTTCAGAAAAGCTGTTCAGACTTTCTCCTCTTTCCTCAAACCTCCAACACTTCATCCTCCATCCTCAGCCACAGCTGCTGATCTCATTTCTGATCATTGAGAAACCAGGAGGAGTATTTAAGAGTGAACCTCTGCCTCCCAGCACTGGCAAAACCACACGCCTCCCTACATCTGTGTCCCAACCCTGTGTCTTCTCCTCTCACCATGGATGGATGGTCTGGGCTTGGAGCCAAAGCCAGACCTCCCTGTAGCTCTGGATCCACCACCCGTGGCTTCTCAGGTGGGGCTGCAGCAGCCCCCTGCACCATCAGTTCCTCCCCTCCCCAGGTGACGCCCAACAATATATATATTTAGTGACGTTTCTCCCATGCAGTAAAGTCTCAGCCTCGCTTCTCCCCCAGCTACTCTCTCATGTGTTTCTTTCCATTCTCTGTAAAATTTCTGAAAGTGTTATCTCTATGTGGTGACTCTATTTGTCTCCTCCCATTCTCTGCTGAGTCCTTCTAGCAGACTCTTGCCCAGCCACTCCATGAAATGACCTCTGTCACATGCAATGTCAATGTTCAGTTCCTAATTTTACTTCATCTTTCAGCAGCATTTGGCCTGACTGATCATTCCCTGTTCTTAAAAATACTTTTCTTAGCCAGGTGTGGTGGCTCATGCCTGTAATCCCAGCATTTGGGAGGCTGAGACGGGTGGATCACCTGAGGTCGGGAATTCGAGACCAGCCTGACCAACATAGGGAAACCCCATCTCTACTGAAAGATACAAAATTAGCCAGGCATGGTGGTGCATGCCTATAATCCCAGCCACTCGCTAGGCTGGGGCAGGAGAATTGCTCGAACCCGGGAGGCCAAGGTTGTGGTGAGCTGAGATCATGCCATTGCACTTCACCATGAGCAATAAGAGCGAGACTTTGTCTCAAAAAAAAAAAAAAAAAAAAAAAAGAAGTACTTTTCTCAGCCAGATGTGATAGCTCACATCGGTAATCCCAACACTTTGGGAGGCCAAGGTGGGAGGATCACGAGAGCCCAGAAGTTCAACATCAGCCTGGGCAATATGGAAGACCCTATCTCTACAAAAACTAACAAGTAGCCAGTGTGATGGCATGCACCTGTAGTTCCGGCTACTCAGGAGGCTGAGGCAGGAGGATCACTTGAGCCTTCTGCCTCAGCTATGGTGAGCCACGATTGCACCACTGCACTCCAGCCTGACTGACAGAGTGAGAACCTGTCTCAAAAAAAAAAAAACAAAATACAAAACTTTTCTCAGCACATTCCCGTGAGTCTGTCACTGCTTCAGCCTGTACAGGCTCAGTCTCCTTTGCTGGTTCTTCCTCATCCTCCTGTCCTCTTGACCTCGAAGCGCCCCGGAGTACAGGCTTTAGACGGCCTCTCCACCTATACTCACTCCCCTCATAAACTCCTCCTGTCTCGTGGCTTTAAATGCCATCTGTAGACTGATGACTCCATATTTCTATCTCTTGCTGGGTGAGTGTTCCCCTCCCAACTGCACAGTCATATATCCAACTCATAAATAGCATCTCAAATGGCAAATATGCTCAAAAGTCAATTCCTACTTTTCTCCCTAAACTTGCTTTCCTGAAGTCTCCACCATCTTAGTTAATGTCAAATCTAACCTGGAGGCAAAAACTTTGCAGTCATTCTTTTTTTTTTTTGAGATGGAGTCTCACTCTGTCACCCGGGCTGGAGTGCACTGGCGAGATCTCGGCTCACTGTAACCTCCACCTCCCAGGTTCAAGTGATTCTCCTGCCTAGCCTCCCGAGTAGCTGGGACTATAGGCACGTGCCACCACGCCTGGCTCATTTTTTTGCATTTTTAATAGAGATGGGATTTCACCGTGTTAGCCAGGATGATCTCGATCTCCTGACCTCGTGATCCACCCTCCTCGGCCTCCCAAAGTGCTGGGATGATAGGAGTGAGCCACCGCGCCTGGCCAATTCTTGACTCTTCTCTTTTACACACCATCTCTCATCTTTCTGCATATCCAGTTGACCCTCAAATCCAGTTAGCTCTCATCATCTCCTTCTGCTACCGCCTGGTCCAGACCCTCTTCCTCTCTCACCTGAATCATTGCAACCTTCTCCTCACTGGTCTCTTTGGTTCTATTTTCACTCCACCTCAGCGTAGTCTACAGAGCAGTTAGAGGGATCCTTTTAAAGTGTAAGTCACATCCTGTCCCTGCTCTGCTGAAAACCCTGTCATGGTTCCGGTTTTAATCTGTCAGATTGAAAGCCAGAGTCTTTCCAGTGACCTACATGATCTGCCCATGATCGCCTCCCACTTCTTTCCCCTTGCTCCCTCCACTCCAGCCCTGCAACCGTCCTGTTTCCTGAACACCCCAGATTTTGCTTCTTCAGAGCCTTTGTATTTGCTGTCCCCTCTGCTGGGAATGTTTTTGCAGGATGTCACCCTGCTCTCTCCTACACCTCCTTCCTAACCACCATGTTTAAAAATCACACAAACAGGCCAGGCGCAGTGGCTCACACCCGTAATCCCAGCAATTTGGGAGGCCGAGGCGGGTGGATCACAAGGTGAGGAGTTTGAGACCAGCCTGGCTAATATGGTGAAACCCAGTCTCTACTAAAAATACAAAAATTAGCTGTGTGTGGTGGCACATGCCTGTAAACCCAGCTACCCAAGAGGCTGAGGCAGGAGAATCTCTTGAACCCAAAAGGTAGAGGTTGCAGTGAGCTGAGGTCGTGCCATTGCGCTCCAGCGTGGATAACAAGAGTGAAACTCTGTCTCAAAAAAAAAAAAAAAAAAGGTAATTTGGCCACACGTGGTGGTTCACACCTGTAATCCCAGCACTTTGGGAGGCTGAGATGGGTGGATTACAAAGTCAAGAGATCCAGACCAGCCTGGCCAACTTGGTGAATTAGCTGGGCGTGGTGGCAGGCACCTGTAATCCCAGCTACTCAGGAGGCTGAGGCAGGAGAATTGCTTGACCCTGAGAGGCAGAGGTTGCAGTGAGCCGAGCTCCCACCACTGCACTCCAGCCTGGGTGACAGAGAGAGAATCAGTCTCAAAAAAAAAAAAAAAAAAAAAAAAAAAACACACACATTTATCTTCATATTCCCTTTCCATGTTTTATTTTTCTGCAGAATACATTTTTTTTTTAACAAAAATGCTCTGTTGACCCCCAACTGGAAAGGGTACTTCCTGCAGGTAGCCACTTTCAGTTCCTCCCATCCAAATACTACCCAGGCCCGACCCTGCTTAGCTTCTGAGAGCAGGAGACATCAGGCCTGTTCAGGGCGGGATGGCGCAGGCATTTGGATTCTATTTTATTCATTGCTGTTCTATTGATTCTCTTTTGTTCCTCCTCAGTGCTGAGGACATACTTGTACATAATAAGCTTTCAATAAATATTTGTTGAATGAATGAATTGCTGAACGAATTAATCTCAGAAACACAGGACTGGTTCTACATTAGAACATTTGTCAAGGTCATTCTCTGTCATTGTAACACATTAAGAGAGGAAAATGTTGTACCCTAAATCATTTCGTAAAATACATACTGATTTCTGTTTTCAAAAACTCTTAGTGGCCGGGTTCGGTGGCTCACGTCTGTAATCCCAGCACTTTGGGAGGCCGAGGCAGGCGGATCACTTGAGGTCAGGAAATCAAGACCAGCCTGGTCAACATGGTGAAACCCCATGTCTACTAAAAATACAAAAATTAGCTGGACGTGGTGGCATGTGCCTGTAGTCCCAGCTACCTGGGACGCTGAGGCAGGAGAATGGCTTGAACCCGGGAGGCAGAAGTTTCAGTGAGCCGAGGTCATGCCATTGCACTCCAGCCTGAGTAACAGAGCAGGACTCCGTCTCAAAACAAAATAAAATAAACCAACAACTCTTATTGAGCTTAGGAATTCAAGGAAAATTCTCAAACCAAATAGATAATCTAGCTACCAGAAGCCTTCAGTAACCCTTAACACTCCATGGTGAAACATTAGAAACATTCCTACTACAAGGCCAAGAATGCCTGCAATCTGTGTGGCTAGTCCAAGAAGTCAAAAAGAAGAAATGAGCAGTGATTAAAAAAGCAAAACAAAACACAAAACTACCAGTGCAGAGGCTGGCGGCAAGGGCTGTGCAGGACTTGCCCAGAGCAGGTGGATGGCCGCGCCCTTGACTCGGCCCTGTGAAGCCTGCCCAGTGGGCTGGAGGATGCTCCAGTGTGTGAGTGGCAGGATGCAGGGTATTTCCTCCACCCAGGAGTTGTATCAGGGAGATCCTCCCAGCTTCACACTTTGGCAACTGGGGCTTTGGAATGTGACTTATCTTCTTAAGGGTCAATCCACCCTTTGATATATGATGCAAAGGCGAGAGAACAGCCCAGATCAGGACACTGACCATCGCTGTGGAGGTGGACAGTGATGGTGCTGGGGCCCTAGCCACACCTTTCATGCTGAAATGCGATGGTTGTTCTTCCTACTTCTTGTCCATCCAGGACTTCCTTTGTCTGTTGCTGAACCTGCTTCTTTTAATTTTTTTTTAACTTTTAATTTTTTAATTAAAACAAATTTTTAGAACATTTTAACCTGCTTTTGAACCCTGCTATGGTTTGAATGTTTGTCCCCTGCCAAACTCATTTTGAAACTTAATCCCCAAAGTGGCAATGTTGAGATGGGGCTTTAGCAGTGATTGGATCATGAGGACACAGCCCTCATGAGTGCATTAATGGGCTGTCATGGGAGTGTCATCAGTGGCTTTACAAGAGGAAGAATTAAAACCTGAGCTAGCTGGGCCAGGCTAGGTGGCTCATGCCTGTAATCCCAGGACTTTAAGAGACTGAGGCAGGTGGATCACCTGAGGTCAGGAGTTCAAGACCAGACTTGCCAACATGGTGAAACCCCATCTCTACCAGAAATACAAAAATTAGCTGGGCGTGATTGTGCATGCTTGTAATCTCAGGTACTCGGGAGGCTGTTAGGAGAATCGTTTGAACCCAGGAAGCAGAGATTGCAGTGAACCCGGATCAAGCCACTGCACTCCAGCCTGGGCAACAAGAGTGAAACTCTGTCTCAGGAGAAAACAAAACAAAAAACAAGACCTGAGCTAGCATGGTCAACCCCTTCACCGTGTGATGTCTTACACTGCCTAGAGTCCCCGCCAACAAGAAGGCGCTCAGCAGATACAGCTCCTCAACCTTGGACTTCTCAGCCTCCATAACTGTAAGAAATAAATGCCTCTCTTTGTAAATTACCCAGTTTCAGATACTGTGTTATAAACAACAGAAAACAAACTAAGACAAACTCTCATGATTATAGTGACATGCCATTCCAATAAACTCCTTTCATGCTTAAGAGGGCCAGTTTATTTCTGTTGCTTGCAACCAAGAAATTTGCTGGTGCAATGATGCTTCCATGCATGATGGCAATTTAAAGCCTCTTTCCAAGCCAGGCAATGCCTAGCCTTGTGAAGTCCTTGTGGTAATCCATTCATTCCTTCATTTTTTCAACCAACTCTGCTCCAGAGACTAAGAATAGAAACACTGTAAAGTTATAGTGTGCTTCTAGTTTAGTTGAGAGGACATCTGTCTTTCAAGGAAGGCTAGAATCTACACTCTGAGTCCTCAGTGAAATCAATCCAGCAGTCAAAATGCAGGACCAACAATCACAGCAGTAAGATTGGAAGAGCACCTTCATACATTTAGCCCAAGTTGAGATAAACCACTGACAGCTGAAGGAAGCTCACAGTTCTGGGTTCTATCCGTTGGCATTAAAAAAGAGAAAAATAAGGCTGGGCATGGTGGCTCACTCTTGTCATCCCAGCACTTCGGGAGGCCTAGGAGGGTGGATCATGAGATCAGGAGTTGGAGACCAGCCTGTCCAATATGATGAAACCCCATTTCTACTAAAAAATACAAAAATTAGCTGGGCTTGGTGGCACATGCCTGTAGTCCCAGCTACCCAGGAGGCTAAGGCAGGGGAATTGCTTGAACCTGGGAGGCAGAAGTTGCAGTGAGCCTAGATCATGCCAGTGTACTCCAGCCTGGGCGACGGAGTGAGACTCCATCTCCAAAAAAAAAAAAAAAAAAAAAAAAAGTGATAAGAAAATTCAGGCCAGGTGTGGTGGCTCACACATGTAATCCCCAACATTTTGGGAGGCCGAAGAAAGAGGATGCCTTAGCCCAGGAGCTCAAGACCAGACTGAGCAACATAGCAAGACCCTGTTTCTATAAAAAAAATTTTTTTTTGAGACGAAGTCTTGCTCTGTTGCCCAGGCTGGAGTGCAGTGTTGCCCCGTCTTGGCACACTGCAACCTCTGCCTCCCCAGTTCGAGCAATTCTCCTGCCTCGGCCTCCCAAGTAGCTGGAATTACAGGAGCACACCACCATGCCTAAGTTTTGTGTTTTTAGTTGAGACAGAGTTTCACTGTGTTGGTCAGGCTGATCTTGGACTCCTGACCTCATGATCCGCCCACCTCAGCATCTCAAAGTGCTGGGATTACCGGTGTGAGCCACCGTGGCGGCCCATAAATTTTTTTAATTGCCAAGTGTGCTGAGACACAACTGTAGACCTAGCTATTCGGGAGGCTGACATAAGAGGATCGCTTGAGTCCAGGAGTTCAAGGCTGCAGTGATAGTGCCACTCACTCTACCCTGGGTGACAGTGAGACCCTGTCAAAGGAAGGAAGGAGGGAGGGAGAGGGAGGGAAGAAGGAAGGAAGGAATTTCAAAGACCAAAAGGTCAGGCTCCCAAAATAGTTTTTTGTTTGTTTGTTTTATTTATTTATTCACTTATTTTTGAGACAGTCTGGTTCTGTCGCCTAGACTGGAGTGCAGTTGTGCGATTGCGGCACATTGCAACCACCCCCCCTCCCACCCCCCACACTCCCTCGCCGCCCCACCTCCCCTGCCGGCTCAGGCGACCCTCTCACCTCAGCCTCCCGAATAGGTGGAACCACAAGCGTGTGCCACCATGCCCAGCTAATTGTTTAATTCTTTTTACTTTTATTTTTATTTTATTTTATTTTTTTATTTTTTTGAAAGAAGAAAGAAAAAAGAGAAAGAAGGAAAAAAGAGAAAGAGAAAAAGAAGAAGAAAAAGAGGGAGAGAGAACGGGAATCTTGCTCTATTGCCCAGGCTAGAATGCAGTTTAAAAATGGGTATAGACATGAGGTCTCTCTACACGCTGTCCAGTCTGGTTTCGAGCTCCTGGGCTTAAGCCATACACTCGCCGAGGCCTCCCAAAGTGCTGGGATTACAGGCGTGAGCCACCCACCGCGCCTAATCGGGTTTTTTGTTTTAGTTTTTTTAGAGAGAGGGTCTCGCTGCTGCCCAGGCGGGAGTGCGAGCACTGCATCAGCTCCCTGGGCTCTAGCGATCCTTCTGAGCTGTAGCTGGGATTCCTGGCGCACCACCGCTCAGGGTTCAGAATGGGTTTTTATATTGAGAGTTATGCTGCCACCTAGAGGATTTATGTAGTACTGAACTGTGTGCGCAGATACTGAGCAAACCGGAGGCTGCTTTTAACAGAATAAAGCAGAATTCCTTGGAGTTTAAATAAAACCGTTTAGATGTTTTATGCTAGCAATTACAACTTTGGGTCATGGACTCATTTTAAGATGTAATGAAACAGGCCAGGTGCGGTGGCTCACGCCTGTAATCCCAGCACTTTGGGAGGCGAGGCAGGCGGATTACCTGAGGTTGGGAGTTCAAAACCAGCCTGACCAACATTGAGAAACCCGTCTCTGCTAAAAATACAGAATTAGCCAGGCGTACTGGCACATGCCTGTAATCCCAGCTACTCGGGAGGCTGAGGTAGGAGAATCGCTTGAACCCGGAAGGTGGAGGTTGCAGTGAGCCAAGATCGTGCCACTGCGCTCCAGCCTGGGCAACAAGAACGAAACTCCATCTCAAAAAAAAAATAAAATGTGATGAAACAATGGACACTTTTTCTAAGACATGCATATGCCGGCCAGGCGCGGTGGCTCACGTCTCTAATTCCAGCACTTTGGGAGGCTGAGGCGGGCAGATCACGAGGTCAAGAGATTGAGATCATCCTGGCCAACATGGCGAAACCACGTCTCTACTAAAAAATACACACACACACACAAAATTGCTGGGCGTGGTGGCATGCGCCTGTAGTCTCAGCTACTAGGGAGACTGAGGCAGGAGAATTGCTTGAGTCCAGGAGGTGGAGGTTTCAGTGAGCCGAGATGGCACCACGCACTCCTGCCTGGTGGCAGAGCGAGCCTCCGTCTCAAAATAAAAAAATAAAGAAAAAGAAAAAGAAATGCACATGCCACATGTTTCAGGGATCCTGAGACCACCGAAGACCACACTTAGTCCCAGTTAAAACCTGTTTTATATGAGAATTAGTAACTAAAAGATCAGAATACAAATTCAAAGATACGTTTAACTTGACAGTGAAGTGTTGGCCACAGACATGGGAAAGTGGAGGCGCTTCGGACCTGGCCAGCAGGGGGCGCCCCAGGACCGGAAGAACTGGCGCCAGGAGCCAGGGGAACGGGGGCCTGGAATCCGCTGACAGCGGGTCCCTGCACGATCTGGCTCCGCCGCGGCCTGCTCCAGCCGAAGAGGCTGTTTGTGTCCCACCAAGCCCCGTCACTTTCCCGTGTCGTCTGGAAGATTAAACTCCTTGGCTGGGAGAACAAAACCGCTGTGGCTGTGACGACCAGGACGGGTGGCATTGGGGGGTCACGGCTACGTGCGGCACAACGGGCGAGGTCCTTGCCTACCGTGGCCGTCCTGGCCGCCCCCAGCCCGTGGCCCCATCCAGGTCTTGGGTCCTCGCCAGGCCCGGAGGTGGGCTTGCTTTCCCACCAGGCCTCGGGAAGCCCACGTGGCCTCAAGCCCTGTGTCCCCTCCAAGGGCTGGGAGTCGGACAGCTCCAGAGGCCGAAGGGCCAGGGAAGCTGCAAAAGCTAGGCCCGATCCTACCCTCTTACTAAAGAGACTTTGGGCGGGGCGTGGGTCTCACACCTGTAGTCCTAGCTACTCGGGAGGCCCAGGCGGGCAGATCGCTTGAGACAAGGGTTTGAGACCAGCCTGGACAACATGGTGAGACACCCCCCCCAACCACCCACACCCTGTCTATATCAAAACATACAAAAATTAGCCAGTCTCATAGCCCGCTCTCAAAATAAATTTTTCAAAAATGGATGCTGGTGAAGGGGAAGAAAAAAGGTGGAGAGGAATCCAGAGCAGAGCATGAGTCAGGCCAAACCAAGTCATACTTGATCCCAGCACAATGCTGGACGTCCTCTCTGTTTATTCTGAGAGCAGGGTCAGCCCTGGAGTTGGCTGGCTCTGCTGGGACGCAGGCTGCTGTGCTCACCAGGCTTCAGCTTTGGATCTCAGCCGCAGTTGCCCCACATACAAAATGGGTATAAGGCACTTACCTCCTGGGTTTGGAGTGAGGGTTAAACGAGATCATGAATGTAAACGGTAAGTTCGGAGCCTGTTACACAATAAACACTTAATGAATGTCAACTATGGGTTTCTTTTAAATGGGTTTCTTGGTCAAGACTTGATAGGACATGACATAAAATCCTTACCACTGCAGTGTTTATCTTAAAAATGAGTGAGAGAGCCGGGCACGTTCCTCACACCTGTAATCCCAGCACTTGGGGAGGCCGAAGCTGGCAGATCACCTGGGGTCAGGAGTTCGAGACCAGCCTGGCCAACATGGTGAAACCCCATCTTTACTAAAAATATAAAAATTAGCGAGGTGTGGTGGCACCACCTGCAATCCCAGCTACTCAACAGGCTGAGGCGGAAGAATCACTTGAACCCAGGAGGTCGAGGCTGCAGACGAGGAAATGGGCTCAGAGAGGCTTCCAAGCTCCTACAGCTAATCAGTAGTAGAGCCAGGATTCAAAATCAGATCTGGGTGAGCCCAAAGCAGGAGCTGGCAAACTAAGGATCATGGGCCAAGCCCAGCCCATTCATTGTCTGTTTTGGTAAAGAAAGTTTTGCTGAAACAAAATCAGACTCACTCATTTACATAACCGTGACGGCCGCCTTCCAACTATAATAGCAACATTGAGTCCCCTGCAAATGAGTCTACGTGGCTCTGAAAGCCTAAAATGTTTACTATCAGGCCCTTTATAAAAGTTCGCTTGTAAACTTTGTTTTTTATAGAAAAACTCCTGCTTGGAAGCCTGTTTTCTTGCCACTTCATCTCTCTTCTTCTCTGCTAATATGCCACTGCTATTATAATATTGCAATTGTCACTCTTGCTCCCAACAGGTGGAAGGACAGCGTGCTTCTCATGAAAAAGACCTAAGCAGGACTCGCACAGAAATCCGGGCAACTGGGACAGAGACCGTGTCCTCCAGGAAGGGAGTGGTCCATCAGCCCAGGGATCGCCAGTACAGGAGCCTCTTTCTGGAAGGAAGGTCAGAAAGATCCTGTGGCCTTGCTCTACCAACTTTTGGCAGCCTGCCTGGCCACATCCCTACCTCCCAGAGGCCTGTGCTCTGGCTCCGGGATGTCACCCTGTTCTCTGCAGGTGCCAGGAATGTTGTTTTTGCATAATGCCAGGGGCACCATTTGCATGTTCCAGGGACTCCATCTCCATAGTTACTCTGGGGGCTGTGATCACCTGGGTGTGAGTCTGGAGTGGGTAGAGAGAGGGGTGTGGCTGTTCTAGGATCTGCAGTGAGAGACTCTGGCTTAAGGGTTCTGGGGAGAGGAGGCTGTGTCATGGGATTTGAAGGAGGGCCCTGAGACTCTGCAGCTTTTGGTCTTTGCAGATCAGTGGGACTTGAGGAGGTAGAGGAGGAAATCCTGGGGAAGAGGTTGAGGAGACTGTCATGAGCAGGGCGTGCAAACCCACACATGCCCAGCACCACATAATGTGAATATGAGATAGGGTTTACTGGGGCAAAGCCTACCTGCAGCAAAGTCTCAGAGCACACTGTTTTGCCCGAGGCAGCCTAAGACACCAAGGATGACCCTGCAGTCAAACCACATCCGGCTGCTGACTCAGTGCAGTGAGAGGGACTGCACACTGAGCGACGTGGGGGATGGCTCAGCACACAGAGGTCAGCACAGAGTTATTCCGGGACTTGAGTGTGGTGTGAACTTAAGGTGACAATTAAATGAAGCGGTGCTTTGATAGGCTCATAGCAGACCAGGCTGTGTATTGTGAGTCGACCTCAGGTGTGGGCTGGGAAATGGGCTCAGGGTCTTGTTTCTTTGGAAAGAATAAAATCTTTTTTTTCAAGATGGAGTCTCACTCTTGTTGCCCAGGTAGGAGTGCAGTGGTGCCGTCTTAGCTCACTGCAACCTCTGCTTCCTGAGTTCAAGCAATTTTCTTGCCTCAGCCTCCCCAGTAGCTGGGATTACAGAAAAGCGCCACCATGTCCGGCTAATTTTTGTATTTTTAGTAGAGACAGGGTTTTACCATGTTGGCCAGGCTGGTCTCGATCTCCTGATCTCAGGTGATCCACCCACCTTAGCCTCCTAAATTGCTGGGATTACAGGTGTGAACCATCACGCCTGGCCTAATTTTTATTTATAGGCCAGTTAACTTTATCACTGGGGGGTTGTAAACCAAATTTAGTGACACAAATGTTAATGAGTTCCAAAAATACACTACCATCAGACCAGCTTTGACCATTCATTTTATTCCACCTGTAGAACAAAGAACGTTCTTGTACCTGTAACAACTCTACTGTGTATATGTACCTTCAATCACATGCATGAATGTACCACCGTATGCAAAACAAACAAACAAACAAATAAAAAAAAAACAGGTTGTCCACTGGATGGGCTGCTCATTAGATTTTCTTTCTTTTTTGAGACAAAATCTCGCTCTTGCCCCCAGGCTGGAGTGCAATGGCACAATCTTGGCTAACTGCAACCTCCACCTCCCGGGTTCAAGCGATTTTCCTGCCTCAGCCTCCTGAGTAGCTGCAATTACAGGCGTGCACCATCACGCCTGGCTAACTTTTGTATTTTTTTTTTTTTTTTTTGGTAGAGACGGGGGTTTCACCATGTTGGCCAGGTTGGTCTTGAACTTCTGACTTCAGGTGATCCACCCACCCCGGCCTCTCAAAGTGCTGGGATTATAGGCATAAGCCACCTCACCTGGCCTGTTTTTTTGTTTTTGTTTTTTTTTGAGACAAGAATCTCACTGTGTTATCCAGGTTGGAGTACAATGGCACAATCTCTGCTCACTGCAACCTCTGCCTCCTGAGTTCAAGCGATTCTGCCTCTTCAGTAGTGGGGATTACAGGCATGTGCAACCACGGCCGGATAATTTTTAGTTTTAGTAGAGATGGGGTTTCACCATGTTGGCCAGACTGGTCTTGAACTCCTCACCTCAAGTGATCCACCCACCTCAGCCTCCCAAAGTGCTGGGATTACAGGTGTGAACCACCCCGCGCCTGGCCAGATTTTCTACTGACACAGTCTTCTGACTTATTCCTCTGTTGTGTCTTCAACTGGCAAGGAATGTTTTGGGGAACAATTTGAAAGAAATCGTTTAAATAGGAAAACTCTCTTATTGTTTATAGTTAGTGTTCAGAAGTCAAGGAGTACACACATATAGAACTGCATTTCTGGTGGCCTGGAAGCCAGTCCCAGCTCGGGTACTGAGTCACCACAGGACTCTGAGCAAAGTCCTTTCCCCTCTTTGCATCGTGTTTTGGTGGCCGTAACACTAGAAGGCTGCTAAATGGCTTCTGAGGGTCCTTCTATCTCTTTGGGTTTGCAGGTTTCCTTCAAAATCTCCAGTCTGAGAGTGGGCTCCTCTGACCTCTGTTGCCCCTTCTAAAGTGTCCTCCTCTGCTCCCTGTTTAGTTCATCACAGTAGAGGATCCCACTTCCACTTCTGTGGGCTTAGGTTGCTTCTTTCAACTCAATACAGTCTCATGGTTGAAGAATTCCTGTGGTCCTTTCGACATCTGTGAAAATGCCATGGTAGTATACAGAAATGCAGACATTGTTACTCTTTGTTTATTTTTTATTTTTATTTTATTTTTTTGTCTTTTTTTGTTTGTTTGTTTCCTTTTTGTGGAGAATGGGGTCTCGCTATATTGCCCAGGCAGGTCTCAAAATCCTGGACTCAAGCTATCCTCCCACCTCTGCCTCCCTAAGAGCTGGGATTACAGGCATGAGCCACAGAGAGTTTTGCTCTCTTGCCCAGGCTGAAGTGCAATGATCTCAGCTCTCTGCAATCTCCACTTTTTGGGTTCAAGTGATTCTCCTGCCTCAGCCTCTTGAGTAGCTGGGATTACAGGCATGTGCCACCACACCCAGCTAATTTTGTAATTTTAGTAGAGATGGTGTTTCTCCATGCTGGTCGGGCTGGTCTCAAACTCCCAACCTGGGATGATCTGCCCGCCTCGGTCTCCCAAAGTGCTGAGATTACAGGCGTGAGCCACCGCGTCCAGCCACCTTACTCTTTTTTAGAAAAAATTATGGTAAAAATACACATAACATAAAATTGAGCATTTTAACCATTTATGTGTACAATTTGGAAGTACATGAAGTACATTCACAATCACGCACCATCACCACTATCCCAACATGAGAGCATTTTCAGCTTCGCAGACAAAAATTCTGTGCCCACTGAACAATAATTTCCTGTGCTCTCCTCTATGTAGGCCCTGACCACCTCTGTCCTGCTTCCTGTCTCCATGAATTTGACTACCCCAGGTACCTCACGTAAGTGGAATCATACAATACTTGTCTTTTCACGGCTTGCTTATTTCATACGTATTTCACTTAGCATAATGTCCTTAAGGTAAATCCAGGTTGTAGAATGTGACAGAATTGTATTCCTTTTTTTTTAGAGTCTCACTATGTCACTCAGGCTGGAGTGCAGTGGCATGATCTCAGCTCACTGCAACCTCTGTCTCCTGAGTTCAAGCAATTCTCCTGCCTCAGCCTCCCCAGTAGTTGGGATTACAGGTGTGAGTCACTATGCTCAACCCTTTGCTTTTAATTCCTACTTTTATATACCCAGAAGTAAAATTGCTGGATTATGTGGTAATTCTATGTTTAGATTTTTGAGAAACTGCCAAACTGTTTTCCATAGTGGTTGCACCAACAGTGTATTTTCACCAGCAATGCACAAGGTTCTGATTTTTCCACCAACATTTGTTATTTTCTCACCAACACTTTTTAAAAAAATAATAGCCATCCTAATTAATATTAGAAGTGGTATCTCATTATCATTTTAATTTGCTTTTTCTTCATGAACATCTTTTCATGCATTTATTGGCCATTTGTAGTCTTTGGAGAATTGCCTATTCAAGTACTTTGCCATGGCTGTTACTCTTAAGAGCTGTGCCTCTGCTTTCTCCAGGGCTGCTCTATCAGTAGGGATAGGCTAGCTTATGCTGCAGTAATGAACAACTCCACTATCTTAGTCACTTAAGACAACAAAGTTTATTTCTCACCAACAAGTCTAGAAGGGTCTTTCTCATTGTGGCATTCAAGGTCACAGGTTGACAGTGACTACATACCTGCATGTGCTTCCCCTGTTACCACTGGGAAGGGGACATAGCACAGCATGCACTGCATCTCAGAGCTCACTACCAGCTACCAAAGCAAGCCACACAGCTATGCTAACTTCAGAGTAACTTCAAAGGTGAAAATTAAAGGAAGCAGGGCAATCTCATCCTGTCCCGAGCCTGGGGAAAAGAAACAGTGTGTCTGTGGACAGCTCTAATGAGCTCACATCTGCCTACACACTTCCTGTGACCTCTTCTTCCAGCCTCATCTGGGGGTTGGGTTGAAGTTGAGACCCTGAAGCAGAGCCATGTTAATCCTTTCCAGAATCTCATTTCTTCCTTGGCTACCAATCTTTTAAGTTTTTTGTTGTTGTTGTTGAGAAAGAGTTTCACTCTTGTTGCCCAGGCTGGAGTGCAATGGTGCAATCTTGGCTCACTGCAACCTCTGGCTCCTGGGTTCAAGTGATTCTCTTGCCTCAGCCTCCCAAGTAGCTGGGATTACAGGCATGTTCCATCATGTCTGGCTAATTTTGTGCTTTTAGTAGAGACGTGGTTTCTCCATGTTGATCAGGCTGGTCTTGAACTCCTGACCTTGTGATTCACCCACCTCGGCCTCCCAAAGTGCTGGGATTATAAGTGTGAGCCACCACACCTAGCCCAATCCTTGAAGTTTATCGCATAAGGTTATATCACCTTCATTGGTTGCCACAGACATTTTGACCATGTAGTATATTTCAGATGAGGAAGATTTGAGGCCTTGCTTTTTTACCTGGATCTCTTCTCTTGCTTTTTTTCTTTCTTTTTCTTTTTTTATTTATTTATTTATTTATTTATTTTTTTTTGAGACAGGATCTCTCTCTGTCTCAAACAAAAACAAAACAAAACAAAAACTTTACTCACCCAGGCTGGAGTGAAGGGGTGCAAACTTGGCTCACTGCAGCCTTAACCTCCTGGGTTCAAGCGCTTTTCCTGCCTCAGCCTCTTGAGTAGCTGGGATTATAGGTAAGCACTACCATGCCCAGCTAATTTTTGTATTTTCAGTAGAGACAGGGTTTCACCTTGTTGGCCAGGCTGATCTCAATCTCCTGATCTCAGGTGATATGCCAGCCTTGACTTCCTAAAATCCTGGGATTACAGTCATGAACCACCATGTCCAGCCTAATTTTTATTTTTTTATAGGTCAGGTAACTTTATCACTGAGGGGTTGTAAACCAAATTTAGTAACACAAATGTTAATGAGTTCTGAAACACACTACCATCAGATCAGCCGTCACCATTCATTTAATTCCACCTGTAGAAGGAAGAACGTTCTTGTACCTGTAACAACTCTACCGTGTATATGCACCTTCAATCACATACGTGAATGTCCCACCATATGCAAAAAACAAAACACCAGGTGGTCCACTGGACATGATGGCTGCTCGTCAGATTTTCTTTTTTTTTTTCTTTTTTCTTGAGATGAAATCTCACTCTTGTCCCCCAGGCTGGAGTGCAATGGCACGATCTCAGCTAACTGCAACCTCCACCTCCTGGGTTGCCCAGGCTAATCTCAAATTCTCATCTCTACAAAAAAAAACAAAAAAGGCCAGGTGAGGTAGTGCATGCCTGTAATCCCAGCATTTAGGGAGGCTGAGGCAGGTGAATCATACAGGAGTTCAGAACCATCCTGGCCAACATGGTAAAACCCTCAATTACTAAAAATACAAAAAGTAGCCAGGTTGGTGGCAGGCACCTGTAATCCAGCTACTTGGAAGGCTGAAGCACAAGAATTGCTTGACCCTGGGAGACAGAGGTTGCAGTCAGCCAAGATCATGCCAGAATGATAGAGTGAGATTCTGTCTCAAAAAATAAATAAATAAATAAAAAAGAAAGTAAGGTCTTGAAGAGATATTTATACATCTGTGGTCATAACAGCATTAACTTTCACCCAGCAGCTAAAACACAGAAGCAACATATGTCCATCAGCAGATGAATGGGTAACAAAATGTGGTATATACGTACAATGGAATATTATTCAGCCTTAAAAAAGAAATAAAAGGCTTGGCACACTTTGGGAGGCTGAAGTGGGCAGATCACCTGAAGTTAGGAGTTTGAGACCAGCCTGGCCAACATGGTGGAACCTCATCTCAAAATATGATTTTTAGTAGAAAATTGCATCTTCTACTAAAAACACAATTATACATGCCTGTAATCCCAGCTACTGGGAAGGCTGAGGCAGTAGAATTGCTTGAACTCAGGAGGCAGAGGTTGCAGTAAGCTGAGGTCAAGCCACTGCACTCCAGCCTGAGTGACAGAGTGAGACTCTCAAAGAAAAAAAAAAAGGGAATAAAATTCTGTCACATTCTACAACCTGGATTTACCTTAAGGACATTATGCTAAGTGAAATAAGTATGAAATAACCCAGCCGTAAAAGGACAAATATTGTATGATTCCACTTACACGAGGTACCTAGGGTAGTCAAATTCATGGAGACAGGAAGCAGGATGGAGGTGGTCAGGGGCTACATAGAGGAGAGCACAGGAAATTATTGTTCAGTGGGCACAGAATTTTTGTTTGTGAAGCTGAAAATGCTCTCATATTGGGATAGTGGTGATGGTGCATGATTGTGAATGTACTTCATGTACTTCCAAATTGTACAAATAAATGGTTAAAATGCTCAATTTTATGTTATGTGTATTTTTACCATAATATTTTTTTTTTTTTTAAAGTAAGGTGGCTGGAAGCAGTGGCTCACGCCTGTAATCCCAGCACTTTGGGAGGCAGAGGTGGGCAGATCACCTGAGGTTGAGAGTTTGAGACCAGCCTGACCAACATGGAGAAACACCATCTCTACTAAAAATACAAAATTAGCTGGGTGTGGTGGTGCACGCCGGTAATCCCAGCTACTTGGGAGGCTGAGGCAGGAGAATTGCTTGAACTCAGGAGGCAGAGGTTGCAGCCAGCAGAGATTGTGCCATTGTACTCCAGCCTGGGCGAAAGAGTGAGACTTTGTCTCAAAAAAACAAAACAACAGACTGGGTGGGGTGGCTCATGCCTGTAATCCCAGCACTTTGAGAAGCCAAAGCAGCCAGTTCACTTGACCTAGGAGTTTGAGACCAGTCCGGGCAACATGGTAAAAACTTGTCTCTATAAAAAGTACAAAAATTAGTCAGGCGTGATGGCATGTCCCTGTAGTTTCAGCTACTTCAGAGGCTGAGTGGGAGGATTGCTTGAGCCCAAGAGGTCAAGGCTGCAGTTAGTGGTGTGATTGGCCCACTGCACTACAGCAGCCTGGATGACAGAGCAAGACCCTGTCTCAAAAAAAGAAAAAAGAGAAAGAAACAAAGACAAAGAAAGCATTTATCTGAGACTTTGGAAACTTTTTTTCTTAAGGGAAAAATATACTCACCTTATCGTTTCTTTGTTTTCTGAGTGAGGGAGAGGAAAACTCTTAAATAAACCTCTGAGGCACAGGCCCCTCTGTTCCCAAATCTCTGGGAACTTTTATTTTCTTTTTCTTCTTCTTCTTTTTTTTTTTTTTTGTAACAAGGACTCCCTCTGTCACCCAGGCTGGAGTGTAGTGACACAGTCAGCCCACAGCAGCCTCAGCCTCCTAGGCTTTCAGCAATTCTCCCACCTCAGCCTTCTAAGTAGCTGGGACCACAGGTGTGTGCCACCACCACACCTGGCTAATTTTTGTATTTTTTGTAGAGATGGGGTTTCGCCATGTTGCCCAGGCTGGTGTCGAACTTCTGAGCTCAAACAATTTGGCCTCCCAAAGTGCTGGGGTTACAAATGTGAGCCACAGCATGAGGCCCAACATTTTTTTTCCCCTTGGTATAGAGATATGGACTGCACTGCTTTGAAAATTGTCTGGGCCAGGCACAGTGGCTCATGCCTGTAATCCCAACACATTGAGAGGCTGAGTTGGGAGAATCTCTGAAGCCCTGGAGTTTGAGACCAGCCTGGACAACATAGTGAAACCCTCTCTCTATAAAAGTGAACAAAATTAGCCATATGTGGTAGCACTCACCTGTGGTCCTAGCTGAGGCAGGATAATTGATTGAGCTCAGGAGGTCAAGGCTGCAGTGAGCTGAGATTATGCCACTGCACTCCAGCCTGGGTGACAGAGGGAGGCCCTGTCTCAAACATAAATAAGTAAATAAAAATAATAAGTTTTAATCTGTCGTGGGAGTTTTTTAAAAAAGAAGAGAGAAAAAATAAAATTGTCCTTGGGAGAAAAGTGTGTCTGTGTGTATGTGTGTGTGTGGCATGGGGGTGGTTCCAGAGACATGTACAAGTGTATGTGTGTTGGGGGGGGTGTTTTCTGCCCAGGAGGTCCCCCAGGAGATCTGGCTGGTGCTGGAGGAAGGCTGCTGAGGGTTGTCTTCATTTTCTGTTGTTGATGGGTGCCTTCAGGGCTGCTTGGGGACTGCTGAGTCCCCTGGGGTCATTCCAGAAGGAAGCCCATAGGCTTTGGTTCCTGTGTAATTGCAGACTTCTGGATTCTCCTAGATTGTCATGGGCGAGGTAGAGCTTTGTTTCTTTGTTTCTTTTTTTTAGACAGGGTTGGAGGGTTTAGTCTGTTGCCCAGGCTGGAGTGCAGAGGCATGATCATAGTTCACTGCAGCCTCGAACTCCTGGGCTCAAGGGATCCTCCCATCTCAGCCTCCCAAGTAGCTAGAGCTTCAGGCCACCACACCCAGCAAATTAAAAAAAAAATTTTTTCTGTAGAGATAGGGTCTTGCTGTGTTGCCCAGGCTGGTCTCCAACTACTGGCCTCAAGTGATTCTCTTGCCTTGACTTCTCAAAGTGCTGGGATTATAGGTATGAGCTACCACACCCAGCCTAACTTCCAGTTTTAAATCTGTTTCTCCAACCTCTCAGTTCCCTTCTGCTGTGGTTGAGCCTTCAGTAATGCTGGGTTGACCATTGCAGCCCTGTCTTTGCTTTGGGTCATTAAAAGGCAGCTGGTGTCCATACTTGGAGCAGACCCATGGAGGAGCTGATGGTCTTCCCCACACCTTCTTCTCGGAGACCTCTAAGGTGGTGCAGGATCATTTCATAAGAGGCTAGCAGCAAAGTGGGAGAGGTCCCTGTGGAACCAAGTGACTCTAGGGAGCCCAGTACCAGCGTGATCACAGCCTCAAGCATTGACAGCCAGGGAACCAGACAGAGGTAAACTCCCTCTGCCTCCACTGGAAGGGAACAAACCTGAAGACTGGAGCTGACATGCCATGGTAGAAAGACAGACTAGTCATTTGTAAGCGAGTTAGTATATTGATCAGGGCTCCGTCAGTTGTGAGAGACCTAGTCTATATTAGCTTTAAACAAAACAAAACAGAAATACATTTGGCCCATGTAGCCAAGAAATTCAAGGGACTCAGGCATGACTAGATTTAGTAGAATTCTGGGACCCTAGGTTCATCCACCTCTCAATCCACTTGCCTCTGCCTGACTTCATTCCCCAACAGGATCTTGCTCAGTAGTGCTAAGATGTCTCCCAGTAGCTCCAGGTCTACATGATCTTAGAAGTCACCATTCCAGAGAGAAACTCTTTGTTTCAGAGTCCATGAGAAAATTTCCTAAAGGACGTAAACTCATGGAGTTCAATATGGAGACATAGATCAGGTGTATTCCCCAATCACAATGAGAACACCGGGCCATAGATCTTTTTTCATTTTTTTACTTTTATGTTTTTGCCACCTGGCAGTGAGTTTGCATAGGGCATGGATCTTGACTTCTAAATACAACTCCGTGTTAAAGGAATCAGAATGCCTTAGAGAAATGTCTAATTCCAAGGCCAAGCCCAGGAACCAAGTGCCATATGAACCCAAAATACCTTATTAAACCAGAAAGCAAGGAAGCACTTAAAGAAGAACAGGGACATGTCCAAAGGACACAGAAGCTGGATTGAAGAAGTTCCCACAAGCCAAATCTAGGACAATTTGAGCATTAGAATAAATAATGACAGTAATGGATTATAAACCATTGGATAAAATAGGAAGCAATGAGTTCATACTAATACAAATAAATAAATAAACAAATGAAATGCTTAAGGAGTAGTGGGGCCAGGTACAGTGGCTCGTGCCTGTAATCCCAACACTTTGGGAGGCCAAGGTGGGTGGATCACCTGAGCCCAGGAATTCAAGCCCAGTCTGGGCAACATGGCGAACCCCGTCTCCACAAAAATTACAAAAATTAGCTGTGCATAGTGGCAAGTGCCTATGTAATCCCAGCTACTTAAGAGGCTGAGGTGGGAGGATCATTTGAGCCTAGGAGGCAGAAGCTGCAGAGAGCCATGATTGTCCCACTGCACTCCAGCCTGAGTGACAAAGTGAGACCCTGTATCAAAAAAAAATAAGAAAAAATGGATATTTACAGTGTCTCAAAGTAACTGCCCCCAGATGTTATTTACAAAGGGGTAAAGAATAACTTCACAGTGGAGAAGCCTGGCCAACGTCGCCTTAATCCAGTAACAAAATGAGCATTGCCAGCAATGGGGCAAATCAAAATGGTACCACCTGATAGGATGCAATGAAAAGAATACACCTGCACTTCTGTGATAGTTGTGCCAAAGATGCATTATCTAAATCTGATCAAAAGGAAACATCAGACAAACTCGGGCTGAGGTGCATCCTACACAGTAACTGGTTGATCATCTTTCTTTTTTTTTTTTTTTTTTTTTTTGAGACAGAGTCTCACTCTGTCACCCAGGCTGGAGTGCAGTGGTGTGATCTCAGCTCACTGCAACCTTTGCCTCCCAGGTTCAAGCAATTCTCCTGCCTCAGCCTCCTAAATACTGGGACTACAGGTGCATGCCACTACACCTGGCTAATTTTTTATATTTCTAGTAGAGATGGGGTTTCACCGTGTTAGCCAGGATGGCCTTGAACTTCTGACCTCATGATCCACCCACCTTGGCCTCCCAAAGTGGTGGGATTACAGGCATGAGCCCCTGCACCCAGCCTGGTTGGTTATCTTTATAGGACCAAGGTCATGATAGTCAGGAAAAGATCAAGGAACTTTTTCAGACTAAAGAAGACTAAGAGTCTTGTCAAGTAAATGCAATGTGTGATTCTGAATGGGTCTCTTTGCTACAAAGAATGTTCTTGGGCTGGGCATGGTGGTTCACACCTGTAACCCCAGTACTTTGTGAGGCCAAGGCAGGAGGATCACTTGAGCCCAGGAAGTTGAGGCTGCAGTGAGCTGTGATGGCACCACTGCACTCCAGCCTCTGTGACAGAGTGAGACTCTGTCTCAAAAAAGAAAAAAATATATGTTTTGGAACAGTTGGTGAAACCTGAATGAAATCTGAGGATTCAATGATAGTAATGTATCAGCATGAATTTCCTGATTTTAATAGTTGATGTAGGAGAAAGTCCCTGTTTGTAGGAAACACACACTAAAGTACATTCAGAGGTGATGGGCATCATATCTGCAAATGTATTTTCACATGGTTTAGCAAAAAGGTTTTTTGTACTGTACTTACAATTTTTATTTTTTTGTTGTTGTAACATTTTTTATTATTTATTTATTTATTTTTTATTGCATTTTAGGTTTTGGGGTACATGTGAAGAACTGCAAGATTGTTGCATAGGTACACACATGGCAGTGTGATTTGCTGCCTTCCTCCCCCATCACCTATATCTGGCATTTCTCCCCAACTCCCAACCCCCCGCTATCCCTCCCCTATTTCCCCCTGACAGACCCCAGTGTGTGATGCTCCCCTCCCTGGGTCCATGTGTTCTCATTGTTCAACACCCACCTATGAGTAAGAACATGCGGTGTTTGATTTTCTGTTCTTGCATCAGTTTGCTGAGAATGATGGTTTTCAGGTTCATCCATGTCCCTACAAAGGACACGAACTCATCGTTTTTTATGGCTGCATAGTATTCCATGGTGTATATGTGCCACATTTTCCCTGTCCAGTCTATTATCTATATTTGGGTTGGTTCCAGGTCTTTGCTATTGTAAACAGTGCTGCAGTGAACATTCGTGTGCATGTGTCCTTATAGTAGAACGATTTATAATCATTTGGATATATACCCAGTAATGGGATTGCTGGGTCAAATGGAATTTCTATTTCTAGGTCCTTGAGGAATCGCCACACTGTCTTCCACAGTGGTTGAACCAATTTACACTCCCACCAACAGTGTGAAAGTGTTCCTATTTCTCCACATCCTCTCCAGCATCTGTTGCCTCCCGATTTTTTAGTGATCACCATTCTAACTGGCGTGAGATGGTATCTCAATGTAGTTTTGATTTGCATTTCTCTAATGACCAGTGATGATGAGCATTTTTTCATATGTTTGTTGGCCTCATGTATGTCTTCTTTTGTAAAGTGTCTGTTCATATCCTTTGCCCACTTTTGAATGGGCTTATTTGTTTTTTTCTTGTAAATCTGTTTTAGTTCTTTGCAGATTCTGGATATTAGACCTTTGTCAGATGGGTAGATTGCAAAAATTTTTTCCCATTCTGTTGGTTGCTGATTCACTCTTAATGACTGTTTCTTTTGCTGTGCAGAAGTTGTGGGGTTTGATTAGGTCCCATTTGTCTATTTTGGCTTTTGTTGCCAATGCTTTTGGTGTTTTGGTCATGAAGTCCTTGCCTACGCCTATGTCCTGAATGGTTTTGCCTGGGTTTTCTTCTAGGGTTTTTATGGTGTTAGGTCTTATGTTTAAGTGTTTAATCCATCTGGAGTCAATTTTAGTGTAAGGTGTCAGGAAGGGGTCCAGTTTCTGCTTTCTGCACATGGGTAGCCAGTTTTCCCAACACCATTTATTAAACAGGGATTCCTTTCCCCATTGCTTGTTTTTGTCAGGTTTGTCAAAGATCAGATGGTTGTAGATGTGTGGTGTTGCCTCCAAGGCCTCTGTTCTCTTCCATTGGTCTATATCTCTGTTTTGGTACCAGTACCATGCTGTTTTGATTACTGTAGCCTTGTGGCATAGTTTGAAGTCCGGTAGTGTGATGCCTCCAGCTTTGTTCTTTTTGCTTAGAATTGACTTGGCTATGTGGGCTCTCTTTTGTTTCCATATGAAGTTTAAGGTGGTTTTTTCCAGTTCTGTGAAGAAGGTCATTGGTAGCTTGATGGGGATAGTGTTGAATCTGTAAATTACTTTGGGCAGTATGGCCATTTTTATGATATTGATTCTTCCTAACCATGAACATGGAATGTTTCTCCATCTGTTTGTGTCCTCTCTTATTTTGTTGAGCAGTGGTTTGTAGTTCTCCTTGAAGAGGTCCTTTACGTTCCTTGTTAGTTGTTTTCCTAGGTATTTTATTCTCTTTGTAGCAATTGCGAATGGCAGTTGGTTCTTGATTTGGCTGTCTTTAAGTCTGTTACTGGTGTATAGGAATGCTTGTGATTTATGCACATTGATTTTGTATCCTGAGACTTTGCTGAAGTTGCTTATCAGTTTCAGGAGATTTTGGGCTGAGATGATGGGGTCTTCTAGATATACAATCATGTCGTCTGCAAATAGATACAATTTGACTTCCTCCTTTCCTATTTGAATACCCTTTATTTCTTTTTCTTGCCTGATTGCTCTGGCTAAAACTTCCAATACTATATTGAATAGGAGTGGTGAGAGAGGGCATCCTTGTCTAGTGCCAGATTTCAAAGGGAATGCTTCCAGTTTTTGCCCATTCAGTCTGATATTGGCTGTTGGTTTGTCTTAAATAGCTTTTATTATTTTGAGATACGTTCCATCAATACCTAGTTTATTGAGGGTTTTTAGCATAAAGGGCTGTTGAATTTTGTCAATGGCTTTCTCTGTATCAATTGAGATAATCACGTGGTTTTTGTCTTTGGTTCTGTTTATGTGGTGAATTACATTTATAGACTTGCGTATGTTGAACCAGCCTTGCATCCCTGGGATGAAGCCTACTTGATCATGGTGGATAAGCTTTTTGACGTGCTGTTGCAATCGGTTTGCCAGTATTTCATTGAAGATTTTTGCATCTATGTTCATCATGGATATTGGCCTGAAGTTTTCTTTTCTTGCTGAGTCTCTGCCAGGTTTTGGTATCAGGATGATGTTGGTCTCATAAAATGATTTGGGAAGGATACCCTCTCTTTGTATTGTTTGGAATAGTTTCAGAAGGAATGGTACCAGCTCCTCTTTGTATGTCTGGTAGAATTCGGCTGTGAACCCATCTGGACCTGGGCTTTTCCTTGCTATGTGTAAGCAAAGAAATGGGATTTGCTTACCAACACAGACAGTCACTGAGGAAAATGTGCTGGTGGAAGTCATTAGTCAGTTTCCTAGAACAAAGGGGATTAAATTGTGTATGTCTGTCCTCCCACATATTACCTAGTCCATCCTTCTGGTTTTGATTTAAATAAAATGCAAATGTGGGTCACACCCATTTACAAAATCTTTATCTTGTTTGTGTCAAATGAGTTACATAAAATAAAACATATAAAGTTCCTGTAATATTAAAGAGTCAAGGCAAAACCACAAAACATGTCACATTAAGAAATCAGGAGCAAAATATTCAAGCATTTGTATTTGTATTGACATGCTATCAGAAAATAAAATAAAAATCTACTTTGGGAAAGGGAAAGGCACTGAAAAGGCAGCAAAATTTGCAATGGAGCTAGTTATTAGTGCTTGCAAAATGATATTTTTAAATGACTTCACCTGTTTTTCCTACCAATAACACAACCTTCCTCACTTTTCTTTTTGTTTCCTTCTTCCCTTTAGAGAAAAGTGTGATATGATCATAGATCATATACTCATTCAATACCCGTGCATAGAAATTAAGTTAGAGGGGGAAAAAAAACATGACTTACAAGTCATAAAGAACAGGGCTGATAAGCATGTAGCAGCAAACCATGCTGAGATAAGGATGCTAAACAACAGAAGTACTTATCCTTTATCATCACATAAGAAGTACAAGATGGTTCGGTGGCTCATGCCTGTAATCCCACACTTTGGGTAGCTGAGGCGGGTGGATCACGAGGTCAAGAGATCAAGACCATCCTGGCCAACACGGTGAAACCCTAGCTCTACTAAAAATACAAAAATTAGCTAGACGTGGTGGCGTGTGCCTGTAGTCTCAGCTACTCAGGAAGCTGAGACAGAAGAATCACCTGAATGGGGGAGGTACAGGTTGCAGTGAGCCCGAGGTTACAGTGAGCCAAGATCGCACCACTGCACTCCAGCCTGGTGACACAGTGAGACTCCGTCTCAAAAAAAATAAAATAAAATAAAAGTACAAGATGAGAATGGAATTTAGAAATGTGGCAAGTTTTAAAAAATAATCAAAAATAAAATCTTTAAGGATGAAAATAAATCATCCAAATTGTTCTACTTCTTAAATACAGTTCTAAGTCAGGATTAAACTGACAACCTAGTGTGTTCCCAGGGGTTTCTTGAAACATGTTGTCTTTTCTAAGCACAAAATGCAGAGTATTGGGGCACCTGCTAGACTAGCTTTCCTGCTTGAAAGAGTGGTATTTCACTGCCACAGCAAATTCCCCATATCCTCTAGAGGCATGAAACACTTCAAATATCTTGCACTTGGAATAAGAGCCATAGCCAAGGAATTTATGGAGTCAAAGTATGTTCTATTTTTCAACTGGCACATATCAGTATTTCCCAAGTGTACTTCAGGGAACACTAGACTCAAGAAATACTCTGCAAAAGCCCAAATTCTGGCTCCAGCTGGGCACCTATACTCACCATGTGTCCTTCCTGGAGATTCAAAAACACTCCTAGCCTCTTGAATGGCCTGCAGAACAGACTCTGTTCTACTTTGTTTAACCCAGTGCCTCTTCCCATTTGGTCAATTAATGCCTCCTAACATTCCCTGGATTTGTAGAACACAAACTACAAAAGACTCAACAAGTCAGCTCTAAAACACTGTCTCTAAGCAGCAAATGTATGTGGGCCTGCTGTCACTTAGCTGTGGCTTTACATGGCTTTGTGGTAAAATCAGTAGGCTGAAAGCAAATACACCAAAGAAACAGGCACTGAGGCCGCTGTGCAGGGGAATAAAGTCTGCAGTGAAATGTGAAAAGACAGGTAAGATCAAGCCATCCCTATTCCCTCAACTCCTCATTTACCAGAAAAGATGTCAGACTGATAAGGGTGAATCTTGGTTTAGTGCCCCTCTCTCCTGTACAAGCTCCTTTGAGTTTTTGCTGCACAAAGAACTCCAAGCGAGGCCCAGCTGAATCGACTCCTCATCTTCTCCCAGGACCCTTCAGTATATCTAAGGCATTTGTTTTAACAAGGAGGCTCTCACAAACCAACAAGGCTCTCATATTTGATGACTTTATCCTCCCACTCCCTACAGTCCCTGCCCACCCTCCCCAGCCTCACTTCCTTATGGAGAGCCATGGGGGAAGGGGATTTTCAGCTACCTATGCATTTTTTCTCTCTTTTTAAAGCAACTATTTCTATTAAAGATCACTGCCTCCCTGACCTCTGACTGGGCTCGGAATCACTGTCTTCTGAAAGCAGAGAAAAAGGCTAAAATTCTGGGTGCAAGCAGAGTCTTCTGGGGTGCATGCATGATTAGAATCAGAAGAAATCAATGGTTGACTCCTTTGCCTCAGGGGTGTGGGGGTGTGAAACAGGAGGCGGCAGGGGCGGTGGAGGGCAGAATCAAAGCAGAGAGCCTTTTTTTTTAACCAGCACAATAAAGCAAGAGGGTGAATGCATGAGGAAAAAATTACTCTTCAAATGGCAAAAGGCAATGTCTAAATCAAAGGAGGCAGGTGCTCTAAGGATGGCAGGTACCCACATTTCTCCACTGCTTTCTGACCACAGGAGGGCAGGTCCATGCAGCAGAAAGTAGGAAAAACATTAAATAAGGAATTAAATATGTGTTAATCACCAAATACTTGACAATTTATATTTTAAGGAAAAGTAATTAACCTGCAATTAGCTGTATTCCATGCAGGTTACCATTGTGATGTGTACCTGTAGCATACTATTCTACCATAAATAGTAAAAGCTACATAAAATGACTACTGTGGCAAGAACACTTTACTCTGCTAAGAAACTTTTCAAAACTCTATAAATGTCTAATAATGTTAATATTAATGCTAGAGGAAAAAAAATGTGAATGCAAGAGATGCCCAAAAAGACCTATCATGTTTATCAAAAGTACACAGGACACTGTGTCTAGACTGATTGAAAACTTCCCCTAGTCCAACAATTGCAAAGTTCAGACGCTGACCAAGATGAAAATTAACTCAGTATTTTGTAGCCAAAGGGAAGTGAAAAATAAACGTTCTGGAAGGAGGCCCAGGAGGTCATGAGAAGTAGCGAACTGAAGAGCCTAACACAACGGTCCCTGAATGCAACCCAGGGTCCTTGAGATGCAATCAAACAAGTCCAGGGAAGGGAGAACTCCACAGATCCTCATAGAACCTCACCTTGTACTTTTGTATGGTAGCAGTTCTGGAATGTTCTGATGGAAGGGAACTTGGATCACTTTGTCTCATGCGGTTTTTCACAAAAGGATTTGTTCCTGGAACCCTTTTTCATTTAATACCTTTTAACATTCCACTAAACACATTTAAAGCTCCTTAGCAAGGAGAAAGAAAGCACTCAACTATTAACTGGTTCCCTTTTACCATCTTCCACAATTCTTAATAATCTTAACAGTGGTTCAACAAACTGCCACCACTTCTTAAGAGGCTAGCGTATCCCCCAGTGTGCTTTTCCTTTCATCTTCAACCCCTGAACAGTCATTATATTTAACCCCATAATTAGGAAAGTAAGGCTCCCAAAGTTTAAATCAGTTGCCCACGCTTCTAAGTAAGCAGGGCTGACATTCAAATCCCATTCTTTGTAACACAAAGTGTATATTCTTTTACTGGCCTCTGATGCTACTCATGTGCAAGCAATTTATAATATGAAATTCCTTTAACAGAATTCATTAATCAATTCCCATTCATATCAAAACTACTTACTAGTGGGAAACTTGCTTATAGAAATAAAGTACTTTATGAATATAAAGTATTTTAACACATAAATATTTCAAGTATATGTGAACCTTATATTAATATTTTAGAATTCTAGAATCTATCCTGCAGCCTACGTAATAATTGTAGAGGCTCTGTCTAGGGGAAGCTGACTCCCTGCACCCTGAGAGAGGGTTTGTCAAAGGTGTCACCCCCTCTAGATGCCCATATCCTTTTGTCTTGTCTTCAGCTTTCAGGCCTAGAAACGGCCTGAGAATACATCACTTGGATATTGACTTTTATGCACCATGTTCACATAAGCTAATGTTACTCACATGCATCCATACACACACAATACTGGAAAAATTAATGTTTATAGTTTTGAAATCAGAAAGATAATGGAAACTAGAGTTACATCTTCAGGCCAGTACAGAACTCCTTATAAAGAAATCTGTACGGGAAATTATATCAAAAGTAGATGGGCTCTTGCATGACTCATATTTCTAAGAGCATCAGGCTGTAACAGCCATCTTCTCAGTGCAGGTGTGCTGGCCCCATGGGCTTGGGATTGGATTTGCAGCCCAAGGAAGCCCCTCCCCTGGCTCGACTTTACAACTTATTTGTTTTTTGATTGTTTTTGTCCAGGTTTTTCTTCTGACTGTCTCTAATTAGGCTGACACCTTAGGCCAGGAGTGAAAATTGGATTTGGTAGGTGTCTTCCTTTTACTTTATATTTGTGAATACAGCTTGTCCTTCTTATCCCAACTGGGAAACATCATTCAGGTCTTAATAGTGATTTTAAGGCCTGCAGTGCTTTGGAATATTCCTGCTGACATTCTCTTGCCACATCTACAATGTGCCATTTACCTAATAGCATATGTTACTATTAGGGTAATGGTTTCAGTTCCTTTACTGTCAAGCAGACAAAGAGGAAATAATAAAGAAATGCTACCTTAACTCTGTCTTTAAAAATTCCAAGGTTGATGCTTGGTTGGAGTAGTCTGGAATTAAATAAACAAGTGGGTTTTCAGTAGATCTACACCCTTTACAGATATTGGTCAGGAGTTTTTTTAAAACTCAGCAATACTGTATTAAAGAATCTCTACCACTCCATCTTTAAATTCAAAGTATGAAGCTATTCCTAATGAAACAATCAGTGCAATGAACCCAGTGTTTGAGCACTCCCCAGGTTCATGTTGAAACCCTAATCCAAACTGTGGTGGTATTAGAGGGGAGCCTTGGAGAGGTGATGGAGTCACGAGGGTGGAGCCCTCATGATGGGAGTAGACCTTCATAAGAAGAGGTGTGAGAGCTCTTGCTTCCCTGACCTCCCCCAGCTGTGTGAGGACACAGAAAGATGTCCATCTGCATCACGAAGAGAACTTCCACTGGAATCTGACTATCCTGGTGCCCTGATCTTGAATTCCCAAACCCCAGAAATGTGAGAAATATTGTCTGTTGTTTAAGCTATATAATCTGTGGTATTTTGTTACTGCAGCACAGCGGGCTAAGATATCAATGAAGCAATGACGATATCTATTCAAAAGTGAACCAAAAAGCTATGAGAATAAACTTGTAACTTAATTTGGCAAATCATTTACTGCTCGGTAAAATGTGAGAGATCACAGTGAAAAGTGAGAGGGCTTAAAGGTTAGGAGCAGAAGTTCACAATTAGGAAGGCAAAATATTTATCCAAAGGTACTCAAGAAAGTAGGAATTCAGTGAAAATGACAATGGCCTAAAATATACAGGACCATCTTTTTGATAGTTCCTTTTTAAAGTCTGGTCTTCCAAGACTGTTCATAAACCACACCATTCCTTTAATGCAGTTGACTGAGCTAGGGGTGTAAAAGGCAAAGCAGCAATTCCACATCTGACTGCAGCCTAGGTCATGCTAAACCACCACACTGCAGCTCTGGAGGCTGTGACGGGTCTCAAGAGAGCCCATTCTAGAGGTTTTGCATGGGCACTACTAAGGCCCAAGAGAAAAACTCAGGGAAAAGATGAGCAGGACATACTCTCTGATCTTATCTAGGAGTGTGGTCCACTGGGCTCAATACAGCAGACACCTGGAGACTGAGGAAGAATCTAGAATAGCTCCCAGAGGGACAATGGGAACATTCTAGATCCCTGTCTTCCCTACTTTGGGAAAAGCTCCTCCAAAAGAAGGTTTTTAATCACATTCAGCTTCTCAGCTTAGGTCACCATACAAAAACCCTTTGAAGCCTAGCTTGGCCAAACCCACTTCTACTGCTTCCGTTTTTTATTTCTATTTTTTTTTGAGACAGGATCTAGTTCTGTCTCCAGGCTGGAGTGCAGTCACACGATCTCAGTTCACTGCAACCTTCCAGTGATTCTCGTGCCTCAGCCTCCCAAGTGGCTGGGACTACAGGTGCACATCACCATGCCCAGCTAATTTTTGCATTTTTAGTAGAGATGGGGTTTTGCCATGTTGGCCAGGCTGGTCTTGAACTCCTGGCCTCAAGCAATCCACCTGCCTCAGACTCCCAAACTGCTAGGACTAAAGGCACAAGCCACTGCACCCGGCCACCCACTTGCTTTTTAATCCTATGAAATGTGTTTCCTAGTATGCTTCAAACTACTAATTAGTCACTAGATTTACATAGAAAGAATATGTTCGTTAAATAGGATATTTTCTTTCTGGAGGAAAAATTAATTTTTACTTTTTGTTTTATAAATAAAAACAGTGCACATACATCGGGAAAAACTGAGAATATAACAGGTGGCAAAAAAAAAAAAAATCACCTGTTATCCCACTAGCTAGAGAGATTCTAGATTCCTTCTTCCTTTTTTTCTTCTTCTTCTTCTTGAGACAGGGTATCACTCTGTCACCCAGGCTGTAGTGCAATGGTGTGACCATGGCTCACTGAAGCCTTGACTTCCCAGGTTCAAGTGATCCTCCAGCCTCAGCTTCCTGAGTAGCTGGGACTACAGGTGCACGCCATTATGTCCTGCTAATTTCTGTATTTTTGTTTTTTTTTGTAGACACTGGATTATGCCATGTTACCCGGGCTGGTCTTAAACTCCTGGACTCAGGTGATCATCTCACCTCAGCCTCCCAAAGTGCTGGAATTACAGGCTTGAGCCACTGCACCCAGCCAAGATACCACTTTCTTACATATTTATTTCAGAATATATTTCAATCTTTATTAGATTTTTTAAAATTTTAAAATAGAATTTAGCATATTGTTTTATACCTCTTTAATTCATTTAACAATATAATCTTAAATGCATCATTAAATTTTCTTCCATAATATTATTCTTAATGGCTGCAAGATAAATTTTTGTATTGAGGTAGCATAAATTAACAAATCCTCCGGTGTTGGAAAAATACTGTTTCTGATTTTTCTTTGCTATAAATAAGCTGCTATGAATATCCCAGTAGTTAATGATTTGCAATTGCTCTTCATTACTTCCTTAGGATAAATTCCTAATGGTGGATTGCTAGATTTAAGCATATCTAAATTTTTTGACACTTTTAAAACTTATTGCCAAAGCATATACTCTAAAAAGAACTTAACGATTTACACATGCACTAACAGGGCTTTCCCTATCTCTTCATTTCTATTAAAAAAATTTACTTGTCACTCATTAAATTCTAGAAATTGTTGTAGGTATACGCCTACAAAGATAAATTAAGCAAGGAATTTACAGCCCATTTATTCATCAGTTCAGGGGGAGAGAAATTGGGGTTGATGGATCTTAACTCATAAATACTGAACCTGCAGAATGGATTACTGGATGCTGTTCATGCCCATTTTGAAGACAAGCAGCCCTTGAAAGCCCCAGCTTTCTTTCCATAAGTCTAGCCAAGCACCTCAATTAAACATGAAAAATGATCTTAGATGCATGTTCCAGTTGGCTCCTGTCTGAGCCAAAGGAATTAAGAAAGAGAAAAGCAAAATATTGCAATCCTCTTTATGCCTCCTCTTAGTTAGCAATTAATTGAGTATTCTCAATACTGTTATTTTTCAAAGATGCTGTGGACAAAAAGAAAAAGCTCTCCAAATGCCCATTGTCACTAATTTCCCACATTGATCCTAAGTTAGGATGCTCTTGTGTCACAGGCATCCCCAACAGAAGGGCAGACAGGACGTGATGTCAAGACTGCTTTGGTACCACTTCTTAACTCCCCCATGGGCCTCCGCCCTTCAGTTACTTTAAACGGAACTCAAAGCAGTTACTGTGGGTCTCCACAGATCCCCCAAAATAAAAGGACAGGCCTTGTGGCAGTGCCTCTGTGACAAGGACTCAATCTACATCTGGTATTTTCTTCCCATTGCTCACATGGGTAGAAGTAGGGACCTGCCCCTCACTGGCTCATATCTTAATGACTCATTTACTCCTGAGACCCATTTGCAGAGGGCATCTTCTTTTAGTCTCAGGTCTATAGCTCTCTGCATCACACATGGCCTACTTAATATAGAAACTAAAATATCCAGCTGGACACAATGGCCCATGCCTATAATTCTAACACTTTAGGAGTCTGGGGTGGCAGGATCACTTGAGACCCAAATTTGAGACCAGCCTGGGCAACAGAGCAAGACCCTGTCTCTACAAAAAAAAAGTTTAAAAATTAGCCCAACATGATGGCGTATGTCTGTAGTTCCAGCTACTTGGGAGGCTGAGGAGCAAGAATCGTCTGAGCCCAGAAGTTTGAGGCTGCAGTGAACTGTGATCACAACACTACACTCCATCCTGGGGAATGGAGCAAGTCCCTGTCTCTAAAAAAAAGAAAATAAAATATCTTTGCAAACCCCGTAGACAGCACTTCTTGCCCTGCTACAAGTGACTGCTTTTATTTTCTTAATATATGCCAGGCATAAACACATTTTGAATTATATTTTTTAACTAATTTGACAAGGCCTTAAGACACTCCTTATCAAATAGCATTGGTTTTTCTTACACTGGTATAAAAAATTATTGACTGATTTTTTAAAGTTGCAGATTCAGGAGGAACATGTGCAGGTTTGTCACCTGCGTGTACTGCATGTTGCTGAGGTTTGGGGGTATGATTAATCCCATCAGCCAGGTGATGAGCACAGTGCCCAAAAGTTAGTTTTTCCCCCCCTTGCTCCCCCCTCCCCTCTTTTGTATTCCCTAGTGTCTACTGCTCCCATCTTATGTCCATGTGCACCCAATGCTTAGCTCCTGCTTATAAATAAAAACAAGCAGCATTTGGTTTTCTGTTTTTGCATTAATTCACTTGGGATAATGGCTTCCAGTTGCATCTATGTTGCTGCTAAGGACGTGATTTTCTTTTATGGCTACACAGAATTCCATGGTGTGTATGTTCCACATTTTTTCAATTCTGTCCACCACTGATGGACACCTAGGTTGATTCCAAGTCTTTGCTATCGTAAATGGTGCTGTGATAAACCTTCTACCAAAATAACATCTGAACTCATGTAATTTATTTTTCTTTGGGTATATACCCAGTAATGGGATTGCTGGGTTGAACAGTAAGTCTATGTTCATTTCCTTGAGAAATCTCCAAGCTGCTTTACAAAGGAGCTGAACTAATTTACAATCCCACCAACAGTATATGATGAATGTTCTCCTGTCTCCACAACCTTGTCAACAAAAATATACCAACATTTATTATACATTTTCTGATTATAATGATATAACAATAATTTATATTTTTAGAAATTAGAGGATGCTTCAAAACATGTAGTGAAAAGAAAGCACATACCTGATAAAAGTTAGGCCAGAAAGTACTAATGGCCAGTTCTGCCCTGTTTCATGTACGTGTCGGTTCTCCAGATATATTCCAGATAGGATTCCCCAGTGGCCCGTTATTGGCCTTCACGTAGACATTGAGTAACCCTGGAGGAGAATTACTCTTGCTGGACACAAAATAGTGAAAATCGATGCAGTGGGTGTCATTTTCTTTAAGCTGGGATAAGAGCAGGTGGGTTCTCTGCCCCTCAGATCTCCCAGAGGCATTCACCAGCATGAAAGAACCTGCAAAAACAAAATCAGAGAGAGTCATACCCTGAAACACTACTTTCTGGTTATCTCTGAAAACCCACCATCATTTACATGGTTTGGCAATGCAATTCCATGTCTTACTTAAGCTTAAACTGCCATTTCCTTCATTCCTATTTAATATATTACCTCCTCTTCCTCCTACCACCTGCATGTGTTCTCAAGAGTGCACATAATATTAATGAAAAATTTCCTGGATATTACTATAATTTGACTTCTAAATAACAGAAATGTAGCGTAATGTTTGTAGACTTGCCCTAATCAATCTAGCAGTCAGGAGTCACAGGTGATTATTTACATTAAAGATTAAAATTCCATATTTAAAATGCATATCCTTATTCACACCAGCCATGTTTCAAGTGCTCAAAAGCCACAGGTGACAAGTCGCTACCACACTGGGCAGCACAGATAGAGAGCATCTCCATCCACCAGAAAGTTCTACTGAACAGCACTGTCCTATCGTGCTAGCATTACTCAGTAATCACTCTGGATAACCTAGAGAAAGACAACAGATTAGGTGGGTGGTGAATCTTAGGGTCATGATATTGACCCCATCATGTTCCCCTGCTGTCAGTGTAATAGGATCCTCTTGTACTTCAGCGACAGTACCCCACCCCCCATCACTGGAACAACTGAGGTCCCCCTGACAGTGAAGGTGTTCTCACAAAAGGTGATGACTTATGCAATCATGCCCCAACTGGAGGAGAATCATTCTAAGAAGTCTCATGAGCTCTTTGGATCTTGACCCCAATGGCCCTAACCTACCCATGAGTGCTGAGGAGCTTCCAGATGGCCCTAACCTACCCATGAGTGTTGAGGAACTTCAAGCTTTCCAGATACCTGAGCACTTGAGCCTTTCCCATATGAATTTTATATTTCACATGGTAAAAAATAAAAGCAAAATGTTCTAAGATAAAGGGAAAATAGGTTATCATAGGTCTGCTTTAGCACAGAGAAAAAAATGTATTGACATTCTAAGGAGGAAGTACATCTGAACTTGGAGTATAAAAATGAAAAAATAAAAATACTATACAGATGAGGTACCCTCATTTTGAATCATACTGTTCAAGGTGTGCATATGTATATGTTAATAGGTGTTTTACTGTCTACCCATACCTATCCATAAACACACATACACAGTACTAGAAAATGCATGGAATTTCTGTCTTGTTTACATGCTGTGATATCCTCAACAGGAAGACCACCTTTTTATAGTAATTCCCAAAGAATTACTTGGAATTACTACATAATTCCCAAATAATTACCGGGAAAGTGTTATGGTAGCTAACTTTACAGCTATGAGGTGGGCCAAGTTTAACGCCATTTACAATAAACAGGAACAGGGTCACAGAGAGATCAGAAGCAGCTTATCTGGGTTTTAGGATGAGTTAGTGGCCAAACCAGAACTTTGAGCCTCTGAGTTTCCAGCCCATTATTCACCCTGCCACACTCCAATAACCCCATGTTTCTTCATGTGCTTTTTGAACATATATGAAAAAAAAAACTTTCATAGCAGTGAAGGGAAATTATAGTAAGTATTTTAAGACAGAGCCATTTTTAAAGCAATGAATGTTATACCCTAGAAATACATAAGCCAAGCCATCAGGGAATCTATCTATGAAACATAACTTACCAATGAAATATATTTCAGCATTAAGGAAAAACTTTAGCTGTGATTTAAGAAAGAGGGGCAGAGAAAGAACAAGTGACAAGAGAATATTATTGAAATAATTCAGGTTAGTTATTGCTTGTTTACAAATGTAAAAAAAAATCTTCTAAACATGCAGGGTCGATGAACCCCATCGCAAATCCAGAGTAGGATGTTGGTGTGTATGAGATACAGATTGTGTTTTTCTGCTCTTAGTAAAGTAAAAGCCGATTTATGCCAGATTCTATCACTGGGGGCTCTGTTACCTACAACACAGTTACCACATATATTCTTACTGATGGGGCTGAGGCGTGACATGTTCTTGAGGTCACCTCTGAATGAACAGAACCTTTAGTATGGCCATATTGCCAAGAATATTGTTTCTTTCATTGTTCCCATCACTTAAGCTTGGGCAACCATGGGTGGAAAGCATGGTAATATACACAGGATGGCAAAACATGTGTTGCCCACATCCTGTGAAGCACTCAGAGGAGTCTCCTTTCACACACTTACATAAACTAGGTACCTTTCTACCATTAGTGTTCAGAAAATCACCCAGTTTTCCAAAACTGCTATTTTCCTAGCTACACAGCCTGCCCTCCAATGCTTAATCCACTGTGCTCAATTCCAGCATGAAATGCTCTTACACTCTTATGTCTAAAGTACGCAAGAATTTTTATGTTGATGTCCAGGTGAAATTCAGGTATAATATAAGTTACTCAAGTGATCCTAGCTTTTATAGCCCTTTCTCCTCCTTTTTTCCCTGTCTAATTTTGTGAAATTCACCAGAGGCTTCTCAAATGCAGGGGTAGGGCTTTGATGGAAATGCAGCCTTTATGCACAGTCCTCCTCTGGCAGGGGTTCAGGTCCTCGGGAGGCAATTCTGTCTAGAATGCCCCCATCGTCACTAGCACAGCTACTCTCTCTCAAATGATCTGGAAATCAATTGAGCAGCACTCACATTTTAACACTCATGATCTTTTACAGGAAAAGCCTCTGCCGAGCACCTTCCCCTGTGGTACACTCCTCGGCAAGATTCCCTTTTTCCTTCCTCCACAGTCTTCCAATTGGTGTATCTGTGCAGCCTCGTAATTAACCATGAATGCATACAAGGCAAGTGTGACAAAGCATGACACGAAGCACAAGCCCAGCAAATGCTCCTGATTTTCATTATGACGACTTTAGCTCCTCAAACCTCCTACATGCATGGGTTTTTAAAACAATGTGAGTTTTTTTTGTTCATTTTTTTAAGACAGGGTTTCCAGACTGGAGTGCAGTAGCAGGATCACAGCTCATGGCAGCCTTGACCTCCTGTGCTCAAGTGATCCATCCTCCCATCTCAGCCTCCCGGGGTAGCTAGAATCTTAGGTGTGCATCATCACACCTGGCTAATTATTTTTTTATGTTTTTATTTTGTAGAGGGGGGATCTTACTATGTTGCCCAGGCTGGTCTCTAACTCCTCAATTAATGCAATCTTCCTGCCTCAGCCTCGCAAAGGTTAAGATTACAGGTGTGAGCCACTGTGCCCAGCTGGAATTCTTTACCATTTATCTCTATTTCCCCCGTGTTCACCTCACAACACTCCTGGTCCTACTGTCATCCACCTAAGTGGTAATTTTTAAGTTTCCTTTCTTTATGAGAGAAGAACACTAGTACTGAGATAACACAAAACCTTCAACTCAATTAATCTTGCCCCTACATTTTAGGGAAAAGGATATCCTTATTTCAGTGTGTGGTCATCAAGACTTAACTCTAACAGATAGCTTTAAAATACAAAAGGTGATGTTTCTGCCCACACTCATGTTTCCTGACAGCGCTGCACTATTATGTGCCAATGAGTTTACAGAAGCAAATGTGAAAGTCTAACAACCTGCAGTAAACTCACAGTTGGCAGGAGAGAGGGGAAGTGATGCTTCTTAGTGATACTTCTCACTTTGCTTTTATCACCTATGTGTTGTGAGGTATAAAGTCAACTCACCAACCAATGTTTAGAGGATTACAGAATTCAAAGCATTTATATTCAATTTTAGACTACTAAGTCTGTTTTTTAAACGATCCCTATATGGCTGACTGTTTAATTTTCACCTTCTACTTCAATGTTTTGATGGCGAGGAAATGCATTTTCAAAGAGTAATTGGGTCTCCCTCTGTAGATACTTCCTTTCCTCAATTCTTTCCTCCTACAAAAAGCATTCCAACTGGGTAAATAAACTTTAAAAAAATCATAATTCAAATTAGCATAGAAATTCTGTTTATGTTCAGATAACAAAACACCCTTAAGTCACTAGTATATAAGTAGAAAGTATACCATTGCAGGCAAATGAAATGAGCTCTGCATGATGGAGTCAGCTTCAAAAGCGACAGCCTTTAGATGCAGACTTCGAAGCTTCTTAGTAATAATTATTTTGGTTTCCCCAAAAATGAAAACTCTCTTAAAAGAACATGCAATGTTCACATTCTAAATCTCTGGGTGAATTAAATTTTTCTAATCATATCCATTGGCAAATGCTTTTGATTAGACTGTCTTCCATCATTGTTTGTGGCAGCAGTAATAAATACACAGAATTAGTTATTCCTTTCTAACCCATCATTAAAATTTGCATTGGTGTGGTTGGGGCTCTAGATTTGTCGAGGCTGAGAAAACTGCATGAATTCTCTTCCAAATGTATTTGAGAAACTTTGCAAGCAACAACAAAAAAGAATATTTTCCATTATCCAGCAGGAAGAAAGAATTACATGTGTTCTTCAATACTTTGGCTGACAGAGAAGCAGCATTTTATGAACTTTAAAGCTATTATAAATTATAATGAAGCCAGGCGCAGTGGCTCATGCCTGTAATCTCAGCACTTTGGGAGGCCAAGACGAGTGAATCACAAGGTCAAGAGATTGAGACCATCCTGCCCAACATAGTGAAACACTGTCTTTACAAAAATTATAAAAATTAGTGGGACGTGGTGGTGTGCACCTGTAGTCCCAGCTACTTGGGAGGCTAAGGCCGGAGAATCGAGTGAACCAGGGAGGCAGAGGTTGCAATGAACTGAGATCATGCTACTGTACTTCAGCCTGGCAACAGAGCTAGACTCCATCTCAAAAAAACAAAAACAAAAACAAAAACAAAAACAAAACAAAGAAAAACCTATCATGAATTATAAAATTCACTTTTTAAACTTCTTAATTTTAGAAAAAGCATACAGATTATTGGTCTTTGCCTCCCTTTGGCTGTTTTGCCTTTATTTTTTCTTGTATGACCATGCCTTCAAATTTGTGGATTTAGGATATGAGAGGCAAACAAAATGTTAACAAGTTCCATCACTGCAGGCATATCTTCTGCCTCTAGTTTATGGTGTTATCTGTACTTCTAACCTATTCAGATACAACCAGTTAGAACAATTCAGTTCACTAGAGCAGCACTTCTCAAACAATCTATTGTGAAAAACCAGTTGTTTTTTCAAAAAAATTTCCAGTGCATCTCAGACCAATTTATATAAAATACGATCAACATGAATTACTAGAAAAATGAAATTGTTTAGACACATAACATTACTCTGTCAAATTCCTATACAAATTTTCTACAGAAACAATGTGTGGGCCAGCTCCGATCTGCAGACCATATTGAACAACATAGCTTCAAGTTACAGCAAAAGAGTAAAGCAGTATAGCATCCTTGGCACCCAAATATACAGTTTTCCTCAACAGTAGATGAGGCAAATTGAAAGAAAAGAACGAAAAAGAAAATCCGGTTTCTTAACCCAAAGGTAATTTAGAAAGTCTAAGCCCTTTGAATATGAAAGAACGTTGTAGAAGAAAATGAAGAGGGAAAGTGGGAAGCAAATGGACACATGTGGTCGTGGTGAATGGAAAGTTTGTACCCAGGCTCAGGTGCCACCATCACCCTAAAAATGTTTATTTGCATCCATTTCAGTCTGATGAAACCACAGTCTCCAAGCTGCAACCACATTCTGCAGACCACAGGTCATGTATCCTTCATAAGCTACTGTCTCGTCTATGCCCCTCCTACAAACATGAAAAGACCTGGCTTCAAGGAAAGGAGAAGCCAAGGGGTGCCAGTAGGCCATGGCATGTGGAATCACCACGTACATTTGCACGTCTCAAGGAGAAGGGGGAGAGAGTATGGGAGTAAAAGGGGCCACCAGTGACTAGGCCATGTGCTCCATGAACTTGATCTAATTATAATAATGAAGGTCTGAAGAAAGAAAGAGCAGGGTGAACCACCAGAAGAAAAGTGAAGGCATCTGATAGAGCCAAGGGTAATTCAAAGCTTTTACCAAACTCCAAAGGCAATGCTCCTAAGATCAACATTTTTCAAACATTTTGACTGCAACTCATAATAAAAAATAATATATTGTTGGTTTGTTTGTTTCTTTCTTTCTTTTCTAAGACAGAGTTTCACTCTTGTCACTCAAGCTGGAATGCCAGGGCACAATCTCAGCTCATTGCAACCTTCGCCTCCCAGGTTCAAGTGATTCTCGTGCCTCAGCCTCCTGAGTAGCTAGGATTACAGGTGTGCACCACTACACCCAACTAATTTTTGTATTTTTAGTAGAAACAAGGTTTCACCATGTTGGCCAGGGTGGTCTCAAACTCCTGACCTCAGGTGATGCACTCTCGCCTCGGCCTCCCAAAGTGCTGGGATTACAGGCTTGAGCCACTATGCTCAGCCAATATATTGTACTTTACATCCCAGTACACATGTGTAAAGTGACGTGTCTCTGTATATTTACCTACACACACATATTCAGGCTTTCATTTAAAAAATAAAATCACTATGTTTCTAACCATGTGTATATATGTACTGCATGTACGTTTTCTATTCTATTTCAATTGCATTTTGCAAAATCAATCAATGAATTAATTCTGGCTGCAACCTACAACTGACATCACAGCCCACAAATGCTTTAAGACCATAACGCAATTCCTCCCAAAAATCAAAACCACTGTGCTCTGCTCCCTAAGAAAACTTTTCTTTAATTTGTCCTTTACAATTTGATCTCATCCTCTTATTATCATAATACCAGGTTACACCCGTCCTACCACTCCCTCAGCCACTACTGACAAGGCTCCTAAAGAATGTCTCCAGAAACTTCCTGAAATAGGGAAGAGGAAGGCCTGTGGAGAAATAAATGAACTATGGGAGCAATGCTCAAAGGGAACAAAGCCTCTGCAGGGAGGTGCCACATTGCTCTAAAAATGCTTATTAGCATCCATTCCAGTCCGATGAAAACACAGTCTCCAAGCTGGATTCACATTCTACAAACCAGATGTCATGTATCCTAAGCTTCTGCCTCTTCTATGCCCCTTCTACAAACATGAAATACTTATTTATCAGCCACTATGGAATAGGACATGAATAACAAAAATTCTCACTTCTCCCAAATGACACATTTTCTTTTCTATTTACCCTGTCCCTTCTTGCCTTCCTGTGGATTCCGAACAATTACTGAAAAAGACCATTTGTTAATTGTGTTAATTTTTGCCCCATTCATAATATGCTGGTGAAAACACAGTAAGATAGCAAAAAGAAGAAACACTGTATCACAGGGAAGCTGAAGTAAAACTCTGTAACCAACTGCACATCTCTTTACTTCCTGATATGGCTTGGCTGTGTCCCCACCCAAATCTCATCTTCAATTGTAGCTTCCATAATCCCCAGGTGTCATAGGAGGGACCCAGTGGGAGGTAACTGAATCATGGGGGTGGTTACCCTTATGTTGTTCTAATGACAGTGAGTGAGTTCTCATAAAATCTGATGGTTTTATAAGGGGCTTTCCCCACTTTGCTTGGCACTTCTCTCTCCTGCTGCCATGTGAAAAAGGATGTGTTTGCTCTCCTTTCTGCCAGGATTGTAAGTTTCCTGAGTCCTTCCCAGTCATGCAGAACTGTGAGTCAATTATACTTCTTTCCTTTATAAATTACCGAGCCTCAGGTATTTCTTCATAGCAGTGTGAGAATGGACTAATACACTTCTTTCACCCGGGCAGCAGCTGATGGGATCATCCTGGCATGGACCATTCTACAAATCCTGCCATTCAGTTCACGGTACTCTGTTCTCCTTGAGGGAATTCCACATCAATCTGGGGGCCACAAAATTAATAAGCACAGCTCATATACCTCAGATGTGTATACAACCTTTGCTTTAGGATATTTATATTAAATACAAAAAAGATATCCAATTGTCAATTTAGTGATTCACAGCACAACTGAATGCCTATTTTTATTATTCATGAAAGTATTGAGCTGAACAAAAATATATTATTTCACTTTTACTCATCACTTTTAGCCATGGCAGGATTCATCTGAGCACCCACTATATATTAGGGCATTTTGAGAACTACAACAATACAAACTTGGACCTATTCCTCCAGCAAGAACTTCCCAGTTTATTTGTAAATCATATTTTAAGTTTTTTGTATTCATCACTGGAAGAATAAAAAGAGATTCACAGAATTAGCAAATCAGATCATTAAGTTCACCCACACTTACATAAGCAACAACCTGAAGTGGCTGTAAACTTTATGGTTTAGGACTGTCCATCTTAAAAGGGACTTGCGAAACACAGTTATCATTAGAGACAAAGCAGCATTGGAAGAGGCTCACAGCAAAGAGAGGAAAACCTGGGGGTTCAATAGTAAGAAGTAATGTGCTCTCCTTTCATAAGAAGGAAGGTTTAATGAGAACTAAATTGTATTACAGTGTGTCATTTAGGCAAACTGCTTCAGTGACTTAGGCGGAAAATACTAGGTGTGAGCTTTATAAGTAAAAAACAAACACTGAGTAAAGCAAACACAACCTTTTAACTGATGACTAATGACAGTATCTCAGGAAATGAGCCACACATACAACAATCGAGTAGTGACAGGTTGACTATTTAGAATGTTCTGAAGAGACTGTTTAATTTCCCATATGTCAAGTTTTTCATTGATTGACATCTTTAGAAACGGGTTTGTTTTTGTTATAAATCTCAGAATGACACAATCATCACAATATAAGCTTCCACTTATTTTTTCCCCTAAATTAGTGTTGATTCAGAGATCTTTTTTTTCTTTTTTAACATGTGAAAAAAGCCTATGCTACTCACTATAGTCTGCAGATCAGAGATATCTGGTGATAGTTTACCAGCTAAACTATGACTTACTTTAAGAAGAAATTGTGCAGTTAGCTTTTATATAAAATGCAGGCCAAACCTATATATTTAAAAGGTGTATCTTTGATACATTCAAACACTTGCTAGTGGTACTCAAAAGAAGCTTGCTAAATCATCCTTTCTCCTATAAAACAGTTCAAAGACTTCAAGGGTTCTGTTGACATCCCCTGATTGAGAACTCCTCATATTCCTGAAGAAGAAGAAGAAGCCAAAGGATGTTTCATTAGCCCAACTAAGGTCAGAAACCAGAGTCATGCAGGAATTTTCACTGCTTGATCAGAAGGTAGAAAGAAGGAATTGTCAAAACTTAACAAGGTGAGTCAGTGAAGAAAATTAAATAGTTTCCACATTAAACTACCAATACAGTATCAAGTTTATAAATTATCAAAAGTCTGGAACTTAAGGAATCTGTTGGATTAATTAACCAGAAAAAGCATCAAAATACCAATAAATAATTAGCAAATAATATGAAAAGGCAATCTTCATTAGCAGAAATATAATTAGAACAGAGGAACCGTGGGGAGAGAGATCCAAGATGGCCGATTAGCAGCAGCTCAGGATTGTAGCTCCCACTGAAAGCGCAGAGAGTGAGTGGACGCCACATTTTCAGACGAATTTTTATAGCCCACGGACCAAGAGATTCTTGGCGGAGGAGTCCCACGGGTCGCCAGCGCGACCCTTTTGGCCGGTGCAGCCGTTTTGCAGGTGCCCCGACGCGGCGGTTCTCAGTCCCAAGTGTACGGGACTGAGTGCCCTTTGGTTGGCGTTTGGAGCTCCGGGAAAGCAGAGTCTCCCATTCAGCTGATTGAAAAGCGGACTGAAGTGGGGAACCAGACTGGGAGATTCCCGGGCAGAAAAGCGCCACGAATCTTAATGCCGCTGTTTCAGCCGGCGTAGTGGGTCGCCGCAGGGGAAGGCTGGTACCCCCCTCCACAAAAATAAAAAATAAAAACAGCAGTTGGAACTGCTGAAGATTGAGTTTCACAGCAAGTACAGCTGAACCCGGGAAGGTCCAGCTCTGTGGGGGAGGGGCATCCGCCCAAGGAAAATTAAGAAATAGAAAAAACTTTATCACCAACAAGCTGGACGTCCACTCAGAGACCTAATCTGAAAATCAGCAATTACACAGACGACAGGTGGATAAATCCACAAAGATGGGAAGAAACCAGCGCAAAAAGGCTGAAAACACCCGAAATTAGAATGCCTCTCCTCCTACAGAGGATTGCAGTGCCTCATCACCAATTGAACAAGGCCTGATAGAAAATGAATGTGAGGAATCAACAGAATCAGGCTTCAGAAGGTGGATAATGAGAAACTTCTGTGAGCTAAAAGAACATGTTCTAGCCCAATGCAAGGAAACTAAGAACCTTGAAAAAGGTTTCACGAAATGTTCATGAGAATGGACAATTTAAAGAGGAATATAAGTGAATTAATGGAGCTGAAAAACACAATACGAGAACTTCGAGAAGTATGCACAAGTTTTAACAGTCGAATTGATCAAGCAGAAGAAAGGATTTCAGAGGTCGAAGACCAACTTAACGAAATAAAACGAGAAGACAAGATTAGAGAAAAAAGGGTAAAAAGGAATGAGCAAAGTCTCCAAGAAATATGGGACTATGTGAAAAGACCTAATCTACGTTTGATAGGTGTACCTGAATGTGACGAAGAGAATGAATCCAAGCTGGAAAATATTTTTCAGGATATTATCCAGGAAAACTTTCCTAACCTAGCAAGGCAGACTAATATTCAAGTCCAGGAAATCCAGAGAACACCACAAAGATATTCCTCAAAAAGAGCAACCCCCAAGGCACATAATCATTAGATTCATCAGGGTTGAAACGAAGGAGAAAATACTACGGGCAGCCAGAGAGAAAGGTCAGGTTACCCACAAGGGGAAGCCTATCAGACTCACAGCTGATCTCTCAGCAGAAACCCTACAAGCCAGAAGAGAGTGGGGGCCAATATTCAACATCCTTAAAGAAAACAACTTTCAACCCAGAATTTCATATCCAGCCAAACTAAGTTTCATAAGTGAAGGAAAAATAAAATTTTTTGCAAACAAGCAAGTACTCAGAGATTTCATTACCACCAGGCCTGCTTTACAAGAGCTTCTGAAGGAGGCACTATGTATAGAGGGGGAACAACCAGTATCAGCCACTTCAAAGGACCCATCAGTAAGCTGCATCCAGATCCATCTTACATGCAAGGATATACAGAGACTCAAAACAAAGGGATGGAGGAAGATTTGCCAACCAAATGGAGAGCAAAAAAAAAAAAAAAAAAAAAAGCAGTAGTTGCAATTCTCATCTCTGATAAAATAGACTTTAAAGTAATAGAAACCAAAAGAGATAAGAAGGACATTGTATAACGGTAGAGGGATCAATGTAACGGGAAGAGCTAATGACCCTAAGCCTATGCGCACCCAATATAGGAGCACCCAGATACACAGGGCAACTTCTTGGTGACTTACAAAGAGACTTGGACTCCCACACGATAATAGTGGGAGACTTTAACATTACATTGTCAATATTGGACAGATCAATGAGACAGAAGGTTAACAAGGATACCCGGGACTTGAACTTAAACCTCAAACAAGTAAACTTAATAAACATTTACAGAACTCTCTACTCCAAATCCACAAAATATACATTTTTTTTTCAGTAACGCATCACATTTATTCTAAAAGTGACCACATGGTTGGGAGTAAATCACTCCCTAGCAATTGCATAGCATTTCATAGGTTTAAATGAAATATTGGTTGGCTGTTTGTTTGTTATTTTCCTCCCTTATTCCTCGCTGTCTCCATTGTATAACACAATTATTAGTATAAAAAAAGCTTTTAATATCCATTTGTAGACTGCATTCTAGCCTGGGCAATAAAGCAAGATTCCTGTTCTCTCTTCCTTTTTCTTTTTCTTTTCCCTTTATTTCATTCTTTTTTTCTTTCTTCTTTCTCTTTCTCTCTTTAAAAAAAAAAAAAAAAACCACAGTGAGATAAAAAAAAAAGAAAAAAAAAATTCCAATGTGTACTTGTTAGTGTTTTCTGTCCTTTTATTATTCTAATAATTTGAACAATATTTACCTAACCCAAATATTTTAAACAACTCACTTTATCTTTTTTGTTTTAAAGTCATCTCTTAATTCTAAAAAATGAGAAATGTTTCAATTAAGCATTGATGATGGTGCTTTTACTCAGAGAAATGCAGTAGTGAATGAATTTAGTAATTAATACGTATACAACTAAAAATGATAATTATAAAATAGTTTTAATAGTTCCAGACATTTATGACTAAAAAAAACCAAAATATTTTATATATAGTAATACAAAATTTGGAATTATAATCTATTGGTAGCCTTCAAGAGGTTGACATTTAAGAATGAACTGTTCACAAACTTGAACATGTACAACTTTGCCTGTTGCTTGTTTTTACTTGGCAAGTGAACAAACAGATCAATACTTTCCACACATCATGACATTTTTTTCAAAATGTATAATTTAATACTTCATGCACAGATGATTTTGATAGTGTGAATACTTTGGACTTCATTTTGGGACTAACACTAAAAGTGTTTTTTTTCCTGGTTTCTTTATAGCTCTGTGGTTCCCTTTTGATGCTTTGCAGGCTCTACTGATTTACTCCTGGGATGGGTCACCAGAGGAGATTCATTTAACCTTCCCACAGTTCCTGGAATGTTTATTTCAAATGATTTTCCCATAAGCACTTTATGTGTCAGAACAGATCCCCGGGCTCCAATGACTCAGAAAAGCTTACATTTGACTTTCAGCCAAACACCTTTACAAGCATATGTTTTCCCAAAGTGCCAAGTCTGGAATGGTCATGACACAAATTCATTGTGAAAATTCAATTTGTTATTCAGAATGGAGAATGGAAAAAGGTCTATTAATCCATCAAAATTAAGAGATTTTGATGGATTAATAGACCTTTCTATTAAAAGGAAGTTTTAGTTATAATATTTTAAGGAAAGGCAAGGAAAGTTTTAGCTATGCTTTCCTGGCATGGGTCAGCTTTGTACTTATTGCAAATCTCCCTCTATCCTCCCAAGATTATTTGAACTCCTTATTGTGAATGCTGATAACAAGAACAAAACAAAATACACCACTTCCATTTATTTTCGGATAACTGTTGGGAAGATGAAAAACATTTAGAAACAGTATTTTAAACCAGTGAAATAAAATAGTGTAAGAGAAATAAGCCATACTGAACTGAAAAGTATCAGTGTCATCATTTCTCATATTTATCCATGTGTATGTATGCTAGCACACAGGCACTGCATGGATGAAAGAACTTCTAACTCGTTTATAAATACACTTAGAACAACTTCACCTGTTGCATATACCCAGTCTACAGGATAGAGTCGTTGTTTCTTGGGTTAAGTGTACTACCACTGATTGCAGTGATGAGTAGCTGCAATTAACTTGCTGATAAAAAGGGAATCATGCACTTTTAAAACCCTCTAGCATTACTGCTAACAAGTAAAAATCCTAGTTACTTTATGTTGCCCCCAAATTTCTAATCCAACTCCCTTTCTTTTCAAACTACTATTTAACTTTCTTTTTTTTTTTTTTAATTGTACTTTAGGCTCTGGGGTACATGCGCACATCTTGCATCCTGCAGGATTGTTGCATAGGTACACCATTTCACCCCGTATTATCCCTCCCCCAACCTCCCCCACCCCCCTGCTGTCCTCCCCTCCCCCTCCCCTCCCCTTCACCCCTGGCCTACCCCAGTGAGTGTTGTTCCCTTCCCTGTGCACAAGTGTTCTCATTGTTTTCTTATCGTACTGAACATCTTGTCTCATTATTCTCCCCAGTGTCAGAGCCTCTCCAAATTTTTCCCTTGCACATAGTTCCTCAGAGCATGTGTCTATCAACCTGCAAACACCAGGATTCCTGAAAATGTAGCTCCTCTAGATATAGTTTCCTGACAGTATTTACATTTCTTTAGAATAGAGAGTAGTTCTTTTTAAAATCTGCACTTTCTGGGCAAGGCAAATGAGAAGCTCAGCAAATTTAGCTAGATATCTTCTCAGCTGGATTGCCAGGGGTTCAAATTCAGGGTCCAACATGGCTATGTACTGAAGTTCACTGGTGGTCTAGCAAACAGTCTTCAAGCTATTTGGAATTTCTACTTTTATACAGTTTACAAGAGTTAAAAGATTGATATTTTCAAATAGAAATCTCATAATAGTCTTACTAAACATGACTTTCTTAAAGATCACAAAAGCTCTAGATAAATGGTGTTTTTTGACTAATCTCCTTAGATTTATTTAATAACGGGCTTTCCTTCATAGTCTTCAAATTGTCAGCATTTTGTTTAAATCTGTTAAATATTCATAGTTTGCTCTGTATCTTATTGCCAATTAAAGATTACTATTTTGAAAATAAATTCTAAGTACATCAAACTTTAATCGTTGACTCATATTTCCCATGTTAATATTTCTGAGATCAGGATGTATATAAACTTAATTGGAAGGATTTTTGGGGGTAGTCATGATTAACATCTTAAGAAGTTTTCATTATTACTAGCTTTTGATAAATGAAAATGTCCTATAAAAATGATGAGGATTACAAAGTGACAAAATGCAAATTTGTAACTTTTGGACAACTGAACATGCTACTAGTGGAATGTTGGAGAAGCAGGAAAATGTGCAAATACTGAGAATGTATAAAAATATAAATTTTATGAAGGAGCTCAAGAAGAGACGCCTTTCTGCACAAGGGCCTCAAGGCCGAGCTCATGGAGCGACTCCAGGCCACCCTGGACAACTAGGAGGCCGAGGGCCGCCCGGCCATGGAGCTGGGGAACTGCAGCCTAGATCTGGGTGGGGATTCCGCAGGGCGCTCGGGAGCAGACCTCGGGCAGGAGGCCGCAGCCAGCGGTGACGAAGAGGAGGAGGAGGAGGAGGAGGAGGAGGAGGAGGAAGAGGAGGAGGAGGAGGAGGAAGGGATCTCCGCCCTGGATGGCGACCAGATGGAGCTAGGAGAGGAGAACGGGCCGCGGGGGCGGCCGACTCGGGCCGATGGAGGAGGAGGAGGCCGCCTCGGAAGACGAGAACGGCGACAATCAGGGTTTCCAGGAAGGGGAAGATGAGCTCGGGGACGAAGACGAAGGCGCGGGAGAGGAGAACCAGCCGGGGAGCAGCGGCCTCAACCGCCAGCGACGCAGCAGCAACAGCCCCAACAGCAGCGAGGGGCCGCCAAGGAGGCCGCGGGAAGAGCAGCGGCCCCACCTCGCTGTTCGTGGTGACGGCAGCGCCGCCTGGGGCGAGGCAGGGCCGGCAGCAGGTGGGAGGGGAAGGCAAAACAGAACAGAAAGGTGGAGATAAAAAGAGAGGTGTTAAAAGACCACGAGAAGATCATGGCCCTGGATATTTTGAGTACATTGAAGAGATGAAGAATAGCAGAGCCAAATCTCCTCAGCCACCTGTTAAAGAAGAAGATGAACACTTTGATGACACAGTGGTTTCTCTTGATACTAATTGTGATCTACCTTTTAAAACATCAAGAGATCGTCTCAGTGCTTCTTCCCTTACAATGGAGAGTTTGGCCTTTCTTTGGGCTGGAGGAAGAGCATCTTCTGGTGTGTCAAAAGGCAAAGTGTGTTTTGAGATGAAGGTTACAGAGAAGATCCCAGTAAGGGATTTATATACAAAAGATATTGACACACATGAAGTTCGTATTGGCTGATCACTAACTACAAGTGGAATGTTACTTGGTGAAGAAGAATTTTCTTACAGATATTCTCTAAAAGGAATAAAAACATGCAACTGTGAGACTGAAGATTATGGAGAAAAGTTTGATGAAAATGATGTGATTACACGTTTTGCTAACTTTGACACTGACGAAGTAGAACTCTCCTATGCTAAGAATGGACAGGATCTTGGCATTGCCTTCAAAATCAGTAAGGAAGTTCTTGCTGGATGGCCACTCTTTCCGCATGTTCTCTGCCACAACTGTGCAGTTGAATTTAATTTTGGTCAGAAGGAAAAGCCATATTTTCCAATACCTGAAGAGTATACTTTTATCCAGAATGTCCCCTTAGAGGATCGAGTTAGAGGGCCTGAAGAGAAGAAAGATTGTGAAGTTGTGATGATGACTGGCTTGCCAGGAGCTGGAAAACTACCTGGGTTACTAAGCATGCAGCAGAAGATCCAGGGAAATACGACATTCTTGGAACAGATACTATTATGGATAAAACGATGGTGGCAGGTTTTAAGAAGCAAATGGCAGATACTGGAAAACTGAACACACTGTTGCAGAGAGCCCCACAGTGTCTTTGGAAATTTATTGAGATTGCTGCCTGAAAGAAGCAAAATTTTATTCTGGATCAGACAAATATGTCTGCTGCTGCCCAGAGGAGAAAAATGTACCTGTTTGCAGCCTTCCAGTGAAAAGCTGTTGTAGTTTGCCGAAAAGTTGAAAACTATAAGCAAAGAACACAGAATAAGGCAAAAGTAGAGGAGAAAGACCTACCAGAACATGCGGTCCTCAAAAAGAAAGGAAACTTTACCCTCCCAGAGGTAGCTGAATGGTTTGATGAAATAACCTATGTTGAACTTCAGGAAGAAGCCCAAAAACTTTTGGAGCAATATAAGGAAGAAGCAAAAAGGCTCCTCCACCAGAAAAGAAACAGAACACTGGCTCAAAGAGCAATAAAAATAAGAGTGGCAAGAACTAGTTTAGCAGATGTGGTGGCCATAAAGGATGTGGAGGATTCAATATGTGTGGTGGAAATTTCAGAGGAGGAGCCCCTGGGAATCATGGCGGTTATAGTTGGAGGGGCAACATGCCACAGAGAGGTGGTGGCGGTGGTGGAAGTGGTGGAATCGGCTGTCCTTACCCTCGTGCTTCTATTTTTCCTGGCCATGGTAGTTATTCAAACAGAGGGAACTACAACAGAGGTGGAATGCCCAACAGAGGGAACTACAACCAGAACTTCAGAGGATGAGGGAAACAATTGTGCCTACAAAATTCAATCTCAAGGCTACAACCAGTGGCAGCAGGGTCAATTCTGGAGTCAGAAGCCATGAAGTCAGCATTATCACCAAGGATATTATTGAATACCCAAATAAAATGAACTGATACATATTTCTCCAAAAGCTTCACAAGAAGTCGACTGTTTTCTTTAGTAGGCTAACTTTTTAAACATTCCACAAGAGGAAGTGCCTGTGAGTTCCTTTTTTAGAAGCTTTGTGGGTTGATTTTTTTTCTTTTCTTTTTTGTACATTTTTAATTGCAGTTTAAAAGTGAATCGTAACAGAACCTCAGCATTGTGCACGATAAGAGAATGTGTCGGTATTTCAGGGTTCTACATTTTATCTGTAAAATGTGACTTTTTAAAAAAAATCACAACAGAAGTAAAATGTTGTTTTGTAAAAAAAATAAATAAATAAAATAAATTTTATTTAAGAAGTTACCCTAACATTTGTGAGAAGTCTGTAATGAAAGTGAATTTTATGGAAACAATCTAACATTTTTATATAACACTCAGTTTTTCTCCCATCAATTTATTGCATTTTTCTAAGACAGAGTTGAATTATACTTTTCATTATAAGCATTCAGTTTGGTAGCTAAACAAGAGGGAAAAAAATATAGGGCCATAATTTAAAGTTGTTATCTTTTTTGTGTTAAGTAAAAAAAGTGAGTTATCTTGGAAGGATCATCAAATGAGATGAACAGTAATGAGAAATTATCTTAGAGAAAAAGCAAAACCATATTTTTGGAAAAATTATTTTGTCTTATCATTGTTTTTCTGTGATATTAACATCATATTATATGACAGAAAAAATCTATAATATGTTTGTCAAAAAAGTTGGAGTTTGATGAAACCCTCAACATACAATGCATGAATCTGTATTTGGTATAGGGTTGGTAAATACTTTGAGTAAATATATTTGTCAATATATTTACATACTCAGTAAATATATTTGCCATATTTCTCTTTACAGAGAAAATTAGAAGATACAGAATTTTGTTTTCTTTTTTTCTGTGAGCTATAATGTGGAGAGCACTCATTTTTGTATTGATATGCCGGATATTTGTACTTCAATAAAAGTCATTGTTAGAGGAATAAATGTATTTGTGAATAACTGCAAAACCACACAATATTTTATATAAATCACAGTTAATTATCAGTAATTGTTCACTGATCTTAATTCACTTTTTAAAAATGTAAATCACCACCCTTGATTATATATGTTTTCAAAGTGCTTTAAAAAATAAGATTAAAACAGAGAAAGGGGATAAGAAATAAACAACTTTGTTTTCTACACTCTAAAATCTTCTAACCATCAAAACAAATGATTATAGTTGCATTTTGAAATAATCATTGAAATAAAACATCTATTTTAATTACCCTCTTAATACCAGTAACCACCTTTTATATGATTCAAGTATATTTGAATGGCCTGAAATCTGGTGTATATCAAAGTTACACATTAGCATATAAATGAGATCTAAATATATAATTTTAGTGTAATAACAATTAAAACATTTGAAGTACTATACCAGTACTAATTAAAAACAAGCTGTGATCCACTTAGTTTGAATTTGATAGTACAATATATTTTTATTACCTATAGTCACCATGTAGTACACTAGATCTCTTGAACTTATTTTTTCTAACTAAAATTTTGTATCCTTTGACCGATATCTCTTCAATCCTTCCCTCCCAACTACCACAGCCTTTGGCAATCCTATTTCTACGAGATCAACTTTTTTGATTCCATACAAGAGTGAGATCATGCAGCGTTTGTCTTTCTGTATCTGGCTTCTTTCATTTAACATAATGTCCTTGAGGTTCATCTTGTCACAAATGGCAGAATTTTCTTCTTTTTATGGCTAAATAGTATTCCATTGTATATATATATACTTTTTTTATTCATTCTTCCATTGATGAACATTTAGAATTTTTCCATATCATGGTTATTGTGAAAACCTTGCTTATTCTCTATACTCATCAGATGTTTAAAGTGATTAGATATCACTGATGTATTTAAAACTTCTTAAAATATTTACTTGAATATTAATAATTATTGCATAGAATCAAATGCAATCAAATTTTACACTAGTAATCCATTTCTTGATTTCCTGGTTTTTTTCCAATTTAAAACAATGTTCTAGATTTTGAATATTATTTGATTTTCTTCAGAGTATCTTACATTACATTTTAAGTGGTATTCAGTAAGAAAAATATTCATGGTTTTGGGGTCCATACTACTTTCATCTTTCTATTCAAGAGCTATGTAATTTTCAAATCTCTGTACTCATTATTTTGTGATTGAAATTTTCATTGGCAACTGTATTACTCCTAGGGTTCAAAGCTATGAAAGTCATTATTTCATTTTTGCGAAAGCAATCTAGTATATTCACAAAAGAAGTTGAGAGAGGGAAAATAGCAAAATTTTGGACATGGGAGAGTGAGTCAATTAGAAAAATTCTAATTCAGACTGAACAATACAGCTTCACCAATCACCTTGTGTGGTTTACCTGAAGACATAATTGCATTAAGTAGGAGTCAGGTTATTCCGAGTGTAAGGCCGGTTGCCTCGCTGGGAGCTTGGACATGCCCATCCTTCCTGGAGACAGGGAATTACGTCACCACTCTGCACCTGACACCTAGCCCCCGCTGAAAAAACCCCACCCAAAAATTTCAAAAAAGCCACACCAAACCCTGCCCAATAACTCTTTGTCCCATTTAGGTCATTCTTCTGCAAGACGGCCCACTCACCAAAGATCCCGCCTACCTACCAGAAATAACTGCCTTCACTCTCCTTCCTGGGTCCCAATATCCAGTCAAGTGCCTTATGCTTTGTCTCCCCTATATCCAATCAAATGCCTTCACTCCACTTCCTGGGTCCCAATATCCAGTCAAGAGCCTTATGCTTTGTCTCCCCTACATCCGATCAAATGCCTTCACTCCCCTTCTTGGGTCCCAATATCCAGTCAAGTGCCTTATGCTTTGTCTCCCCTATATCCAATCAAATGCCTTCACTCCTTATAAAACCCCTTGCCCTAAAAAGTTAAGTACGACTTCTCTGGCCCTTACTGGGACCATAGAATCTCGCCCGGGAGCTGAATAAATCGGATTTTCATTTTCTTATACTGGCCTCAGTTTCCTCATTTTGACTCAACAATATACCTTACACCAAGCACTAACAGAAAAGGATTGTTGTGTATATTTGAAGTGAGTGATCTTCTGTTTGTATAGAGCAATGGCTCAAAGTATAATCTACGGACCAGCAGTATTAGCATTATCCAGGGACTTTTAGAGAAACAAATTCTAAGCTCCCATCTTAGACCAACTGAATCAGTGCCCTGGTGGCAACACCCCAAAATCTCTGTCTTCACAAATCTTCTGAGTAATTCTGATGCATGCTAAAGTGTATCTGCATGAATAAATTTGTAAAGTTAGGAATTAATGCCAAAAGAGTGGACTTTTCCAATCAAGACTTTTGTAGGTGGTTTATCATGACCAAGGAAACAGATGGTTGATATGGGATGATGAAAAAAATACCAGGAAATGAGGTCAAGGGAGCTGTTGGTTCAATTATATATGTGCCTGTTCAGTTCACCAAAATTGATTGTAAAGTACTAATGGATAGAAATTCAGTGAGTTGGGAACAAATTCGGAGACAAGGTCTTGCATTATCACCCAGGCTTGAGTGCAGTGGCATGATGATAGTTCACTAAAACTTTAGACTCCTGGGTGAAAACACAATATCCACCCTCTTAGCCTTTTTAAGAATTAACACTATAAGAATATATTATTAACTGTCATCACCATGTTATACAGTAGGTTCCTTGAACTTATTCTACCTGTCTAATGGAAATTTAATATCCTTTGTCTAGCATTTCTCCAGTGCAACCCATGAATCACCACACCCCGATAACCACCATTCTACTCTCTGCTTCAGAGCATCATGTTGTACTCAATAAATACATATAATTTATCTGTCAATGTAAAAATAAGATAATAATTTTTAAAAAGTAAAAGAAGCCTTCACAGTGAAGTTTGGCATTCTTGTCCAGCTGTACAAAAATAACAAACAACTGAACAAGGCAAACAAAAACTGGCTCCTTGGACTTGACTTAGGACCAGATTTGGTGTACTTTACACTCTAGAATCTCCTTAGTGTCAGGCAGAAGCTAGTCCCCAGCCAAGACCACGCAGTTGCTGATTTGTTTCCCTGACAATCTTTTGTATCACACACACTTCCTTCCTCAATAAATCACTTGAATAAGAACTTCCTTGCCATCTCATGTTTTAATACAACACCCTGTATTATGTATGTATTATGCCTTTACAATACAGGCTTCATGTGATGTTAAGAAATTAGTTATAGGTATAAATTAAAGAAGCTAATAAAACCCAGAAACTGGGTCATCTCACACACAGCCTATTTCAAAGCCCCGAAAGAGTCTTAGACTGGTGCTCACACAGTCGTATAGTTTATAAAATGTTCAAAGTTAAAATAATTTGTGTTATTTGTTTTCTTACAAGAGGACCTCTAAAACAAGGTTCAGGCCCCTCAAAGTCCCTTCCCCCTTGGAAGAAATTCATGTTTTTATTCTTCTAATTGCAAATATTATCTGTCTAACTTTTAGAGCTACATTAATAAAAGTTACAATGTCATATTTAAAGAAAAAGGGAATGTCATGTTAGAAAGACAACCTTCAGATTTGCTTTTTCTGGGACTACTGGAAACTGAGTTAGTTTTCAATACATGAGCATTTAAATGGAACTTCTCTGTAAAAGGATATGTTTTAACAGAAGAGTGACAACTGCTATCAAAATGCCAGGGGTTCAGTCTAGGTCCTATTGCTGACTGCACAGAAGGCAGTACTCATCTCATTGAAATGCGTATTGCCAGATAAGGCTGCTTTATTTCAGTGCTGCATCCAAAAGAATGGGAGGCCAAGTCTCAATTGTGTTTTCTCCACCAACTTAAATCAGGATTTTATATGGCAGGGAAGAAATGTCACTAACTACATGTAGAAAAACAGAAAGTAGGGAGAGGTGAGGAAAAGGAGTTTGTAAACAGGCATCAGGTGGTCAGTTAGGCAATCATGATGGGTGAGGGGTGTGGCATCTCATTCTCCGGACTCCATGATCTGGTGAATTTCCACTTCTTAATATCTGAGAGGGCTGATGGTTGCTTTCCTGAGCAAGGAACTTGGATAAGACGAATATGAATTCTTAAAATTTTTAGACTAAGAGGGTCAGTTTCTGTATTCATTCAAAAAAATTATAAATATTTGTTACATGCGGAAAATTGGGCTGATTTCACAACTGCCCCCAAAATTACACATTCTAGGAATAATGAAGGAAGAAGGCTGTGGGCAAGTTATTTTCAAATTAATGGTGAAATTTTCATTGCCTGTCTCTTATGACGGTCTCGAAAAATGTAAAAAAGAAAAAAAGAAAGAAGGAAGGAAGGAAAGAAACAAAGAAAGAAAGAAGAGAGAGGAAGGAAGAGAGAGAGGAAGGAAGGAATAAGGAAGGAAGGAAGAAAGGAAGGAGAAAGGAAAGAAAGAAGAAAGAAAGAAAAAGAAAGAAAGAGAGAGAAGAGAGGAAGGAAGAGAAGGACAGAAGGAAGGAAGGAAGGAGAAAGGAAGGAAAGAAGAAAGAAGAGAGAAAGAAAGGAAGAAGAAAAAGAGGAGGAGGAGGAAGAGAGAGGAGGAGGGAGAGGAAGGAAGGAAGGAAGGAAAAGAAAAAAAGATTAGATTCCATAAAGATTCATATGTTCTATACTCATCTGAGATGGAGCTGCTCCAAAAATCAAATTCAGAAATAAAATACATGCAATGTGCTTACTACATTTGGGGTGACAAAAATACTAACATTTGAATAATTTAACATTATATTTAAAACCTTCCATATAGTGCTATACATTTTGATAAAAAAGTAAAGAACCTCAAAATCATATATATGTTTTGACTGTGTCCCCGCCCTAATCTCCATCTTGAATTCCCACGTGTTTTGGGAAGGACCAGTGGGAGGTGATTGAATCATGAAGGCAGGTTTTTCCAGTGTTGTTCTAGTAATAGTGAATGAGTCTCAAGAGATCTGATGGCTTTCAAAAGGGGCCTTCCCCTGCACAAACCCTCTCTTTTGCCTGCCACCATCCGGTAAGATGTCACTTGCTCCTCCTTGCCTTCTGCCATGATTGTGAGGCTTCTCCAGCCTTAAAATGCACTTAAATATAAGTCCAATTAAACCCCTTTCCTTTGTAAATTGCTCAGTCTCGTGTATGTCTTTATCCGCTGGATGAAACAGACTAATACAATATAACTAAAATTTTGAAATTTTAAAGGATAAATAAAGAGGTGTCAGTTTAGATTTTGTTTCTAAAGTCCAAAGAGATATATTACTAAATTAAGTTTATGTGCACGTATACACACAAATACATGTACCTGTACACATACACACACATACATATACACACAAAATCTCTGGATTAGTTTATTTTTATTCAAACCAAGCAGCCAAATTATACCTTTGTTTAATGAATGTGACTCATTTTCTTAATATTCTTTCCATGATTACATTTTGACCAGTTGTTCAATAAGAGGACAAAGGTTTTCTGAATTTTGTCATAGGAAATGATATAATACTGGCATATTTTAAACCAAAATATCTTTAGAGGTCAAAGATAAGGAAACTTTTGAAAAACTGTACACTAGCATTTCTTTCATGGTTAGTCTTTCATGTTAACACATTTTTAAAGAGAGGAAAAAAACTGATATTTAATGAGTAAAATTCTGGGATACAAAGTCAATACACACATTTATTACATATCTTGATGACTCAATCTTGATCATATAACTTTATAAGAAAAAGCTACAGTATGTCATGTTTTCTGATCTTGAGACTATCTGTTAGATCTGTCTTGGATGACATTTATCTACACTTTATGTTATTCATATGGAGCTCTACTAAGTCTGGATTGTAATATCAGAGTGTTAAAAATGCCGGCATTTTGGGTATCATATTATAAGTTCAATAATTCTATATCATATTTCCCTTTTTACTGTCTCTTTTCATCCAGAAACCTAACCTAAAATGTGAACAGTAACTGCTCATGCCCCATCTATTTACTGTTTTTATGCCTGACATAATACTGACTACTGGATAAACCATAAAGTTTGTGCAGCATCAATATCCACATTTAACATCCTCACTCTGTGCAACCATGCGCCTATTCACAGAGAAACTATATTTTCACCAACCAGAGAGGAGGTGCTCAAAAGCATTTCTGTAATTACTCTGCTATTTTCTACACCAAAAAAAGCTGATAAAAGTGTACAGTAAAAATATACTTTCTGTTTGGTGGTAATTAAGCTTAATATCAACAATGTAAATATATAAACTTATCAAATGACAAGTTTTGATTTTGTTTTGATTCTTTGCAGTTAAATGTTTTTTATTTATATGGTAACTAAATTGCTTATGTTACTTTAAAAGAATGGCATGAAATGACTGAGAGTGAAAAAACCATTAGTCTATCAAGATGGAAATAAATAAGCCATCATTTATGTGGTATAATTTATGTTTATTGCTCATGTATTTCCTAAGCAAAGTCACACAGGACACTGGATGATGGAAAACAAAATGGAGGAAAAATGGAAATCTGTGCATGTAGCAGTGTGATGCCAGTTTATAAACTTATGGTGGTACCAGTCATTTCCAGATAAAAATAAAGTGTACTGTTGGCATTGTTGACAAATTAATGTCAGTATCATGGAATGTGTCATTTTTTTCAAATTTGTTTGTCTTAAAATTGAAATATAAACATGTATGTGTTTATCATGTACAACATAATATTTATATACTTAAAAGACATATACAATGCAACATTTTAAAAATGTATAGTATATACATGTATACAGAGCATAATGGTTCAATCTAGCTAATTAACAAATGTATTATCTCATGTAGTTATCATTTTTGTGATAAAAACACTTAATATTCACTTTCTTTGCATTTTTAAGATTATAATACATCATCATTAACTATAGACACAATACTGCACAATAAATCTCTTGAACTTACTTCTCTTATCTAAATAGAATTATGTGTCCTTTGGCCCCTATCTCCCAACCACTCCCCTTAACCACACCAGTCTCTGGCAACCAACTCTGTACCTCAAATTCTATGAGACCAATTTTTTTATTTCACCTACAAACAAGATTATGTGATATTTGTCCTTCTGTTACTGAATCATTTCACTCAATATAATATATTTCAAGTTCATTCATCTTATTGCAAATTGCAAGATTTTCTTCTTTTTATGGGTGAATAGCGTTTCATGGTATATATACCATATTTTCCTTATCTATTCATCTATAGACAGACATTTAGGCTAATTAAATATTTAGGTTACTGCGAATAGTGCTGATATAATGCAGATATTTTTTCATTATACTGATATTATTTCCTTTGGCTATACATAGTAATGGGATTGTTGGATCATACAAGTAGATCTATTTTTAAGTTTTCAGCAATGATTGCACTAATTTACATTCCCACTAACAGTTTGCAAGGGTTCTTTTTCTCCACATTCTCCCCAGTAGTTGTTAACTTTTTGTCTTTTTGACAATCTCCAATCTAATTGAAATCAGGGGATATATCATTGTGGTTTTAATTTTCATTCTCCTGCTGATTAGTAATGTGGAATTTTGTTAACTACAACTGTTGGCTATCTGTGTGTCTCCTTTTGAGAAATGTCTATTCAGATCTTTTTCCCATTTCTTAATTGGGTTTTTTCTTTGAATTGAGTTGTTTAAGTATATATATATATATATATTTTTTTTTTATTGCATTTTAGGTTTGGGGGTACATGTGAAGAACATGGAAGATTGTTGCATAGGTACACACATGGCAGTGTGATTTGCTGCCTTCCTCCCCATCACCTATATCTGGCATTTCTCCCCCATGCTATCCCTCCCCAACTCCCCACCCCGCACTATCCCTCCCCTTTTTCCCCCGACAGACCCCAGTGTGTGATACTCCCCTCCCTGTGTCCATGTGTTCCCATTGTTCAACACCCGCCTATGAGTGAGAACATGCGGTGTTTGATTTTCTGTTCTTGTGTCAGTTTGCTGAGAATGATGGTTTCCAGGTTCATCCATGTCCCTACAAAGGACACGAACTCATCGTTTTTGATGGCTGCATAATATTCCATGGTGTATATGTGCCACATTTTCCCTGTCCAGTCTATCATCGATGGGCATTTGGGTTGGTTCCAGGTCTTTGCTATTGTAAACTGTGCTGCAATGAACATTCGTGTGCATGTGTCCTTATAGTAGAACGATTTATAGTCTTTTGGATATATACCCAGTAATGGGATTGCTGGATCAAATGGAATTTCTATTTCTAGGTCTTTGAGGAATCGCCACACCGTCTTCCACAATGGTTGAACTAATTTACACTCCCACCAACAGTGTAAAAGCGTTCCTATTTCTCCACATCCTCTCCAGCATCTGTTGTCTCCAGATTTTTTAATGATCGCCATTCTAACTGGCGTGAGATGGTATCTCAATGTAGTTTTGATTTGCATTTCTCTAATGACCAGTGATGATGAGCATTTTTTCATATGTTTGTTGGCTTCATGTATGTCTTCTTTTGTAAAGTGTCTGTTCATATCCTTCGCCCACTTTTGAATGGGCTTGTTTGTTTTTTTCTTGTAAATGTGTTTCAGTTCTTTGTAGATTCTGGTTATCAGCTCTTTGTCAGATGGGTAGACTGCAAAAATTTTTTCCCATTCTGTTGGTTGCCGATTCACTCTAATGACTGTTTCTTTTGCTGTGCAGAAGCTATGGAGTTTGATTAGGTCCCATTTGTCTATTTTGGCTTTTGTTGCCACTGCTTTTGGTGTTTTGGTCATGAAGTCCTTGCCTACGCCTATGTCCTGAATGGTTTTGCCTAGATTTTCTTCTAGGGTTTTTATGGTGTTAGGTCTTATGTTTAAGTCTTTAATCCATCTGGAGTTAATTTTAGTGTAAGGTGTCAGGAAGGGGTCCAGCTTCTGCTTTCTGCACATGACTAGCCAGTTTTCCCAACACCATTTATTAAACAGGGACTCGCTTCCACATTGTTTGTTTTTGTCAGGTTTGTCAAAGATCAGGTGGTTGTAGATGTGTTGTGTTGCGTCGGAGGTCTCTGTCCTGTTCCATTGGTCTATATCTCTGTTTTGGTACCAGTACCATGCTGTTTTGATTACTGTAGCTTTGTAGTATAATTTGAAGTCCGGGAGTGTGATGCCTCCAGCTTTGTTCTTTTTGCTTAGAATTGACTTGGCTATGCGGGCTCTCTTTTGGTTCCATATGAAGTTTAAGGTGGTTTTTTCCAGTTCTTCAAAGAAGGTCATTGGTAGCTTGATAGGGATAGCGTTGAATCTGTAAATTACTTTGGGCAGTATGGCCATTTTGACAATATTGATTCTTCCTAGCCATGAACATGGAATATTTCTCCATCTGTTTGTGTCCTCTCTTATTTCATTGAGCAGTGGTTTGTAGTTCTCCTTGAAGAGGTCCTTTACGTTCCTTGTTAGTTGTATTCCTAGGTATTTTATTCTCTTTGTAGCAATTGTGAATGGCAGTTGGTTCTTGATTTGGCTGTCTTTAAGTCTGTTATTGGTGTATAGGAATGCTTGTGATTTTTGCACATTGATTTTATATCCTGAGACTTTGCTGAAGTTGCTTATCAGTTTCAGGAGATTTTGGGCTGAGACGATGGGGTCTTCTAGATATACAATCATATCGTCTGCAAATAAAGACAATTTGACTTCCTCCTTTCCTATTTGAATACCCTTTATTTCTTTTTCTTGCCTGATTGCTCTGGCTAGAACTTCCAGTACTATATTGAATAAGAGTGGTGAGAGAGGACATCCTTGTCTAGTGCCAGATTTCAAAGGGAATGCTTCTAGTTTTTGCCCATTCAGTATGATATTGGCTGTTGGTTTGTCGTAAATAGCTTTTATCGTTTTGAGATACGTTCCATCAATACCTAGTTTATTGAGAGTTTTTAGCATAAAGCGCTGTTGAATTTTGTCAAAGGCCTTCTCTGCATCAATTGAGATAATCATGTGGTTTTTGTCTTTGGTTCTGTTTATGTGGTGGATTATGTTTATAGATTTGCGTATGTTGAACCAACCTTGCATCCCCGGGATGAAGCCTACTTGATCATGGTGGATAAGTTTTTTGATGTGCTGTTGCAATCGGTTTGCCAGTATTTTATTGAAGATTTTTGCATCTATGTTCATCATGGATATTGGCCTGAAGTTTTCTTTTCTTGCTGAGTCTCTGCCAGGTTTTGGTATCAGGATGATGTTGGTCTCATAAAATGATTTAGGAAGGATTCCCTCTCTTTGGATTGTTTGGAATAGTTTCAGAAGGAATGGTACCAGCTCCTCTTTGTATGTCTATATTTTAGTTATTATTTCCTTATCAATGTAGAGTTTGCAAACATTCCTCCCATTTGGGAGGTTGTCTCTTCACTCTGTGGATCGTTTCCTTTGATGTACAGAAACTTTAGTGTGGTTCATTCCATTTGTCTATTTTTGCTTTTGCTACTTTTGAGGACCTCTCCATAAAATTATTGCTAAGACCAATGTCTTAGAGCTTTTCCTCAATATTTTCTTCTACTAGTTTCATAGTTCTAGGTCTTACATATAACTCTAATCCATTTTGAGTTAATTTTTATATATAATGAGAAATACAGAGTCAAACTTCATTCTTCTGCATGTAGGTGTTCAGTTTATGGAAGAGCATTCATTGAAGAGACTGTTCTTTCCCACTGTGTGTTCTTTGCAAGTTTGTCAAAAATCAATTAGCTGTCAATGCATGAATTTACTTCTGGACTCTGTTTTCTATGCCAATGGTCTCTATTTCTGCTTTTATGCCAGTACTACTCTATTTATATTAGTATAATTTTTCATATATTTTAAAGTCAGGCAGTGTGATGCCTCTAGCTTTGTTCTTTTTGCTCAAGATCAATTTGACTATTCTGGGTCTTGTTGTTCCATATGAATCTGAATTTTTAAGAGCTAAAGTGATTCAGCCTATTTTAGTTTGCAGCTGAGCCCACGGTGGAGGCCAGTAGGGCAGGCATCAGATGGCCCGAGGGTCTGCCAGTGCACCACCCTCCCACCCTAGGAGCTACTCTGGTTTGGCCCAAGCAAGCCCAGAGCGCAGGGATGTGGGTGCCGGGCATCCTGCAGCCACAGGATGGAACTGAGGGCTAGTCCCTGCCCTCCTGTGGCTGCAGAGAGACCTCCTGAGGGACACTCTGAGGCGGCCTCAGGCCCTGGGTCCCCTGCTGCTGGTTACGGCAGGCAGAACTGGGGTTGCCACCGCTTCTGCCACGCCATGTGCAGGTGGCAGCTGCAGTGGAGCCCGCAGCAGAGGGTGGCAGTGCAGGACTAGACCTGAGTGAGGCCTGAGGGTCGCCAAATACCCCCCTCCCACCCTCGGATCCGCTCCTCCTTGGTGGCTCCCAGAGTGCTGGGCCACGGGTCTGGGCACTGTGAGGCCACTGGAATGGGGCTGAGCGCCACTTCCCGCCCTCCTGCAGCTGCATCTTCACCACCTCCGTTAGGCCCACGGTGGCGTTGGCCCCTGGTTCTGTGCTGCTGGCCGCTGTGTGCATGTCCAGGGTTGCCACCACTGCTGCCAGGCACCATCTGCAGGGGGCAGCTGCAGCTGAGCCCATGGCGTCAGCTGGCAGGGCTGGTCTCAGAAGATCCAAGGGCCGTCCAGCAGACTGCCCTCCCACCCTAGAGCCCCTCTTTCTTGGCCGATGCACAGAGCGACGGGTCGCAGTCACTGGGTGCTGTGCAGCCGCTGGATCCTCGAGGCCGACTGGTCGGTTCCTGCTTTCCTGCAGCAGCAGGGCCGACTGCCTGCATGAGGAGCTGTGGAGGCTTCTGGCCCTGGGATCCTCACTGCAGTGGAGCCAGTGGGCAGCGTCGGGGGTTGTCACTGCGGCTGCAGCGTCGCCGCATGCAGGTGGCAGCTGTAGCCAAGCCCACGGCAGAGACTGGCCCCAGAGGGCCTGCGAGCCGCCCAGTGCACCACCTAGGGTCCATCTTCCTTGGCCCTGCCCAGAGCACGGGGTCGGGGTGCTGGGCTATGTGTGGCGTCGGGGATGGGGCTGAGTGCCTGTTCTCACCCTCCTTCTCGTCCTTTTTGTCCCCGGTCCAGTGAGGGTTGCAAAAAGTAGCTAGATGTGCACCTGTGGCCCCAGATAGTCAAGAGGCTGAGGCGGGAGAATTGCTTAAGCCCAGGAGTTTGACGCTGCAGCATCACATCACTTCACTCCAGCCTGGGTGACAGAGGGGAGACCTAACCAAAAATAAAAAATAAAGAGGAGAAAAGGATTGGGCACAGTGCCCACGCCTGTAATCCAGCACTGTGGGAGGCCAAGATTGGCAGATCACTTGAGTTCAGGAGTTTGAGACCAGACTGGGCAACGTGGCAAAACCCCATCTCTATCAAAAATCCAAAAAAATTGCCAGGTGTGGAGCTGTGTACCTGTGGTTTAGCTATTCAGGAGGCTGAGGTTGAGGCTGCAGCCAGCCGTGATTATGCTGCTGCACAACATCCTGGGTTACAGAGCAAGACCTATTCTATAAAAAATCAAAAAAAAAAAAAAAAAGAAGAAAAGAAAAATAAGAAAAAGGGCTGGGCACAGTGGGCCACACCTATAACCCAGCATTTTGGGATGCTGAGGTGCACAGATCACTTGATTTCAGGAGTTCGAGACCAAGACCGAGCAAGATGGCAAAACCCCATCTTTACCAAAAACACAAAAAATTAGCAAGGCATGGTGATGTGCACCTGTGGTCCAAGGTATTCAGGAGGCTGAGATGGGAGGATCCCTTGAGCCCTGAAGGGTTAGGCTGCAGCAAGCTGTGGTCATATTGCTGCACTCCAGCCTGGGTAACAGAGTGAGACCTGATCTCAGAAAGAGAGAGAGAGAGAGAGAGATAAAATGGCTTGGCACAGTGGCTCACACCTATAACCCAGCATTTTTTGTGGCCCGGGTGGGTAGATCCCTTGAGTTCAGGAGTTCAAAACCAGAATGAGAAACATGGTCAAGACCCATCTCTATCAAAAATACAAAACCTTAGCCAGGCATGGTGGTGTCCACCTTGGTCCCAGCTACTCAAGAGGCTCCGTGGGAGGGTTGTGTGAGCCCAGGAAGTTGACACTGCATCAAGCCATGACCACACCCCTCCACTCCAGCCTTGGTGACAGAGAGAGACCTGATCTTAGGGAAAAAAAAAAAAGAAAGAAAAGAAAAATGGGCTACGCACAGCGGCTCACGCTTGTAACCCAGCACTTTGGGAGGCTGAGGTGGGCAGATCATTTGAGTTCACAAGTTTGAGACCAGACTGGGAAACATGACAAAACCCAATCTCTACCAAAAAAAAAAAAATTAGCCAGGTGTGGTGGTGTGCACCTGTGGTCTCAGCTATTCAAGAGGCTGAGGTGGGAGGATCACTTGAGCCTAGGACGTTGCACCACAGCACTCCAGCATGGGTGACAGAGTAGGACCTAATCTTAAACAAAACAAAACAAAAGAAACAAAAAGAAAAATGGACTGGGCACAGTGGCTCACACTTGTAACCCAGCATTTATGTATTTCTGGTAAAGATGAGGGTCTTTTTCTTTCTTTCTTTCTTTCCTTTCCTTTCCACTTTCTTTCCTTTCTCTCTTTCTCTTTCTCTGTTTCTCTTTCTTTCTCTCTCTTTCTCTCTCTCTCTCTTTCTTAGGTTAGGTCTCCTTCTGTTACTCACTGGAATGCAGTGGGGGGGAGTCACAGCCTGCTGCAGCCTCAAATTCCTGGACTTAAGTGATACTCCCACCTGAGCCTCTTGAATAGCTGGGACCCCACATGCACAATAAGATGCCTGGGTCATATTTTGTATTTTTGGAAGTGATGGGGTTTGCCATGGTGCCCAGTATGGCCTCGAACTCCTGAATTCAAGTGGTCTGTGCACCTCTGCCTTTCAAAATGCTGTGTTACAGGTGTGAGCCATTGTGCCCAGCCCTTTTTTTCTGTTTTGTTTGTTTTGTTTTGACAGTAGGTCTTGCTCTGTTACCCAGGCTGGAGTGCAGTGGCGTGGCCACAGCTTGCGGTACCCGTAACCTCCTGGGCCCAAGCCATCCTCCCACCATAGCCTCTTGAATAGCTGAAACACAGCTGCACATTTTTCCATTTTTGGTAGTCATGGGGTTTTGCCATGTTGCCCAGTCTGGTCTTGAACTTTCGAATTCATGAATTCAAGTGATCTGCCCACTTTGGCCATCCATCCTGCTGTGTTACAGGCCAGAGCCACTGTGCCCAGCCATTTTTTTCTTTTTCTTCCCTTTTTTGTTGTAAGAGTATGTCTTGCTCTCTACCCAGGCTGGAGTGCAGTAGCATGATCATGACTTGCTGCAGCCTCAACTTCCTGGATTCAAGCGATCCTGCCACCTCAGCCTCTTGAATAGCTGAGACCACAGGTGCACACCACCACACCTGGCTAATTTTTTGTATTTTTGGTAGATACTGGGTTTTTCCATGTTACCCAGTCTGGTCTCGAACTCCTGAAATCTAGTGATCTGCCCACCTATGCCTCCCAAAGTACTGGGTTACAGGCATGAGCCACTGTGCCTGGCCTTTTTTCTTCTGTTTTGTTTGTTTGTTTGTTTTATTTGACATTAGGTCTCCCTCTGTTGCCCTGGCTGGAGGGCAGTGGCGTAATCACGGCTTCCTGCAGCCTAAGCCTCTTGGGTTCAAGTGATCTTCCCACATCGGTCTCCTGAACAGCTTGGACCCAGGTGCACACCATCATGCCTGGCTATTTTTTTTTTTTTTTTGGTAGAGATGGAGTTTTGCCATGTCACCCAATCTGCTCTAAACTCCTGAACTCAAGTGATCTGCCCACCTCAGTCTCCCAAAGTGTTGGGTTACAGATATGAGCCACTGTGCCCAGTTTTTTCTTTTTCTCTTCTTTTTTTTAGATTATGGCTTGCTCTATTACCCAAGCTGGAGTGCATGCTGCAGACTCAACTTCCTGGACTCAAGCAATCTCCTCACCTTAGCCTCTTGAATCACTGAAACCACAGCTGCACAACACCACACCTGGGTTACCATAAACCACAGGTGCATGCCCACCACACTGGGTAACCATCAAAGGAAAAAGAAGAAAAAAGAGCTGGGTACAGTTTGGCACTTTGGGAGGCTGAGGTGGGCAGATCACCTGTGTTCAGGAGTTCAAGATTAGACTGGCAACACAGCAAAACCCCACCTCTATCAAAAATACAAAAAATAAGCCAGGTGTGGTGGTGTGCACCTGTGGTCCCAGCTATTCAAGAGGCTGAGGTGGGAGGATTGCTTGAGCCCAGGAGGTTGAGGCTGCAGAAAGTGGTGATCACACCACTGCACAACAGCCTGGGTTACAGAGACCTAATTTCAACATAAGAAAAAAAAAGAAGACGAAGAAGAAAAAAAAATTGTTGGGCACAGTGGCTCAGGCCTGTAACTCAGCACTTTAAGAGGCCAAGGCAAGCAGATCATGTGAGTTCAACAGTTTCAGACAAGACTGAGCAACATGGCCAAATTCCATCTCTGCCAATATTACAAAACATTGCCTGCAAAACAGTAAAACCAAATTTTACCAAAATACAAAAGCAAAAAAAGCTGGGCACAGTGGCTCACGCCTGTAACCCAGCCCTTTGAAAGGCTGAGGTGGGCAGATCACTTGAGTTCAGGAGCTCGAGACAAAACTGAGGAACATAGTAAACTATATCTCCACCAAAAATACAAAAAATAGCCAGGCGTGGTGGTGTACACCTGTGGTCCTAGCTATTAAAAAGGCTGAGGTGGGAGGATTGCTTGAGCCCAGGAGGTTCAGTCTACAGCAAGTGGTGATCATGCCACTGCACTCCAGCCTGGGTAACAGAGCAAGGCCTAATCTCAAAAAAAAAAGAAAAAGTACTCAGCACAGTGGCTCATGCCTGTAACCCACAAATTTGTGAGGCTGAGGTGGGCAGATCACTTAAGTTCTGCAGTTGGAGACAACACTGGGCAACATGGCCAAATCTCATCTCTACCAAAAATACACAAAAATAGCCAGGCATGGTGGTGTGCACCTGTGGTTTAAGCTACCGAAGAGACTGAGGTGGGAGGATCGCTTGAGCTCAAGATGTTGAGGCTGCAGCAAGCCGTGACCACGCCACTGCGCTCCAGCTTAAGTAAGAGCAAGATCATCTCTCTCTCTCACTACACACACCCACACACACACACACACACACACACACAAATATATGAAAGAAGATAAAATGCTGAGCACAGTTGCTCAGGCCTATTACTCAGCAATTTTGGGGGCCAAGGTGAGCAGACAAATGACTTGAGTTCAGGAGTTCGAGACCTAACTAGGCAATATGGCAAAACACCATCTCTATCAAAAATACAAAAAATTAGCCACGTGTGATGGTGTACACTTGTGGTTCAAGGTACTCAAGAAACTGAGGTGGGAGGATCACTTGAGCCCAGGAGGTTGAGGCTACAGCAGGTTGTGATCACGTGTGTCACTCCAGCCTGCATAAAGAGTGAGACCTAATCTAAAAAAAAAAAAAAAAGAGAAAGCAGAAGAAGAAAAAGGGCTGTGCACAGAGGCTCACGCCTGTAACCCAGCACTTTGGGAGGCTGAAGTGGCCAGATGACTTGACTTCAGGAGTTTGAGACAAGACTGGGCAATGTGACAAAACCCCATCTCTACCAAAAATAGAAAAACTTGGCCTAGCATGGTGGTGTGCACCTGTGGTCTCAGCTATTCAAGAGGCTGAGGTGGGAGAATCACTTGAGCCCAGGAGGTTGAGGCTGCAGCAAGCCCTTATCCTGCCACTGCACTCCAGCCTGGGTAAAAGAATGAGATCTAATTTAAAAAGAAGAAGAAGGAGAAGGAAAAGGGTTGGGCACAGTGGCTCACACCTGTACCCAGCACTTGGGAGACAAAGGTGGGTGTAACTTAAGTTCAGAAGTTTGAGACCAGACTGTGCAGAGACTTAAACTTCTGAATAACAGAGCAAGACCTAATCACAAAAACCACCATCTCTATTAAAACCCCATCTCTATTACAGATACAAAACACCATGTCTATTAAAAATACAAAAAATTAGCCAGGCATGGTGGTGGGCATCTGTGGTCATAGCTATTCAACAGGCTGCAGTGGGAGGATCGCTTGAGCCCAGGAGGTTGAGGCTACAGCAAGCCGTGATCACGCCACTGCAGTCCAGCCTAGGCAACAGAGCGACACCTAATCTCACAAGAAAAAAGAAAAAAGATTAAAGGGCTGGGCACAGTGTCTCGCACCTGTAGTCCAGAATTTTGGGAGGCTGAGGTAGGCAGATCCACTGAGTTCAGGAATTTGACACCAGACTGGGCCACATGGGAAAACCCCATCTCTACCATAAATACAAAAAAGTAGCCAGGCATGGTGATGTGCACCTGTGGTCTCAGCTATTCAAGAGGCTGAGGTGGGAGGATCACTTGAGCTAAGGCAGTTGAGGCTGCAGCAAGCCGTGATCATGTCACTGCACAACAGCCTGGGTTACAGAGCAAGATCTAATTTCAAAATAATTTAAAAAAGAAAGAAAAGAAAAAAGAGCTGTGCATAGTGACTCACGTCTGTATCCCAGCACTTTGGGAGGCTGAGGTGGACAGCTCACTTGAGTTCAGGAGTTCAAGACCAAACTGGGAAACATGGCAAAACCATATCTCTACCAAAAATCCAAAAAATTAACTAGGCATGGTGGTGTGCACCTGTGGTCCCAGCTATTCTAGAGACTGATATGTAAGGATCACTTGAGCTCAGGAGGTTGCGCTTTTAGCAAGCCATGATTACACCACTGCACTCTGGCCTGTGTAAAAGAGTGAGACCTTATCAGAAAGAAGAAAGAAAGAAAGAAAGGAAGAAAGGAAGGAAGATAGAAACAGCTGGACGACTGGGCACAGTGCTCATGCCTGTAACTCAGCACTTTGGGAAGCCGAGATAAGGAGATTACTTGAGTTCAGGAGTTTGGGACCAGTCTGGGTAACAAGGCAAAACCCCATCTCTACAAAAAATCAGCCAGGTGAGGTGGTGTGCATCTGTTGTCACAGCTATTCAAGAGGGTGAGGTGGGAGGATCTCTTGATTCCTGGAGGTTGAGGCTGCAGCAAGCTATAATCATGCCACTGCACTCCAGCCTGGGTAACAGAATGAAACCTCATACCCCCACCAAAAAAAAAAAAAAAAAAAGTAAAAAGAAAAACAGGCTTGGCACAGTGGCTCATGCCTGTAACCCAGCACTTTGGGAGGCTGAGGAGGGCAGATCACTTGAATACAGGAGATCGAGACTAGATTAGGCACCATAGAAAAACCTCTTCTCTACCAAAAATCCAAAAAACTAACTAGGCATGGCAGTGTGTACCTGTTGTCCCAGCTATTCAAGAGGCTGTGGTGGAAGGATAACTTGAGCCCAGGAGGTTGAGGCTGCAACAAGCTGTGATCAAGTCACTGCATTCCAGCCTGGGTAACAAAGCAAGAACAAAAAAAAAAAATGAAGAGAAAAGGCTGGGCACAAGGGCTCAAGCCTGTAAAATGGCATTTTAAAAGACCAAAGTAGGCAGATCACTTGAGTTCAAAAATTTGAGACCAGAGTGGGAAACTTGGCAAAACTTCATCTCTACCCAAAATACAAACAATTAGCCAGGCATGTTGTTGTGCACCTGTGGTCCCAGCTCTTCAAGAGGCTGAGGTAGAAGGAGCGCTTGAGCACAAAAGGTTGACGCTGTAGCAAGCCATGACCACGCCACTGCACTCCAGCCTGGGTAACAGAGCAAGACCTAATCTCAAAATAAAAACAGAAAAAAGAAAACAATAGGGCTGGGCACAGTGGCTCAAGCCTGTAGCACAGCAATTTGGAATGGCTTCATGATGGCTGGGCTTCAGCACTGAGGCTCTGGCCCTGGAGTCTGTGTGGCTAATGTCAGGTCACAGGAGAGGCAGGGAGAGTCAGGGCGCTCCTTCCCCACCCGCCCTCACCAAGGTGGGGCCCAATGCGTGGTTTGCAGCTGCACATCTGGCACTGGCGGGCGATGGTGAGCTTCCCTTGCATGACGTCAGGGTCGCAGAGTGCACATCCCGCCTTACCTGAGGGTCTGCTCCTCTTGGACATCCCTTGGGACCCTGGGCCCTGGCACTGAGCACTCTGCATCCGCAGGATGAGACTGAGAGGCTGCTGGGGGGGGCCGATGGCCTGACTTTGTCTCCTGGGCATCTAGACCTAGGATCCACTCTGCTGGGGAATCGGGCCTGGTCTGGGGTGTCCAGTCACTTGCTGCCCGCAAGCCACATCTGGGCTGCAGCTGCGGCTCCGGCGTCAGTGGCAGCTAGTGGACCTGGTACCTGATGTCCTCAGGGTCAAGTGCATTGCCTGCCCATCTGAGACTAACAAGAATGTTGACTAATGCTATGGAGGTTACAGGCCTGGATGGCAACTACAGAATCACATGCCCCATGGTGATGGAGGTGCTGCAGGAGCACAAGGACACGGGTCAGCTGGAGGAAGCAGAGTAGGAAGCGGCCGCGATGTCCTTTTGTGTCCTACAGGCAGCCGGTGGCGGGACGTGGCACAGCGGGGCGGTGCGGTCAGAGGAGGCGGCGGAGAAGGGGCCACCTGCGGCCCCCATGACTGCCTGCCAGCCCTGCCGGAGCCCGAGGTGACCAGCGCCATGTCCACCCAGTTCTTGGGCATTGAGCCTCTCTACATCAAGGCAGAGCCGGCCAGCCCCGATAGTCCAAAGGGTTCCTCAGAGACAGAGACCTAGCCTCCTGTGGCCCTGGCCCCTGGTCCAGCTCCTACCCGCTGCCTCCCAGGCCATAAGGAAGAGGAGGATGGGGAGGAGGCTGGGCCTGGTGAGCAGGGCGGTGGGGAAGCTGGTGCTCAGCTCCCTGCCCAAGGGACTCTGCCTGGCCTGTGGGGGATGTGGCCTCCGGCTATCACTATGGTGTGGCATCCTGTGAGGCCTGCAAAGCCTTCTTCAAGAGGACCATCCGGGGAAGTATCGAGTACAGCTGTCCAGCTTCCAACGAGTGTGAGATCACCAAGCGGAGAAGCAAGGCCTGCCAGGCCTGCCACTTCACCAAGTGACTGCGGGTGGGCATGCTCAAGGAGGGAGTGCACCTGGACAGTGTCATCCGGGGTGGGCAGCAGAAGTACAAGCGGTGGCCAGAGGTGGACCAACTGCCCTTCCCAGGCCCCTTCCCTGCTGGGCCCCTGGCAGTAGCTGGAGGACCTCGGAAGACAGCCCCAGTGAATACGCTGGTGTCTCATGGGCTGGTGGTTGAGCCTGAGAAACTCTATGCCATGCCTGACCCCACGGGCCCTGATGGGCATCTCCCAGCCATGGCTACCCTCTGTCACCTCTTTGACCGAGAGATCGTCGTCACCATCAGCTGGACCAAGAACATACCAGGTTTCTCATTGCTGTCGCTATCTGACCAGATGTCAGTACTGCAGAGCATGTGGATGGAGGTGCTGGTGCTGGGTGTGGCCCAGCGCTCACTGCCACTGCAGGATGAGCTGGCATTTGCTGAGGACTTAGTCCTGGATAAAGAGGGGGCTCAGGCAGCTGGCCTGGGGGGACTGGGGGCTGCCCTGCTGCAGCTGGTGCGGTGACTGCAGGCCCTCTGGCCAGAGAGAGAGGAGTAAATCCTCCTGAAGGCCCTGGCCCTTGCCAGGCCTGTGTACATCGAAGATGCCGAGGCTGTGGAAAAGCTGCAAGAAGCCCTACACGAGGCCCTGCTTGAGTACGAAGCTGGCCAGGCTGGCCCCAGAGGGGCTGCTGAGCGACGGCAGGCGGGAAGACTGCTGCTCAGGCTACCGCTCCTCCATCAGACAGTGGGCAAAGTGCTGGCCCATCTCTATGGGGTGAAGCTGGAGAGCAAGTTGCCCATGCACAAGCTGTTCTTGGAGATGCTCGAGGCCATGATGGACTGAGGCAAGGGGTGGAACTGGTGGGGGTTCTGGCAGGACCTGCCCAGCATGGAGTCAGCCCCAAAGGCTGGGGCAGAGCTGGGGTCTGAAGTGCCACAGCCTGCTGGCAGGGCCAGGGCAATACCATCGGCCCCTGGGAGCAGACCCCACACCCTCACTGCCCCCCTCCTAGGGGGTGTCAGAAGTTGGGAATGTTGTGTCCAGGCTCTGGGCACAGTGCTGCCCCTTGCAAGCCATAACATGCCCCCAGAGTGTAGGGGGCCTTTTGGAAGCCATAGAGGGCTGCAGAGGATGTGTGGGAGGCAGAAGTCTATCTCAGGGAGGGGAAGGGGATGGAGGCCACAGTCTCCTAGTGGGTGATGCTTTTGCTGCTTCGTAATCCTACCTCCTCTCCAGAGCAGAGCGGGACTTGGAGAGCAAAGGCCCCTGCCCCTTTGCTCCTCTTCTCATCATTTGCAATGGGCATTAGTGCCCCCACTTGAAGCAATAACTCCAAGCAGTCTCCAGCCACTGGACCCCTGGGGTTGCCAAGGCTTCCCCCATCAGCTCCCACCCAACCTCCTCAGAGGATAGGAGAGCACTGCCTCTGTGCCCTGCAGAGCAATAACACTATATTTATTTTTGGGTTTGTCCAGGGAGGTGCGGGGACATGGGGCAAGCCAGGGCCCAGAGCCCTTGGCTGTACAGAGACTCTATTTTAATGTATATTTGCTGCAAAGAGAAACTGCTTTTGGTTTTGAACCTTTAATGAGAAAAAAATATATACTATGGAGCTCAAGAAAAAAAACAACTTTGGGGGGATTGAGGTGTGCTTGCCATTGATGCACATGACTACGTGAAATTCAGTACTGTCATTTCCCAGATGTTTGGCCACAGAAACTTTTTCCCACTTAACATTTGTTAACATTCTGCAATACTAGACTTGTACATGGCAGTGGTTCCTAGACTTTTGTGTTTTATGGACCAGTAGTAATATTTCCAAAAATTTGGGGGACTGTAGGGTTGCCAATTTACCTTGCCAAGTAATCTGAATAAATCACTGTATTATCACAATTTTTTTCATAAAAGGACAATATGAGAATAATAGTTCTTTAAATGGAATAAATGTAGTTTTGAGGGCAAAAGAAACCAAGATACTCCATTTTCCTTATTTTCTCCTGTCCCAGTGCGTTTGAAAACGATGCCTAAGGGAATGCTATGCTACAAAGTTTTGCCCAAATATGAAAACAAAATAGCAAACTTAAAAAAACAATATCCCCTTTAGAACATTATTTTCCTAATGTCATTCAGTTGCTTTGATTGTATTGGATTTTTAGCGTTTTATATGAGATTTTCAGCTGGTTCCAAGCATGTCAAATCAGCTAACATCTGTCACTCCAGTAGCAGCCTCATACAACTGCAGGTAGGTTTTCTGCAGACCAATTAGTTTTAATAGTGCAAACTAACAGACTATAGTAACATGGTTATGACAACCAGAATCTCCAGAAAGGTTAGGGTGTTACTTTCTTTTTTTTTTTTTTAAATTTAAAGATTATAAAATTGGTTTATTGTAAAAGCAATTCAAGAATACCCAGTTAAAAATCTTATCCCAATGCTACCCAATACAAGCAAGAAGCAGTTAAGCACTTTTACATTAGGAACAAGGACATAAAACAAGAGACCACATCAAGGCTATGATTCAAACTGAGAGGAAAGACTCCTAGGTCTCCTTCAGGTCAGTACAGAGGGCATCATAAGATCAAAGCACTGTGCCAGGTATCACAGTACTGCTACAACACTGCAGTATAACTGGGCAAATTAAAGTCAAGGGGAAATGAAGATCTCCATATTCTTGTTTTGTGGGTGTACTTAAGTGATTGAAATTCTAGGAACAGCTGCCTTTAATGACAGCAAGATGTAAGACAAGTCTTTATTAAAGAGAAAGAAGTTTGTAAAGTTCTCTATCAAGGTCCCCCTAAATCTTCACAACCCCCACCCCAAACCTTCCCCACCCTCCCACTAAGCTAAAGCGACTCTGCTGATATATAAGATATAATCTTAATTTGTGGTTACTGGCAAATTATAGCCACTCCTTCTAAGTAGCTTTGATCTTCTGCACATTAAAAAAAAAAAAAAAAAAACCCAACAACATGCTATATAATTCATATACCCAATTTTGCATTCTAGGTAGAATTTCATTATTACTCTAAAACTCCATCTGCACAGTGGCCATTTCTCCCCAGACTTAATTCAAGATTTAATCTTTCTGCCGCTTTCTTAATAAAAGCCTTAGAGTCAATTATTATGAGTGATCGACCTATGAATTATTATACACAACACAGTGATTGCATTTTTTTGAGCACTGAAAGTACTTAAAATAAAACTTCTTACTTCCAACTTTTGCACTCCTCCAAACTGAAGGGCCAAAATACTTAGATTTTGTAATTGGGGGAAAAATAATCTATCTTCCCAAGCTGAGGCTTTTCATAGCAGCTTTTGCCAGGAGAAGAGACTTTATACCTGTTATAAATCCTTGAAAATAAGGGCTTATTCTAGAAACATTGAAAGACCCTTAAACGTAGAGGTGCTAGCTCGTGCCACTTTAACTCACAACCAACTATTACTTCATAGCTTATACTGAAGAGTTAATTCATGCTCATTTTGTTCCTTTAAAAAATACTCTTTGGAAACCATTACTTCTGTAGACACACACTCTAGTTACATCATCTCTTCCTGTAGACATAAAGGCATAATCATGATTATCTCTATTTCTTTGCTAAATTCAACTACTAATATACATTTATTAATCTGATCACTTTTCCAGCTAACTCATGACCTTATAGTATCTATCCAGGGTCAATTTTCAGCATATAGAAGTAGGAGCAAGTCTTATAAGAACAATCTTGAAGGCAATATTTTCATCTAGTCTTCAATGTGTTCATTACAAATGAGAACTACAAACTAGAATTTACTTCCAAAACTAAGGCAAAGGTAAACTTCCAAAGCTAAATGACGGTAAACCACTATAAAGCTTATTTCTGTCATGTACATTATAAACCTACTCAGTGATTTCCAACCAAGACTTAACAATTAGTCCAAGGGAGTCAAAGGGAAAAAATAAAGCCACTCTGGTTCGCCCCTTTCCAATTTATCAGATCGTATCTATTGTATGCCCACAGGGCATGGAGTACTCTCCTAGGCACTATCCATAGTAATAGCTCTTTCTAGAACACTAAACTACTTCAAACAACTGTGGACTTCCACAACCAGATTTAAACTACCAGTGAAATATAAACTACTAGTCATGTATTCTAAATGCATACAAAGCACTACCATTTTAAAATTAACTGGAAAGTAGGGTAACCTAAAAAAAAGGATACATTCCACTACCACACTATTATAAATGTTATGTTTGTGTGTGTGCATGTATATAAAAGAAAGAGCAGATAATCAAGATTTAAATAAGGTGGTTAAAAGAAAAAACCAGAAAATAAAGATTTGTACCAAAACAACTACAATAACCATCCCAAGCTACAACTATGAACAGATTCACTAATATGGTCATTTGCCTAGGTTCCAAACAAAACCACCAACCCCCACCCAAAAAAAACCAACAAAACAAAACAAAATGCACACCCACAAAATTATCCACCAAAACCTATACTAGGGTATGTGGCAATAATTAATATATTTCTATGGAAATCGTCTCATGCCTTATAAGCTCCTAAAATAAAAATCAAGGTCACTATGTGACTAATGATAGCACTAGGAGGAAAAGAAAATACTGAAAGTAAAAGTCTTGAGCCTTGGTTTCAGCTATCTCTTCAAATCAGCATTAGTACTTAATATCAGATATAACATTTTTTGGCTTGTCAGACCAGTAAATCATGTTTTCCCACTGGCCAAAGGCAGCTGAAGAAACAACTGTTGAACAAACTAAATGCTGTGACATGAAGCATCTGACTTCTGCGTATTTAGTTAAAACGACCGGTAAACATTTAACTGGGCAAAAGGAATGGCATCCATTATCCAAACAGGCTCACTTCCCCCAGCCCCCAAAATGAACAGTCGTTATAATAGCAAAAGAAACAAACAGTTTTCTCTTTTTTTGATTCTTTAGAGCCAACTGTGAAAAAGGTCAGCAATACATTAACAGCAGCAATGGACAAGGAAGAGCAAAATTGAGGATTAAAGTATCTTGTTGGACGTTTGTTCATCTTTTTCTGTATTAGCCAGAAAACTGCAACTGGCTTATGGAAATTTCAGGTGCATATGTCTCCTTAGATCCTTCACAGATTTAGAATTCAGTCTACCTGAGGGCTCTATAACCATGTAAGAAAGCTTTCTTTATCTAGCTTGGTGGCAGCCAAAACAGACTCCATGTCATTAAGGAGGTCAGAACTCAAAGCTTCCTGCAGACTTGGCATCAACTCCTCTCCTTCTATGTTCATTCCATCTCCTTCCAGCGTTCCAAGGTCCACATTTGTCCCAAGAATGGCTTCAAGGTAGTCTGGGAAACGGTTCTGCTGTGAGAGCAGGGTGCTTTGGTTGATAGTATCACCTGTATCCATCTCATCAACGCTGTTCAGGAAGTCATCCGGGGTGCGAGGGACACTGTAGCTGCTCATGCTTAGTCCACTGTCGGTACTCTCATCTCGAGAGTGATAGGTGCCACTGTTCAGGAAAGGATCTGAGCTATTGGTCATCATTGTTCTCAATTCCTGAGACATCCCAGGAGAAGACACTGGATTTTGAGTCCCACCGTCCTGCTCCAGTGTTGGTAACTGGCTACGTAGTGTTAACTCCTGACATTTTGGAGAATTTGCTGTGCTGGGATTGATATTCCGCATTGCCTGCCGAAGCAGTTCTTGCTGTTTTCAGCCGCAGCCTCTCCTTCTCCATCTGCAGTTGCTGCAGTCGCTTCTGTTGCTGTTATTTGGAGCTGCTGCAACCCATGACACCTCCCTGTGGGCTCTGGGGAGCCAGGGATGGTGGCTGTTTCACTGGAGCACTCTGACTGATTCTCTGGTTCATGGCAAAACGAGGGTCAAGCCTTGGGTCTAGCCAAGAGGTGGTCTTGTTCTTATGATTTATATAGTAGATTTCACCATCCTGAGTCATGGCTTGTTCCCATCCATCAGGAAGAGGACCTGAGGCTGAATTCATCATATTCTGCTGCACAGGTGGACTGGTGGGGGCTGTAACGTTCATCTGAGACAGCATGGCCTTCCTGGGGTCCTGCCATGTTGTTGTCCGATCCATGTGATCTAAGAAGTATCTTTGACCAGAAGATGTCTTCGCCATCTCCCAACCTGCTGGCAGAGGTACATCATCAAGAATCTCAAAAGAAGACTGTGGAAGATGCTGCGCTGTGGGTGTAGCTGCTGGGCCAGACACTACTCCAGTGGGGGTCAGTGTCGCAGGAGAAACAGCTCCCAACTACAGAGAAGCTGGAGAGGAATGAGCTCGAACATGCTGTGGAGTCAGGGCTCCTGCAGTGCCTGCATCAGTACTGGCCTGTCGGGAGTGGGATTTGGGCTCTGGTGGCTTGAAGAAGGAGTTAGGCAGCTTCCGGAGCCTCATGGGCACGGTCTGGGGCACGTTGGCCGTCTTGGGGTTCATGACGGCGTTGAAGAGTGCCTCCAGGTCGGTCTCCGAGTCCCCGCGGACGGGCACGATCTGATGCCCGGCGGGGGGGGTGCCTGTGGCGCTGCCTGGGTCGCCGCGGGTGCCGGCTGCCCGGGTCCGGACGGCGGGCCCTGCCCTTGAGGAGGCTGCGCAAGCGGCTGCCCTTGGCCCTGGGGGGGCCGCTTGAGGCGGCGGCTGTGCTCGGGATCCATGGCTTCTGCCCGGGATCCATGGCTTCTGCCTCCCCTCGAGGTGCACCCCCCTGACCAGGAGAGCGAGGGCTCTGTCCGGACGTCCCCGCTCCAGGGGCCGAGGTGGAGAAACGGCGAGGGCTGCGGGCTGGGCGGCGGGAGCGGCGCTCTCCTCGCTCTCAGGGCCGGGGGCTGCGCGGCTGCCCGCATCCCCCGCCCCGGCGCCTCCGCCCCGGCCCTGCGCCCCGGCTCCACTGGTCTAGCCGTTGCGCCTCGGGAAGGGCTGTGAGGGACTCGGACCTGCGGCACCTGAGAACTTTTTCTCTCCAACTCCCTTGACGGAGGCCGGACGGCTGGTTGCCATTCCCCTCCTCCCCCTTTCTCTTTTGTTTCCTTTTCTTGTTCCTTTCTTCCTCCCTTTCTTTTCCCTGGCAGCGGCTGCGCCCGACTGAGAGCAGGATGTTACTTTCTAAGCTCTCAATGGTATCAAGACTTAATTTCTTTTAGTAAGTAACTTACCTAGTTGGAGATAGATAAAGGATCCCTTACATTTTTTTTCCTGTAAGGCCTAACTTGACATTGTTAACTAAGGAAACAGGGTCAGCCTTGAAAAATCAAGGAATTCACTAAACCTAATAACTGATGTAAAAATTACTAGTTGTTCAACTCTTCCTAAACTCAAATCTATTTTTATAAACTAATGTAAATAATGTTTGTATAATTTAACTGGTTTTCATTTTTAAAACTGGTAGACTAGAACTTCCTTAAACTTTTAGAAATAAAATGAAGGCTTAACTGGATTTGTGAGGATAAAACATTTTCCTTAACTGTCCTAGAGCAAAGTAAATTAGTCACCATGTGTTTTTTGTGCCAGTGTAAATGTTAATTTACCAAAACAAACAAAAAAAAAACGTAAATTGCTTGGTCTTGCAGAAAAGTTCCCTTGAAAGAAACTTTCAAGTAAATAAAACTTCCCAAATTACCAGTACTGTGAGCTGTTTTTCATGAATAAGATTCACCATCCCATGTGATCTGTGTGGGAAGAAACCATGTCCTCCTGGTGGAGACGTGAAAGAGCTGAACTGAAGTGGAGGTGGTTGTGCAAGAGAGGCCTTCCTGCTCAACACCCCACCAGGCAGCGGAGTGGAGTGCAGCGCTTGGCTGCAGAACCCTTTGTCCCTTACATGTATACATAGACGGGCAGTCAAGTTTGTTGTTCTAATTTAAGGTACAGCATTAACCCTCTGTGAATGGCCAGGAAACTGAGCAGACTCCTGTATAATCATTTGGAACTTTGCCTTCTTAATTTTTCAAAAATCTCTTTTGAACTAATTTCTGTGGAGCTTAAATGTGTATTTTATCACATAACATTGGCTTGTATTGTCTCTCATGTTGGGAACCCTTAATATTTTTAGGACCTGGAAGAAAAGTTGGTAGAAGAAAGCATTCAGTTTTGAATGTTTGGATTTTAAAGTATAGTTTCTGATCCATTTGGTCATTTTTTAAAGTCATGAGTATACTTCCAAGGAGTAAAATACTTGCATCACCTAGACCAAGTGTTCAGTTACAGCAAATTTGTCCTGTTTACAAATCATTTAATCTGTTATGCAAGGAATTCTCATATATATTCTCACTTTAAATTATCATGGTACTTTATTTTAATAATCACTAGATTTAACTCGTTAAAAAAAAGATACCACCAATAAATAACAAAAGTGGAATGCTTAACAAAGTTACAACAGACATAATATTCAGTTGAGAATCACTTCAACAGAGTACAGCTCTAAAGACAGCAAATAAAAAAATTTTTTTAATTCCACTGATAATTTATTTCAGCTTTTAATGTATTTTCTACTATAAAACCAAGCTCTCAAGACAGGAAAATATTACTGGATTTGTTATTACAAAAACAAGTAAGAACTTTTAATTCACAAAGGATGAAAACACAAGACATTAATCCCACTGTACATACAATATTAAAATAAACAGATTAGCTGTAAACAAATAAAACATTTAAGACTTCACACACACACACACACACACACACACACACACACACACTCACACACGTACCTTGATACAAGAAACATGGGACAATTTTAATCTTTGATATATGTTCATGAACACCAAGAGCAAGAACATCACTGATTTGAGTCAAACTGTTTTCCTGGTATACAATCACTATATAAGCAAGATCTAAAGCATATTGTTTTATTAAGAACATCTTTAGGCAAATATAAACATTCTGATTTAGGGCTTTTACTCCCCATCCAAAACAATATGATTTAGCTATCAAGTAGTTTGGTTTGTTATCAATTTAACACACTCATAACAACAAATACAGGATTTGTACCACAAAATTCAGGTGAGGGGTTTACAGACAGATCATACAAAAAAATACTTGTTCCCAAGGAAGGCAATCTGTAAATTATAAATGCATTCCTAAGAAAAAAATCCTGGTCACACACAAATCACTCGCTTTCAAACATTGATGAAGAAATAAAAAGTGTACGTGGGGGCAGAGAAATGCTGGCATGGAAGAGACGAGAAAAGGTATGAAATGAGGAATGTGTATTTGCCACAGGGAACATTGGATTCAGTTGATTTTTTAAAATGAGGTATAAGAGTATGCCAGTGAATGCAAAAACAAAAAATTAAAAGCCAAAATGCACATTTCCAATGGAAAAATCTCTAAACCTTTTATAGTTTTATTTGATGTTTCATTTATAGCAGTTAATCTAGAAAAATACATTTTAAAAATCTTCAACAGACCATGATCCCTGTAACAAAACCTTTCAAACTGTGTTTTATTATACAAATCAATCGACATTATAATTACTGTCTAGCTGCCTTATGGAGCCTACTGACTTACTCTTTCACCTCTCTCCTCCTGCTCAGCTGAGACATGAAACTATTTGGAATGGCTTTATGTCACAGAAGACTTTAATCCTTCAAATTCTTGTATAACTTTGAATAAATGGGTAATGTTCACTTAAAAGACAGATTTTGAAGATTGTATACATATCTATTTGCATTTTATTTCTAGGTCAATTGATGTGATTGTTTTTGTTAAATATTGTCTTGTGCCCTTAACTATGAACTGAATTGTATTATGCACTACAAAGTCATCTTGAGTATTTGAAATTGGTTTGTGTAGTTAGGTTTCCCAACACCTGTGGTTACCTAATGTTTAATATTATAGAACTGTCCTCAAAAACTTTGTCAAGTTTCAAGGCTATAAATAAACAGACAGACTCTTTTAATTCTGTATTTATCATTTACTTTCTGTATCTATAGTTTAATAACCTGCTTGGGTGTAATTTGCCAAGCTTGAATTATTTAATGCATTTGCATAAATTCTATACTGTTTAGAGCTTAAAGCTACAGAATCATTGTTAGGAATTGCTTGGACACTGAATTTTAAACTTTTTCACATTGTTAACAAGCATGTTCATCTTTTCTTGCCACTAGTCCACGAAAAATATGCTTAATGTGTATTACTAAAGGCTTTGTATATGTTAACCTGTTTTAATGCCAAAAGTTTGCATTGTCCACAATTTCCTTAAGACCTCTTCAGAAAAGGATTTGTTTGCCTTAATGAATACTGTTGGGAAAAACAAAACACACAGTATAATGAATGAAAAGGGCAGAAGCAAGAAATTCCTACATCTTAGCGACTCCGAGAAGAATGAGTATCCACATTTAGATGGCACATTATGAGGACTTTAATCTTCCCTTAAACACAATAATGTTTTCTTTTTCTTTGATTCACATGATCTCTAAGTATATTTTTCATGCAGGACAGTTTTTCAACCTTGATGTACAGTAGCTGTGTAAAATTTTTCTTTCAGTGGCAACCTCTATAATCTTTAAAATATGGTAAGCATCTTGTCTGTTTTGAAGGGGATATGACAATAAATCCATCAGATGGAAAATCCTTTTGCAAAGTAGAAAAGCTTTAGTAATTTACTCAGCGTGGTGGTTTTATCCTTTTTTTCTTTTCCTCCCTTGGTCTATAATGAAATTGTTATAGCAGTGCAAAATAAAATCCTATGTATAAAAAAAAAGAATGTGACAAAGCTTTTAAGTGGTCTTCAGGTCTTGCTAGTCATAAAATAATTCATACTGGAGAGAAACCCTACAAATATAAATAATGTGGAAAAGTCCAGCCCTCATGCCTGTAGTCCCAGCTCCTTGGGAGGCCAAGGCGGGTAATTCATGAGGTCAATGGATCAAGACCATTCTGACCAACAGGATGAAACCCTGTCTCTACTGAAAAACACAAAATTTAGCAGGGTGCAATGGTATGCACCTGTAAGCCTAGCTATAAGGGAGACTGAGGCAGGAAAATTTCTTGAATCCAGGAGGCAGAGGTTGCGGTGAGCCAAGATTGAGCCACTACACTGCACCCTGGGTGACAGAGCAAGACTCTGTCTAAGAAAAAAAAAACATTATAAATGTGATTACTGTAAAATGACCTTTCAGAAAATATAGGCCTTTAAAGTAAAGACTATTTACTCTGAAGACAAACATTACAAACATAAAGAGGATTGTGGTGCCTTTACTTGTATTACAGATTTTATTGTACACATTTTATATTAAGGGAAAACCCGAAAGCAGATGCTCAAACTTCGTTGAACATCAGAGAATTTATATTGGAGAGAAAACCTAAAAATAAAATGAATGTGCGAAAACATTTGATCAAAAACTGCAGTTTAGAAAACACACGTTTATACCTAAATACACCTTTGAGGATTCACAGTAGAAAGAATGAAGGCACTGCAGCTTCAGGCATTACACTCAATCAGAGTGTTGAGTATAAAAAGATCCAAAGCTAACACTATATATATTTTAAAGAAGCAGATTGTTTTTGGAGATTTATAATTACATTCGAGGTATGCTTCTTTTTCTGTAAAAAATTATAGATTTTCTAAAAAGCAAATAATAAAGTAACTCAAGTCTCCAGTTACTTCACGTTGATTCTTTCTTCTCACTGTTTATGTGAAAGTATTTGAACAATTGTTGCATCAGAGATATGAGAGATTGTTTTTTATTAGGTGCCCATTATTCAGGAACTTTTCTATGGAACAGTAAGGACATTAAGTTGTAAGATGCATAACAAAAATCTAAATGGAGAGGCTCTTTGTGGTTGACTTATGACGTTGTTTTAGCGATGTATAAGGTGAATGTTAAGAGTAATACTCTGAATTCTAGTGAAAGGAAACGCTTTGCATGTTACCAGTAAATTATTTTATCAGTTGTACCTGTATGTAATAAAATGCAATAAATTTAAAAAATTTTTAAAGGTTGTGTGTGAACTCAAATTTTCATTAAACAAAGTCATTTTTAATGTGTTAAAAGTATTGTGCTTCGAATGAAGTGTTAATTTGCCATAAACTTTAATGTGTTCCATTTTACTTGAGGTTCTAAGTAAAAGATGGTAACAATATACTATTTGTTAAAGTAGGGAAAGACATCTCTAATAAGCTCTATGTTGCCAGTGGCTTGTTTGTTTGTTTGTTTTAAGATGGAGTCTTGCTCTGTCACCCAGACTGGAGTGCAGTGGCATGATCTTGGCTCACTGCAACATCCACCTTCTGGGTCCAAGTGATTCTGTTGTCTCAGCTTCCCAAGTAGCTGGAATTATAGGCATGGGCCACCACGCCAGGCTAATTGTTGTGTTTTTCATAGAAATGGGGTTTACCATGTTTTCCAGGCTGGCCTCGAGCTCCTGACCTCAAGTGATTCACCCATCTCAGAGTCCCAATGTGCTGGGATTATAGGCGTGATTCACCAGGACTGGCCTGCCAGTTTTTAAATTGGAAATAAGTTGAAGAATTTTGTTCCTGTGGGTCAAATTTGTATTCTTTTTTACCTTACATACATTTTTTTTTAACTTTTCTGGGTTGAGAGTGTGCCTAAACACTTATGGCATATATGAGTTGTTTTAACACAGGCATATAATATTTAATTATCACAGCTAGTAAATGAGGTATTCATCACCTCAAGCATGTAGTTATATTTTTTATTACAGACAATCCTATTATACACTTTTAGTTATTTCAATATGTCCAACTGAATTATTATTAGCTACAGGGTCATTTTTATGGTCATAAAAATTATATGATTATAATTAATACGTATACATTTCTGAGTATTGCTTAAATATTTTAAAAGTTTTGTTTTTGTATTTTTTTATATGTCACCTCTCTGCTGACAAACAAAAACAGACTTTAAATTTTGATTTACATAGAGTTACATATACAAATGTATTCCTGTAAAGATATACCAGCTGAGCTCAGTGGCTCAAGCCTGGAATCCCAACACTTTGGGAGTCAGAAATGGGTGTATCATTTGAGGTCAGGAGTTCAAGACCAGCCTGTCCAAGATGGTGAAACCCCATCTCTACTAAAAATAACAAGAAAATTAGCCGAGTGTGGGGATGCATGCCTGTAGTCACAGCTACTAGGGAGGCTGAGGCAGGAGAATCACTTGAACCCAGAAGGTGGAGGTTGCAGTGAGCCGAGATGGTGCCACTGCACTCCAGCCTTGGTGATGGAATGAGACACTGTCTCAACAACAACAACAAAAAATATAACTTAAGTGTAAAATAGTTATGTGTCTAGTGAGGGTGTTTGTGTGTTTGTGTGCATTTTTGGAAAAAAAAAGAATATATAAAATAAAAAAGATCATTTTAATAAGGTGGATAGTAAACTAGAAACCTGGAAACCTTAGAAATTCTGAAAGAAAAAGTCTAAATTCTATGCCTTTTATTGAATTCATTACTGTAAAATCTTATCCCATGCAAATCTCGTCTCAAGTTGTAATCCCCACGTGTCAAGGGAGAGACTTGGTGGAAGGTGATTGGACCATAAGGGTAATTTTCCCCAGACTGTTCTCATCATAGTAAGTGAGTTCTGAAAAGATCTGATGGTTTTATGAGTGGCAGTACTTTCTGCTCTCCCACTCTCCTGCTGCCTACTGAAGAAGGTACTTGTTTCTCCGTTGCCTTGCATGTAATTGTATGTTTTCTGAGACCTCCCCCAGTCATGCAGAATTGTGAGTAAATTAAACCTCATTTCTGTATAAATTACTCATACTCTGGTAGTATCTTTATAGTAGTGTGAAAACAGACTATTACAGAAAATTAATACTGGGGGTTTGGGACACAGCTATCAACATAATTTAAAATGTGGAAATGACTTTGGAACTGGGTAATAGGCAGACATTGAAGCAGTTTAGAGAGCTCACAAAAGATAGAAAGATGTGGGAAAGTTTGGAACTTCCTAGAGACTTGTTGAATGCTTTTGACCAAAATGCTAATAGTGGTATGGATGATGAAGTCCAGGCTGAGGTGATCTCAGGTGGAGATGAGAAACTTGTTTAAAATGGCAGCAGAACATAAAAGTTTGGAAAATTTGCAGCCTGACCACGAGGTAGAAAATAAAACCCCAGTTTTTGGAAATAAATTCAAGCTACTGCAGAAATTTGCAGAAGTAAAGAGGAGCCGAATATCAACAGCCAAGACAATGGGGAAAATGTCTTCAGGTCATGTCAAAGATCTGAGGCAGGTCATTCCATTACAGGACAGGGGTCCTAGGAGGAAACAGTGGTTTCATGGTTGAGGCCCAGGGCCCCACTGCTTTATGAAGCCTCAGGACTTGGTGCCCTGCCTCCCAGCTGCTCCAGATCCAGCTGTGGATAAAAAGGGACCAAGGAAAAACTTGGCTTATTTCTTCAGAAAGTGTAATCCTCAAGCGTTGGTGACTTCCATGTGTTGACTACGGCAATGCGGAAAAGAAACGTGGGCTTGGAGCCCTCATGCAGACTCCGCACTGAAGCTGCCTACTGGAGTTGTGAGAAGGCCACTATACTCCAGGCCCCAGAATGACAAATCCACCATGAGCTTGCACTGTGTATCTGGAAAAGCCACAGGTGCTCAATTCCAGTCTATGAAGGAGCTGCCCACGGCCATCAGGGCCCAACTCTTGCATCAGCTTGTCCCAGATGTGAGACATGGAGTCAAATGAGATCATCTCAGAGCTTTAAGATTTAATGACTGCCCCATTGCATAGAGCCTGTAGCTCCTAGGTTTTGGCCAATGTCTCTCATTTGAAATGGGAGAATTTTCTAATGCCTGTACCCCCATTGTCTCTTGGAAGTAACCAACTTGCTTTTGATATAAAGACTCATAGGTAGCAAGGACTTGCCTTGTCTCAAATGAGACTTTGGGCTTAGACTTTGGGGTTAATGCTAACATGAGTTAAGATTTTGGGAAAGTGTGTTTTGTTTTGAAATATAAAAAGTGCAAGAGATTTGGAAGGAGCCGGGACAGAATGTTACTCATGATGTTTTTGTGATAGTGAGTGAGTGCTCATGAGATTGGATGGTTTGTAAGTGGTAATGTTTTCTGCTGTCCCTGTCTCCTGCCACCTAGTCTGATGAAGATACCTGCTTCTCATTCACCTTCTGCCATTATTGTAAGGTTCTTGAGGCCTTCCCAGCCATGTGGAACTGTGAGTCAATTAAACTTCCTTTCATCATAAATTATCCAGTCTTGGGTAGTATCTCTAAGCAGTACAAAAAGAGACTACTGCACAAATAAAAAATAGGGCTATCTGTGTACCAGATGCTTTATAATTGGCCATAATTATTTCTGCTTGAGATTCTCTGTAACTCTCAGTCAGAAAAAATCACATTGATTCTGCATATACCGAGGACATCTGTTCCCAGGCTGCAAAATGGCCTCTCTGAATTTAAATACAAATTCTGCTTTTAAAGTTTTCTCATTATCTTTTGTTTTGTGTGTTTTTATGTTTATCACAATGATGTATTCATCACAGTCCTTCCCCTTTTTTCTCTATTATGGCTACAGTTTTCTCATTGTTCTCTCTGTGCCATGTCATTTCAGACAGGACTTTGTAGGTTCTGATGAGAAGTTTGGAATTTTTTAATATTAAAAAACTGTGTTAAACTTGGAAGCATGGGCTTGTTTATAGCTTCTCAATGTACTACCATATCAGTTCATTGAGATAAAAGGCATACAGTGTCCACAGGTAAGAAGTTTAAATCAGGTAGCACTGTTTGTCTTGGTAAAAAAATGTTTTATTAGATTCTAAGACAAAGTGTAGCATATACAAAATTTGTTAGAAAATATATCTTAGAAATTAAATTTATGGGAGAGTTAATATTAAGGGATATCATTAAATGTAATTGTATGATATATTTATAGCACAACTTATGTTTTCATGCAGAATCTTGTACTTTTGAGTGTGAATGTTGAATGTTGCAAATAAAATGAGCTCTGTGAATTTAAAATTTGAAAGAATATTTCTTTTTCATTTTAATGCTACAATCTTGAGAGATTTTTCTATTATTTTATAAATTTTTTTCATGGGAGAGGTTCACAGTCTACAGTTGCCATTGCTAGTCACCTAACTGTAGCCAACATTTTGGTCATTTTCTCTGGGAAAATTTTGGAGATGATGGCAGCTTTTGGATTAAAACATTTGCTCAGTTAGTTTTTCATGCCAAGATGTTTATTGTGTTCAAAGAGTGTCCAATCATGTGACAGGTAACAACACCTGTCACATTTTTAGTGTGACACATGTTTAGTGTCTTCTGTGACATTGCCATCAGCAGCAGAAAATAAAGGTCCCCAAGCCAGCTCCTCCCATGCTTTGCTGAACCCAGAATATGCTGGTAAATATCAGAGTTTCTACTGCTATTACTGACAAGTTAAATAACAAAAACAGCACAGAAAAAAATGAGGAAAATGCATCGATACATTGTTTAGTTCTTTATAATTTATAGATCTTTATAGTTTCTACATTATTATAAATTAAAACAATTTGAACATGCAGATATATATATATATTCTATCTAGATGGTATTAATGTTGTAATCACTTACAATTTTGAGCAACAATTTTCCATTTGGTGTACTGCAAACTAATTATTTCTCTTTAAGTGTAAGTAGCAAATAGGATTTCTATGACCATAAGCATACATTAAGATGATCACTAAGATTAGAATAAAATTCACAGGATTTTAGTAACATAAATTTTAATTTTTTTCTAGCAGAAGTGAAGAAGCAAGTTGTTAAAATGACTTCAAAGAAACTACATATGTGGTCATTAAATATGATTTAAAACCACATTGTAAGTGATTGATTAGTAATTTGAATTTGTTTCATTTTAACCACTAAGAAAACAATATTCTTTAATCATTCTGTATGGAAAAGTATTTTTTTTTTGAGACAGAGTCTTGCTCTGTTGCCCAGGCTGGAGTGTAGCGGTGCAATATCAGCCTACTGCAACTTCTGCCTCCCGGATTCAAGCAATTCTCCTGCCTCGGCCTCCTGAGTATTTGAGATTACAGGTGCATGCCACCACGCCCAGCTAATTTTTGTATTTTTAGTAGAGACGGGGTTTCACCATGTTTGACAAACTGTTCTCCAACTCCTGACTTTGTGATCCACATGCCCCAGCCTCTGAAAGTGTTGGGATTACAGGAATGAGCCATTGTGCCTGGCTGAAAAAGCAATCTTATATTAGTCTTTTCAAAACTTTCAGAAACTTTAGACCAATCAATAAATAACGCTGTAAATTTAGATCACAAATTTTAAATAAAATAATAGGCTTTTCTAGCTTATTTTAGGACAGAGCTTTGCTCTGTTTCCCAGGACGGAATGCAATGGTTTGGCATGGCTTGGCCAAACCTCGCCTTTTGGCCTAGCCTGGCCTTCTGGCCTGTCCTTGCCTTCTGGCCTGGCCTGATGTGGCCTTTTGGCCTAGCGTGGCCTTTGGCCTGTCCTGGCCTTTTGTCCTGGCCTGGGCAAGTCTGGACCTTTTGGCTTGTCCTGGCTTTTTGACCTGGCCTGGCCTGGACTTTGGCCTGATCTGGCCTTTTGGCCTGGCCTGGCTTTGCCTTGCCTGGCCTTTTGCCTGGCCTTGTCTTCCGGCCTGGCCTTGCCTTCTGGTCTGGCCTTGCCTTATGGCCTGGCCTGGCCTGGACTAGCCTTTGGCCTGACCTGGACAACCTCGCCTTTTGGCCTGGCCTGGCCTTCTGGCCTGGCCTTGCCTTCTGGCTTGGCCTGATCTGGCCTTTTGGCCTGGCCTTGCCTTTTGGCCTGGCCTTGCCTTATGGCCTGGCCTGGCCTTCTGGCCTGGCCTTCTGGCCTGGCGTAGCCTTGGCCTTTTGGCCTCGCCTGGCCTGACCTTTGGCCTGGCCTGTCCTTGGCCTGGCTTGGTCTTTTGGCCTGGCCTTGCCTTCTGGCTTGGCTTGGCCTGGCCTGGCCTTTTGACCTGGACTGGCCTTCTGGCTTGGCCTGGCCTTCTGGCATGGCCTGGCATGACCTAACCTAGCCTTTGGCGTGGCCTGGCCAACCTCGCCTTTTGGCCTGGCCTGGCCTTCTGGCCTGTCCTTGCCTTCTGGCCTGGCCTGGCATGGACAACCTGGCCTTCTGGCCTGCCTGGCCATTTGGCTTAGTGTGGCCTTTTTGCCCGTCCTGGCATTTTGTCCTGGCCTGGGCAAGTGTGGCCTTTGGCTTGGCCTAGCTTTTGGCCTGGCCTGGCCTTTTGGCCTGGCCTTGCCTTCTGGCCTGGCCTGATGTGGCCTTTTGGCCTGGCCTTGTCTTTTGGCCTGGCCTTGCCTTATGGCCTGTCCTGGACTTTTGGCCTTTTGGCCTGGCCTGGCCTAAGCCTTGTCCTGGCCTGGCCTTTTGGCCTGGCTTGGCCTTCTGGCCTGGCCTGGCCTTCTTGGCCTAGCCTAGCCTTTTGGCCTGGCCTAGCCTTTTGTCCTGGCCTGGGCAAGTGTGGGCCTTTTGGCTTGGCCTGGCTTTTTGACCTGGCCTGGCCTGAGCTTTTGGCCTAGTCTGGCCTTTGGCCTGGCCTAGCTTTGCCTTGCCTTTTGGTCTGGCCTTGCCTTCTGGCCTGGCCTTGCTTTCTGGCCTGGCCTTGCCTTATAACCTGGCTTGGCCTGGCCTTTGGCCTGGTTTGGCCCTTTGTCCTGGCCTAGCCTTTTGTCCTGGCCTGGCCTAACCTGGCATTTTGGCTTCGCCTAGCCTTTTGGCCTAGCTTGGTCTTCTGGCCCGGCCTTAGCCTTATGGCTTGCCTGGCCTTGCCTTATGGCCTGGCCTGGCCTTATGGCCTGGCCTGTCATGGCATAACCTGGCCTTTTGGCCTGGCCTGGCCTAGCCAAGCCTCGCCTTGGCCTGGCCTGGCCTTCTGGCCTGGCCTTGCCTTCTGGCCTGGCCTGATCTGGCCTTTTGGCCTGCCCTTGCCTTTGGCCTGGCCTTGCCTTATGGCCTGGCCTGGCCTTTTGGCATCACCTGTCCTGACCTTTTCCTGGCCTGGCCTTTTGGCCTGGCCTGGCCTTCTGGCCTGACCTTGCCTTCTGGCCTGGCCTAATCTGGCCTTTTGGCCTGGCCTTGCCTTATGGCCTGGCCTGGCCTTCTGGCCTGGCCTGGCCTGGCCTTGGCTTTGCACTGGCCTTCTGGCTTGACCTAGGCCTTCTGGCCTGGCCTGGCATTGGCCTAGCCTTGCCTTGGCCTGGCCTGGCCAAACCTCACCTTTTGGCGTGGCCTGGCCTTCTGGTCTGGCCTTGCCTTATGGCATGGCCTAATCTGGCCTTTTGACCTGGCCTTGCCTTTTGGCCTGGCTTGGTCTTGTGGCCTGGCCCTGCCTTCTGGCTTGGCCTGGTCTTGCCTTTTGGCCTTGACTGGCCTTCTGGCTTGACCTGGCCTTCTGGCATGACCTGGCATGGCATAACCTGGCCTTTGGCCTGTCCTGGCCAGACCTCGCCTTTTGGCGTGGCCTGGCCTTCTGGCCTGGCCTTGCCTTCTGGCATGGCCTAATCTGGCCTTTTGGCCTGAGCCTTGCCTTTAGGCCTGGCCTTGTCTTATGGCCTGGCCTGAGACTTTGGCCTTTGCCTGGCCTGGCCTGACCTTGTCCTAGCCTGGCCTTTGGGCCTGACTTGGCCTTCTGGCCTGGCCTAACCTTTTGGTCTAGCCTAACCTTTTGGCCTAGCGTGGCCTTTGGCCTGGCCTGGGCAAGTGTGGGCCTTTTGGCTTGGCCTGGCTTTTGACTTGACCTGGCCTGGACTTTTGGCCTGGTCTGGCCTTGGGCCTGGCTTGGCTTTTGCCTTACCTTGCCTTTTGGCCTGGCCTTGCCTTCTGGCCTGGCTGGCCTGGCCTTTTGGCCTGGCCTGGCCAACCTCGCCTTTTGGCCTAGCCTAGCCTTTTGGCCTGGCTTGGTCTTCTGGCCTGGCCTTGTCTTTGGCTTGGCCTAGCCTTGCCTTATGGCCTGGACTGGCATTCTTGCCTAATCTGGCATGGCACAACCTGGCCTTTTGGACTGGCCTGGCCTGGCCAAGCCTCGCCTTTGGGCCTAGCTTGGCCTTCTGGCCTGGCCTTGCCTTCTGGCCTTGCCTGGCCTTTTGGCCTGGCTTGGTCTTGTGGCCTTTGGCCTTGCCTGGTCTGACCTTTGCACTGGCCTGGCCTTTTGGCCTGGCTTGGCCTTCTGACCTGGCCTGGCCTTTTGGTCTGGACTGTCCTTCTGGCCTAGCCTGGCTTTCTGGCCTGGCCTGGCATGGCCTAACCTGGCCTTTTGGCCTGGCCTTGTCTTCCCTTGCCTTTTTGGCCTGGCCTGGCCTTTTGGCCTGGCCTTGCCTTCTGACCTGGCTTTGCCTTCTGGCCTTTTGGCCTGGCCTTGCCTTCTGGCCTGACGTGGCCTCGACTAGGACGTTAGACCTGGCCTGGCCAACCTGACCTTCTGGCCTGGCCTGGTCTTGGCCTAGCGTGGCCTTTGGCCTATCCTCGCCTTTTGTCCTGGCCTGGGCAAGTCTGAGGCCTTTGGCCTGTCCTGGCCTTTTGTCCTGGCCTGGGCAAGTGTGAGGCCTTTGGCTTGGCCTGGCTTTTAGACCTGGCCTGGCCTGGACTTTGGCCCGATCTGGCCTTTTGGCCTCGCCTGGCTTTTGCCTTGCTTTGCCTTTGACCTGGCCTTGTCTTCCGGCCTGGCCTTGCCTTCTGGTCTGGCCTTGCCTTATGGCCTGGCCTGGCCTGGCCTTTTTACCCTTTGGCCTCAACTGGCCTAACCTTGTCCTGGCCTAACCTTTGGCCTGGCTTGGCCTTGTGGCCTGGCCTTGCCTTTGGCCTGTCCTGAGTCTTTTGGCCTGGATTGGCTTTCTGGTCTGGCCTGGCCTTATGGCCTGGCCTGACCAGAACCTCAGCCTTTGGCCTGGCCTGGCCTTCTGGCCTGGCCTTGCCTTCTGGCCTGGCCTGATATGGCCTTTTGGCCTGGCCTTGCCTTGGCCTGGCCTTGCCTTCTGGCCTGGCCTTGCCTTCTGACCTGGCCTGGTCTTTTGGCCTGGCGTAACCTTTTGGCCTTTTGGCCTCGCCTGGCCTAGACCTTCTTCCTGACCTGGCCTTTTGGCATGGCTTGGCCTTCTGGCCTGGCCTTGCCTTCTGACTTGGTCTAGCCTGGCCTTTTGGGCTAGCGTGGCCTTTGGCCTGGCCTGGGCAAGTCTGGAGCTTTTGGCTTGGCCTGGCTTTTAGCCTGACCTGGCCTGGACTTTGGCCTCGTCTGGTCTTGGCCTGGCCTGGCTTTCCCTTGCCATGCCTTTGGCCTGGCCTTGCCTTCCAACCTGGCTTTGCCTTATGGCCCAGACTAGCCTTTTGGCCTGGCGGGCCTTTGGCCTAGCCTGGCCAGACCTCGCCATTTGGCCTGGCCTAGGCCTTCTGGCCTGGCCTTGCCTTCTGGTCTGGCCTGATCTGGCCTTTTGGCCTGGCCTTGCCTTATGGCCTGCCCTGGCCTTTTGGCCTGGCATGGCCTTTGGCCTTTTGGCATTGCCTGGCCTGACCTTTGGCCTGGCCTGGCCTTGACCTGGCTTGGTCTTCTGGCCTGGCCTTGCCTTATGGCTTGGCCTGGCCTTGCCTTTGGCCTGGACTGGCCTTCTGGCCTGGCCTGGCCTTCTGGCCTGGCCTGGCATGGCCTAACCTTGCCTTTGGCCTGGCCTTGCCTTCCATGCCTTTTGGCCTGGCCTGGCCTTCTGGCCTGGCCTTGCCTTCTGGCCTGGCTTGGCCTGGACTAGCCGTTAGGTCTAGCCTCGGCTTTCTGGCCTGACCTGGCATGGTCAAACCTGGCCTTTTGGCCTGGCCTGGCCTGGACAACCTGGCCTTCTGGCCTGGCCTGGCCTTTTGGTCTAGCGGGGCCTTTGGCCTATCCTGGCCTTTGTCCTGGCCTCGGCAAATGTGGGCCTTTGGCATGGCCTGGCTTTTTGACCTGGCCTAGCCTGAGCTTTGGCCTGGTCTGGCGTTTGGCCTTGCCTGGCTTTGCCTTGCCTTGCCTTGGGCCTGGCCTTTTCTTCCGGCCTGGCCTTGCCTTCTGGCCTGGCCTTGCCTTCTGGCCTGGCTTGGCCTGGCATTGTGGCCTGGTCTAGCCTTGGCCGGGCCTCGCCTTTTGGCCTGGCCTGGCCTTATGGCCTGGCCTGGGCAAGTCTGGGCCTTTTGGCTTGGCCTGGCTTGTTGTCCTGGCCTGGCCTAGACTTGGCCTGGTCTGGCGTTTTGGCCTGGCCTACTTTTGCCTTGCATTGCCTTTGGCCTGGCCTTGTCTTCCGGCCTGGCCTTGCCTTCTGGCCTGGCCTTGCCTTCTGCCCTGGCCTTGCCTTTTGGCGTGGCCTGGCCTTAGTCCTGGACTGGCCTTATGGCCTGGCCTGGCCTTTGGCCTGGCCTAAACCAAACCTCGCCTTTGGACTGGCCTGGCCTTCTGACCTGGCCTTTTGGCCTAGTGTAGCCTTTGGCCTGGCCTGGCCTTTTGTCCTGGCTTGGGGGAGTCTGGGCCTTTGGCTTGGCTTTGCCTTTTAACCTGGCCTGGCCTGGACTTGGTCTGGTCTGGCCTTGGGCCTGGCTTGGCTTTTGCCTTGCCTTGCCTTTTGTTCTGGCCTTGCCTTCTGGCCTGACCTTGCCTTCTGGCCTGGCCTGGCCTAGCCTTTTGGCCTGGTTTGGTCTTCTGGCCTGGTCTTGCCTTTTGGCTTGGCCTAGCCTTGCCTTATGGCCTGCACTGGTATTCTGGCCTGGCCTGGCATGGCATAACCTGGCCTTTTGGCCTGGGCTAGCCTTTGGCCTAGCTTGGTCTTCTGGCCTGGCCTTGTCTTCTGGCCTGGCCTGGCCTTCTGGCCTGGCCTGGCATGGCATAACCTGGCCTTTTGGACTGACCTGGCCTAGCCAAACCTCGCCTTTGGCCTGGCCTGGCCTTGTGGCCCGGCCTTGCCTTATGGCCTTGCCTGGCCTTTTGGCCTGGCATGGACTTTTGGCCTTTGAGCCTCACCTGGCCTAACCTTTTGCCCTGGCCTGGTCTTTTGGCCTGGCTTGGCCTTGTGACCTGGCCTTGCCTTTTGGCCTGGCATTCCCTTTTGGCCTGGACTGGCCTTCTGACCTGGCCTGGCTTTCTGGCCTGGCCTGGCCTGGCCTAACCTGGCCTTTTGGCCTGGCCTTGGCTTCCCTTGCCTTTTGGCCTGGCCTTGCCTTGCCTTCTGGCCTGGCTTTGCCTTCTGGCCTTTGGCCTGGCCTTGCCTTATGGCCTGGCTTGGCCTGGCATTTTGGCCTGGCCTGGCCTTTGTCCTGGCATGGCCAAACCTCGCATTTTGGCCTCGCCTGGCCTTTTGGCTTGGCTTGGTCTTCTGGCCTGGCCTTGCCTTCGGGCTTGGCCTGGCTTTGCCTTATGGCCTGGACTGGCCTTCTGGCCTAGCCTGGCATGGCATAACCTGGCCTTTTGGACTGGCCTGGCCTGGTCAAACCTTACCTTGGCCTGGCCTGGCCTTCTGGCCTGGCCTTGCCTTCTGGCCTGGCCTGATCTGGCCTTTTGGCCTGGCCCTGCCTTGGCCTGGCCTGGCCTTTTGGCCTTTGGTGTCAGCCTGGCCTGATCTTGGCCTGGCCTGGCCTTTTGGCCTGGCCTGGCCTTTTGGCCTGGCTTGGCCTTCTGGCCTGGCCTTGCCTTGACCTGGCCTAGCCTTCTGGCCTGGCCTAGCCTTCTGGCTTGGCCTGGCCAACCTAGCCTTGGCCTGGCCTGGCCTTCTGGCCTGGCCTTGCCTTCTGGCCTGGCCTAATCTGGCCTTTTGGCCTGGCCTTGCCTTATGGCCTGGCCTTGCCTTATGGCCTGGCCTGGCCTTTTGGCCTGGCCTAGCCTTTGGCCTTTTGGTCTCGCCTGGCCTGACCTTGGCCTGGCCTGGCCTTTGGCCTGGTTTGGTCTCTGGCCTGGCCTTGCCTTCTGGCTTGGCCTGGTCTTGCCTTCTGGCCTGGACTGGCCTTCTGGCCTTTGGCCTCGACTGGCCTGACCTTGGCCTGGCCTGACCTTTTGGCCTGGCTTGGTCTTCTGGCCTGGCCTTGCCTTCTGGCTTGGCCTGGCCTGGCCTTTTGGCCTGGCCTTGCCTTTGGCCTGGCCTGGCCTTCTGGCCTGGCCTGGCATGGCCTAACCTGGCCTTTTGGCCTGGCCTGTCCTTCCCTTGACTTTTGGCCTGGCCTGGCCTTCTGGCCTGGCCTTGCCTTTGGCCTGGCTTTGCCTTCTGGCCTAGCTTGGCCTGGACTGGCCTTAGGCCTAGCCTGGCCTTCTGACCTGGCCTGGCATGGCCAAACCTGGCCTTGGCCTGGCCTGGCTTGGCCAATCCTGGCCTTCTGGCCTGGCCTAGCCTTTTGGCCTAGTGTGGCCTTGGCCTGTCCTGGCCTTTTGCCTGGCCTGGGCAAGTCTGAGCCTATTGACTTGGCCTGGCTTTTTGACCTGTCCTGGCCTGGACTTTTGGCCTGGTCTGGCATTTTGGTCTGGCCTGGTTTTTGCCTTGCCTTGCCTTTTGGCCTGGCCTTGTCTTCCGGTCTGGCCTTGCCTTCTGGTCTTGCCTTGCCTTATGGCCTGGCCTGATCTGGTCTTTGGCCTGGACTTCCCATTTGGCCTGGCCTTGCCTTATGACCTGGCCTGGCGTTTGGCCTGGCGTAGCCTTGGCCTTTTGGCCTCGCCTGGCCTAAACTTTGGCCTGGCCTGGGCTTTTGGCCTGGCTTGGTCTTCTGGCCTGGCCTTGCCTTATGGCCTGACCTGGCCTTGACCTTTGGCCTCGCCTGGCCTAACCTTTTGTCCTGGCCTGGCCTTGGCCTGGCTTGGCCTTCTGGCCTGGCCTTGCCTTCTGGCCTGGCCTTGCCTTTGGCCTGGCCTGGCCTTCTGGCCTGGCCTGGCCTTTGGCCTAGCGTGGCCTTTTGGCCTGGCGTGGCGTTTGTCCTGTCCTGGGCAAACCAGGGCCTTTGGCTTTGTCAGGCTTTGACCTGGCCTGGCCCGACTTGGCCTGGACTTGCCTTATGGCCTGGCTTGGCCTGGCCTTTGTCCTGGCCTGGCCAACCTCGCCTTTGACCTGGCCTGGCCTTTTGGCCTGGCTTGGTCTTGTGGCCTATCCTTGCTTTCTGGCTTGGCCTGGCCTTGCCTTATGGCCTGGACTGGCCTTCTGGCCTGGCTTAGCATGGGGTAACCTGGCCTTTTGGACAAGCCTTGCCTGGCCAAACCTCGCCTTTGGCCTGGCCTGGCCTTCTGGCCTGGCGTTGCCTTCTGGCCTGGCCTAATCTGGCCTTTGTCCTGGCCTTGCCTTATGACCTGGCCTGGCCTTTGGCCTGGCGTGGACTTGGCCTTTTGGTCTCGCCTGGTCTGATCTTGTCCTGGCCAGGCCTTGGCCTGGCTTGACCTTCTGGCCTGGCCTTGCATTCTGGGTTGGCCTAACCTGGCATTTTGGCCTGGACTGGCTTTGTGGCCTGGACTGGCCTTCTGGCCTGGCCTAGCCTGGCATGGCCTAACCTGGCCTTTGGCCTGGCCTAGCCAACCTCGCTTTTGGACTGGCCTGGTCTTCTGGCCTGGCCTTGCCTCTGGCCTGGCCTGATCTGGCCATTTTACCTGGCCTGGCCTTGCCAAACCTGGCCTTCTGGACTAGCCTGGCCTTTGAGCTAACGTGGCCTTTGGCCAGTGCTAGCCTTTTGTCCTGGCCTGGGCAAGTGTGGACCTTTTGGCTTGGCGTGGCTTTTGACCTGGCCTAGCCTGGAGTTTGGCCTGATCTGGCCTTTTGGCCTGGCCTGGCTTTTGTCTTGCCTGGCCTTTGGCCTGGCCTTGTCTCCGGCCTGGCCTTGCCTTCTGGCTTGGCCTGGCCTAACCTTGGCCTAGACTGGCCACCTGGCCTGGCACGGCCTAACCTGGCCTTTTGGCCTGGCCTGGCCAACCTCGCCTTGGCCTGGCCTGGCCTTCTGGCCTGGCCTTGCCTTCTGGCCTGGCCTGATCTGGCCTTTTGGCCTGGCCTTGCCTTTGGCCTGGCCTTGCCTTATGGGCTGGCCTGGACTTTGGCCTTTTTGCCTTGCCTGGCCTGACCTTGTCCTGGCCTGGCGTTTTGACCTGGCTTGGGCTTCTGGCCTGGCCTTGCCTTGCCTGGCCTGGCCTGGCCTGGCCTTCCTGTCCTAGGCAAATCTGAGGCCTTTTGGCTTGGCCTGGCTTTTTGGCCTGACCTGGCTTTGACTTTTGGCCTGGCCTTGCCTTATGACCTGGCTTGGCCTGGCCTTTTGGCCTGGACTAGTCTTGGCCTGGCCTGGCCAACCTAGCCTTTGGCCTGGCCTAGCCTTTTGGCCTGGCTTGGTCTTCTGGCCTGGCCTTGCCTTTGGTTTGGCCTGGCCTTGCCTTACTGCCTGGACTGGCCTTCTGGCCTAGCCTGGCATGGCATAACCTAGCCTTTGGACTGGCCTGGCCTGGCCAAACCTCGCCTTTGGCCTGTCCTGGCCTTCTGGCCTGGCCTTGCCTTCTGGCCTGGCCTAATCTGGCCTTTTGGCCTGGCCTTGCCTTATGGCCTGGCCTGGCCTTTGGCCTTTTGGCATCGCCTGGTCTGAGCTTGCCCTGGCCTGGCCTTTTGGCCTGACTTGGCCTTCTGGCCTGGCTTTGCCTTGGCCTGGCCTGGCCTTTTGGCCTGGACTGGCCTTCTGGCCTGGCCTTGCCTTTGGCCTGGCCTGGCATTGCCTAACCTTTCCTTTGGCCTGGCCTTGCCTTCCCTTGCCTTTGGCCTGGCCTGGCCTTTTGGCTTGGCCTTGCCTTCTGGCCTGGCTTTGCCTTCTGGCCTTTTGGCCTGGCCTTGTCTACTGTGCTAGCTTGGCCTGGACTAGCCTCTAGGCCTGGCCTGGCTCTCTGGCCTGGCCTGGCATGGCCAGGCGTGGCCTTGTGGCATGGCCTGGCCAACCTGGCCTCTGGCCTGGCCTGGCCATTTGGCCTAGCGTGGCCTTTGGCCTGTCCTGGCCTTTTTTCCTGGCCTGGGCAAGTGTGGACCTTTGGCTTGGCCTGGCTTTGACCTGGCCTTGCCTGGACTTTGGCCTGGTCTGGCCTTTGGCCTGGCCTTGTCTTCCGGCCTGGCCTTGCCTTCTGTTCTGGCCTTACCTTCTGGTCTGGCCTGGCCTTGCCTGGCCTGGCCTTATGGCCCAGCCTGGCCTGCCTCCCTGGCCTGGCCTTGGCCTGGCTTGGTCTTCTGGCCTGACCTTGCCTTCTGGCTTGGCCTGGCCTTGCATTATGGCCTGGACTGGCCTTGTGGCCTTGCCTGGCATGGCATAACCTGGCCTTTGGACTGCCCTGGCCTGGCCAACCTAACCTTTTGGCCTGGTCTGGCCTTCTGGCCTGGCCTTGCCTTCTGGTCTGGCCTGATCTGGACTTTTGACCTGGCCTTGCCTTATGGCCTGGCCTGGCCTTTGGCCTTTTGGCCTGGCCTGGCCTGACCTTGTCCTGGCCTGGCCTTTTGGCCTGGCCTTGGCCTTCTGGCCTGGCCTTGACTTTTGGCCTGGCCTGGCCTTTGGCCTGGCCAGGCCAACCTCACCTTTTGGCCTGGTCTGGCCTTCTGGCCTGGCCTTTCCTTCTGGCCTTGTTTTGCCTTCTGGCCTTCTGGCCTGGTTTTGCCTTCTGACCTGGCTTGGCCTGGACTGGCCATTAGGCCTGGCCTGGCCTTCTGGCCTGGCCTGGCGCATGGCCAATCCTGGCCTTCTGGCCTGGCCTGGCCATTTGGCCTAGCATGGCCTTTTGGCCTCTCCTGGTCTTCCTGGCCTGGGCAAGTCTGAGCCTCTGGCTTGGCCTGGCTTTTTGACCTGGCCTGGCCTGGACTTGTAACGGTCTGGCCTTTGGCCTGGCCTGGGTTTTGCCTTGCCTTGCCTTGGCCTGGCCTTGTCTTCCGGTCTGGCCTTGCCTTCTGGTCTGGCCTTGCCTTATGGCCTGGACTGGCCTTTTGTCCTGGCGTGGCCAAACCTCGCCTTTGGCCTGACCTGGCCTTCTGGCCTGGCCTTGCCTTCTGGCCTGGCCTAATCTGGCCTTTCGGCCTGACCTTGTCTTTGGCCTGGCCTTGCCTTATAGCCTGGCCTTGGCCTTTGGCCTGGCCTGGCCAGCCTCGCCTTTGGCCAGGCTGGCCTTCTGGCCTGGCCTTGCCTTCTGGCCTGGCCTCATCTGCCTTTGGCCTGGCCTTGCCTTTTGGCCTGGCCTTGCCTTATGGCCTGGTCTAGCTTAGCCTTTTGGCCTGGCCTGGCCTAACCTTGTCCTGCCTGGCCTTGCCTTCTGGCCTGGCCTCATCTGGCCTTTTGGCCTGGCCTGGCCTTGGCCTAGCCTGGCCTTAGGCCTGGTCTGGCCTTGGCCTGGCCTGGCCTTTTGGCCTGGCCTGGCCTTGTGGCCTGGCCTGGCCTTTCTAGCCTGGCCTGGCCTGGCCTTTTGGCCTGGCCTGGCCTTGGCCTAGCCTTGGCCTAGTCTGGCCTTGGCCTGGCCTGGCCTTCTGGCCTGGCCTGTTGGCCTTCTGGCCTGGGCTGGCTTTGCTGGCCTGGCCTGGGGTTGGCCTGGTCTGGCCTTTGGCCTGGCTTGCTTGCCTTCTGGCCTGGCCTTGCCTTCTGGCCTGGTCTTGCCTTCTGGCCTGGCCTTGCCTTCTGGTCTGGCTTGGCCTGGCCTTTGGCCTGGCCTGGCCCTGCCTTTTGGCCTGGCCTGGCCTTTTGGCCTGGCTTGGTCTTCTGGCCTGGCCTTGCCTTATTGGCCTGGCCTTACCTTATGGCCTGGCCTGGCCTTCTGGCCTGGCCTGGCATGGCCTAACCTGGCCTTTCTGGCCTGGCCTGGCCAGACCTCGCCTTTGGCCTGGCCTGGCCTTCTGGCCTGGCCTTGCCTTTGGCCTTGCCTGGCCTTTTGGCCTGGCATGGCCTTTTGGCCTGGCCTGCCTAGCCTCCTTCACTGGCCTGGTCTTGGCCTGGCTTGCCTTTGGCCTGGCCTTCCTTTGGCCTGGCCTTCCTTGCCTGGACTGGCCTTCTGGCCTGGCCTTGCTTTCTGGCCTGGCCTCGCATGGCCTAACCTGGCCTTTTGGCCTGGCCTTGCCTTTGGCCTAACCTGCGTGCTTCCGTTGGCCTGCCTCCAACCTCCTTCCTCCAGGCCTGCCAACCTGCCTTCTGCCTTCCTGCCTTTTGGTCTAGGTGGCCTTTTTTCCTGCCTTTCCTGGCCTGCAATCTGCCTTTTGCTTCCTCTTTTGCCTGCCTGGCCTGCTTTCCTGTCTGCCTTTGGCCTGGCCTGGCTTTCCTTGCCTTGTTCCGGCCTGGCCTTGCCTTCTGGCCTGGCCTTGCCTTATGGCCTGGCCTGGCCTTTTGACCTTTTGGCCTCGCCTGGCCTGGCCTTTTGGCCTGGCCTGGCCTGACCTTTCTTGTCCTGGCCTGGCCTTTTGGCCTGGATTGGTCTTCTGGCCTGGCCTTGCCTTCTGGCCTGGCCTGCCAACCTCGCCTTGGCCTGGCCTGGCCTTCTGGCCTGGCCTTGCCTTCTGGCCTGGCCTGGCCTTTTGGCCTTTTGGCCTGGCCTGGCCTGACCTTTGGCCTGGCCTTGCCTTGGCCTGGCCTGGCCTTGGTCTCACCTGGCCTACCTTGGCCTGGCCTTGCCTTGCCTGCTTGGTCTCTGGCCTGGCCTTGCCTTCTGGCCTGGCCTTGCCTTCTGGTCTGGACTGGCCTTGTGGCCTGGCCTGGCATGGCATAACCTGGCCTTTTGGACTGGCCTGGCCTGGCCAAACCTCGCCTTTGGCGTGGCCTGGCCTTCTGGTCTGGCCTTGCCTTCTGGCCTGGCCTGATCTGGCCTTTTTGCCTGGCCTTGCCTTTTGGCCTGGCCTTGCCTTATGGTCTTGCCTAGACTTGTCCTGGCCTGGCCTTTGGTCTGGCTTGGCCTTCTGGCCTGGCCATGCCTTTTGGCCTGGCCTGGCCTTTTGGCCTGGTATGGCCTTCTGGCCTGACCTGGCCTTTTGGCCTAGCGTGGACTTTGGCCTGGCCTTCCCTTTGTCCTGGCCTGGGCAAGTGTGGGCCTTTTGACTTGGCCTGGCTTTTTGACCTGGCCTGGCCTAGACTTTGACCTGGTCTGGCCTTGGGCCTGGCCTGGCTTTTGCCTTGCCTTGCCTTTTGGCCTGGCCTTGCCTTATGGCCTGGCCTGGACTTATGGCCTGGAGAAGGCCTGGCCTGGCATGGCCTAACCTGACCTTTTGGCCTGGCCTGACCAAACCTCGCCTTTTGGCCTGGCCTGGCCTTCTGGCCTGGCCTTGCTTTCTGGCCTGGCCTGATCTGGCCTTTTGGCCTGGCCTTGCCTTGTGGCCTGGCCTTGCCTTATGGCCTGGCCTGCCCTGACCTTTTGGCCTGGAATGGCCTTTTGGCCTGGCCTGGCCATTTCGCCTTGCCTGGCTTTTTGGCCTGGCCTGTCCTTGGCCTTTTGTCCTTTTTGGCCTGAACTGGTGTGGCCTTTTGGCCTTTTTTCGTGGACTGACCTGGCCTTTTGGCCTGGCTTGGCCTTCTCGGCCGGCCTGGCCTGGACTGGCCAAACCTGGCCTTTTGGCCTGGTTTTTTATTATTTTTTTTATGGTTTTTTATTATTTTATTATTTTTTTTTATGTCTATTTGTTTCTTCTCTCTTTTCTTTATTAGTCTAGCTAGCAGTCCATCTATTTTGTTAAGTTTTTCAAAAAACCAGCTCCTGGATTCATTGTATTTTTGAATGTTTTTTTTTGTGTGTCTCTCTCTCCTCAGTTCTTCTCTGATTGTAGTTATTTCTTGGCTTCTGCTAGCTTTTGGATTAGTTTGCTCTTGCCTTTCTAGCTCTTCTGATTGTGATGTTAGCATGTCATTTTGAGGTCTTTCTAGCTTTCTGATGTGGTCATTTAGTGCTAGAAATTTTCATCTTAACACTGCTTTAGCTGTGTTCCAGAGGTTCTGGTACATTGTCTTTTTGTTTTCATTGGTTTCAAAGAACTTCTTAATTTCTGCCTTAATTTCATTATTTACCCAGGTGTCATTAGGACCAGGTTGTTCAATTTCCATGAAATTGTGTTGTTTTGAATGAGTTTCTTATCTATTTATTCTAGATTTTCTAGTTTGTGCACATAGAGGTTTTCATAATAGTGTCTGAGAATTTTCTGCTTTTTCTGGGGTCACTAGTAATGTTCCCTTTGTCATTTGCATTTGTGTTTATTTGGATTGTCTGTATTTTTTTCTTCATTAAACTAGCTAGTGATCTACGAATCGATTCTTTTAAAAAACCAATTTCTGACTTTATTTATTTATTTATTTATTCTCATTTCATTTAGTTCAGCATTGATTTTTCATTGTTTCTTGTCTTCTGCTAGTTTGGGGGGGTGGTTTACCCTTTCTAGTTCTTCTACCTGTGATGCTAGGTTTTTAATTTGAGATATTTTTAATATGGGTGTTTAGTGCTGTAAACTTTCCTTTTAGTATTGCTTTAGCTGTGTCTCAAAGATTCTGGTATGTTTTATCTTTGTTCTCATTAGTTGCAAAGAATTTCTTGATTTCTGCCTCAATTTCATTCATTACTCAAAGTCATCCAGACATAGGTTGTTTAATTGTCATGTAGTTGTTTGCTTTTAAGCAATCTTCCTAACACTGGGTAATTTATAAATTACCCAGGCTCAGGTATGTTTTATTGTGCTGTAGTCCAACAGTGTGGTTGATGTGATTTCAGTTTCTCTTTTTTTTATCTGCTGATAGTTATTTTATGGTCAATAGTGTTATGAGTTTTTGAGTATATGCAATGTGGCAATGAGAAGAATGTATATTCTGTTGTTTTGGGGTGAAGAATTCTGTAGATATCTGTTAGGTCCATTTACTCAAGGGTCAAATTTAATTCCCAAATATCTTTGTTAGTTTCTGCCTCAATCTGTTTGACACTTTCAGTGGACTGTTGAACTCTCCCACCATGTTGTGTCATCCAAGTCTCTTCATAGGTTTCTAAGAGCTTATTTTATGAATCTGGGTCCTCCCGGGTTGAAGGCATATATTTGTTACAGTTAAGTCTTCTTGATGAATTGAACCCTTTACAATTATGTAACATCGTTCTTTGTCTTTTTTGATCATTGATGGTTTACAGTTTTTTCTGATATTAGAATAGCAACCCCAGGTTTTAGGTGTTTTTAATTGTTTGGCTGATTTTTCTCCATCCCTTTACTTTGAGCCTGTTGGGAGGACATGACTAGTTTTGAAATGTGAGGATATGAGATTTGGAGGGGTCAGGGGTGGAATGATATGGTTTGACTGTGTCTTTACCCAAATCTCATCTTGAGTTGTAGCTCTCATACTTCTCGTGTTGTGTGTGGTAAGGACCTCCATGGGAGGTGGGTTCCCATGGTCCTGGGCAGCTCCGGCCCTGTGGCTTTGCAGGGTAAAGCCTCCCTCCTGGCTGCTTTCATGGGTCAGCATTGAGTGTATATAGCTTTTCCATGCACACAAAATGAGAGTTTTGAGGTCTCCCCCAGCCACACAGAACTGTGAGTCTATTAAGCCATTAAGCCTTTTTTTCTTTATAAATTACCCAAGCTCAGGTATGTCTTTAGCAGCATCATGAAAACAGACCAATACTCTCAGTTCAAATCACTACTACAACAGTACTATATTTTGTGTTTTCTCCTTTTTTTTTGTGGAGCAACCAAAATGAGGTTAATAAAACAAAAATATGTTATTCTCAGCTTAAAATCTTCAGTTTCTTCCCTTTGAACATAGACAAAACTTGCTATGTTATTCTCTACCAAGATTAAAAAGTTCATGCATTATCTGGCCTCTTTCCACCGCCCAATATAATCTTTTTTCACTTCCCTGTTGGCTTATTATAATTTAGTCATAATTCTCTTATATATCTCAGTTCCTCAAACAAATCAAGCCCTATTTTTTTGTGACCTTCAAACAGTTTGTTTAAATCTATATAAAAAGCTCAATGTTTAGGATAATAGAAAGATAATAAGTAAGAGCATAATTGGTGAGCAGTAAGATCATTAAAATCATACTATGTGCTTGCTAAATAATTCAATTTTCTATAAAATAAGTGTTAAAATATCAGTCTGCTTGTAAGTAGAGGGGTGGGGAGTTTTCCTTGTGTGTTTTAAATAATCAAAATTCTCTTGATTGATTGATATTATTTTATTTTTGAGATGGAATTTCGCTCTTGTCGCTCAGGCTGGAGTTCAATGACTCAATCTCAGCTCACCACAACCTCCACTTCCTAGGATCAGGCAATTCTCCTGCCTCTGCCTCATGAGTAGAGGGATTATAGACATGTTCCACCATGCCTGTTTAATTTTGTAATCCCAGCACTTTGGGAGACTGAGGTGGGTGGATCACCTGAGGTTAGGAGTTTGAGACCAGCCTGGCCAATATGATGAAACCCCATCTCTACTATACAAAAGTTAGTGGGGCATGGTGGCACATGTCTGTAGTCCCAGCTACTCAGGAGGCTGAGACACAAGAATTGCTTAAACCCAGAGGGCAGAGGTTGCAGTGAGCCAAGATGGCACCACTCCACTCCAGCCTGGGTGACAGAGTGAGAATCTGTCTTAAAAAAATACTATATGAATAACCGTCAAATTTTAATGGCATATATATATATATGTATATATATATATGTGAGCCTTGAGTCTTCTAGTATTACTCTGCCTCATCATAACCACAAAGGACATGCCAGTTGTCTTGAAATAGTGAAATGGGAGAGTTTCTTGATCCCCCTCACAGGATGTGTGATAGGGGTGTGGCTTGCCTATTGGGTCACCACCATTGCTCAAACCCTTGTTGGGAAGGAGAGCACACAGGTGGGCAGGTGCTGAGACCAGGATCAGTGCTTTGGGCTCTGGCCTCATGGTACTGTTTAGGGCTGGGTGCCTATAACCTCAGTATTGCAATGCTCTCTTAATCTTGCTGTCCACAGAAAGCTTTAAGTGTTAACCAGCTCAATGGACCCTCTGCTCTTTTGCAAGGCCAGAGGGCCAGTGTGACAGCTTTCTATATGCCAAGCTCTTACCCAGCATCCTGGAGGAATCAGGTCCCACATGGGCTTGAAGGATGAATGTGAGGTTTTATTGAGTGGTGGAGGTGGCTCTTAGCAGGATAGAAGGGGACCTGGAAGGGTGGGAATTGAGTGGGAAGATGATCTTCCCCCTGAGGCTGTCCAGCAATGGAACTCCTCTCTGACCATCCCCAGCTGAACTCTGCACATTCAGACGTTCTTCCTCTTCTCTCTTTTTCTACTGTGTTGTTCTGCCACCTGTCTGCTTGTCTCTCTATCTTCTTACCTGCTCATCTGCTTCTGGAGCCTGGAGTGTGAGTTTTTTTTTTTTTATTGCTTTTTAGGTTTGGGGGTACATGTGAACATGCAAGATTGTTGCATAGGTACACACATGGCAGTGTGATTTGCTGCCTTCCTCCCCCATCACCTATATCTGGCATTTCTCCCCATGCTATCCCTCCCCAAATCCCCACCCCACACTATCCCTCCCCTTTTTCCCCCCCCGACAGACCCCAGTGTGTGATACTCCCCCTCCCTGTGTCCATGTGTTCCCATTGTTCAACACCCGCCTATGAGTGAGAACATGCGGTGTTTGATTTTCTTCTGTTCTTGTGTCAGTTTGCTGAGAATGATGGTTTCCAGGTTCATCCATGTCCCTACAAAGGACACGAACTCATCGTTTTTGATGGCTGCATAATATTCCATGGTGTATATGTGCCACATTTTCCCTGTCCAGTCTATCATCGATGGGCATTTGGGTTGGTTCCAGGTCTTTGCTATTGTAAACTGTGCTGCAATGAACATTCGTGTGCATGTGTCCTTATAGTAGAACGATTTATAGTCTTTTGGATATATACCCAGTAATGGGATTGCTGGATCAAATGGAATTTCTATTTCTAGGTCCTTGAGGAATCGCCACACCGTCTTCCACAATGGTTGAACTAATTTACACTCCCACCAACAGTGTAAAAGCGTTCCTATTTCTCCACATCCTCTCCAGCATCTGTTGTCTCCAGATTTTTTAATGATCGCCATTCTAACTGGCGTGAGATGGTATCTCAATGTAGTTTTGATTTGCATTTCTCTAATGACCAGTGATGATGAGCATTTTTTCATATGTTTGTTGGCTTCATGTATGTCTTCTTTTGTAAAGTGTCTGTTCATATCCTTCGCCCACTTTTGAATGGGCTTGTTTGTTTTTTCTTGTAAATCTGTTTCAGTTCTTTGTAGATTCTGGTTATCAGCCCTTTGTCAGATGGGTAGACTGCAAAAATTTTTTCCCATTCTGTTGGTTGCCGATTCACTCTAATGACTGTTTCTTTTGCTGTGCAGAAGCTGTGGAGTTTGATTAGGTCCCATTTGTCTATTTTGGCTTTTGTTGCCAATGCTTTTGGTGTTTTGGTCATGAAGTCCTTGCCTACGCCTATGTCCTGAATGGTTTTGCCTAGATTTTCTTCTAGGGTTTTTATGGTGTTAGGTCTTATGTTTAAGTTTTTAATCCATCTGGAGTTAATTTTAGTGTAAGGTGTCAGGAAGGGGTCCAGCTTCTGCTTTCTGCACATGACTAGCCAGTTTTCCCAACACCATTTATTAAACAGGGACTCGCTTCCACATTGTTTGTTTTTGTCAGGTTTGTCAAAGATCGGTTGGTTGTAGATGTGTTGTGTTGCGTCGGAGGTCTCTGTCCTGTTCCATTGGTCTATATCTCTGTTTTGGTACCAGTACCATGCTGTTTTGATTACTGTAGCTTTGTAGTATAGTTTGAAGTCCGGGGAGTGTGATGCCTCCAGCTTTGTTCTTTTTGCTTAGAATTGACTTGGCTATGCGGGCTCTCTTTTGGTTGGAGTGTTAGTTTTATATGGGTACAGAGTAGGGGGAATGGTTGACCAAAAGGAAATTTTTCTGGTGTGAAAACCAGAATGCCTGTCCTCATTTAGGGCTGCAAGTATCCATGCTTGAGGCATTTGCAGGGCAACCACCCTCTTCTACCCAGTGTTTCACTGTCTCCTGTCTGTATCAATAGTACAGATAGGGTTGGAGTGCCTAACTGTCTCTGGGGTTTAAGGAATGGAAGGTTCATTGATAGATGACAGTATCATATATAGAAATGTCGGCCAGTTAGTGACTTAAAATGTCACAGAAAATGTGTGAAATTGGGAACACACAATGGACGTTTTATCACGAATTTAGCAAAACAGTATTGTAAAACTAGAAAGAGAAGAAACATAAACAAATAAGAGGAAAATGCCACTTCATTATGTCCACTTCAAAGCCTTTTGGGACAAGCTTTAAAGTTTACCCAAATTGAAAATGTATGTGGACAGTACACAAGTGTTAGTGATTGATACTGGTGGAGTGGCACCATGAAATGGAAACAATCCTGTTCTAATAGGATAGTTAAATGTGCACCTTCATACCCATCACAGTTGACCAAATACTTAATTGAAAAGCCCAAAAGATAAAGAAAACCAAACATAAGGGATGTGTAAAGGGGAAGAACCTACAGAGAAGAAAGCACTTTTACCATATTCCTCAAGGCAAAACAGTGGTGGAATTTATTGTCTTATTTCTGGCTTTCACTTAGTCTTTACAAAGTAAGCAAGGAAAAATTACATGATTTATGTGAGGATGTAAAGAAGCAATAATTATACAAGGCTCATTACCTATTGTGTCTTTCTTTTAGTGGACTATCCTTAACATTCAGCTCACTCAACTTTTCTCTTCTCCATCATATTAACAGCACTGTAGATCACCATAAAGGTCAGAACTCAAGACTGCCTTACTGAGAAAACTGTGAATCTCTGTCTCCATTATTGTTCAATATTAAGATGGAATTAATGTGAGTCAGTGATTCTGGAAAGTATATGTATTTCAATTCTTATTCTCAAAGTCTCATCTTTGGAGAGAAAATATCAAGAAGACCACTTTAATTCACTCATCAAAATGGCATTCACCAGTCCGGCTTTATCTCTAATATAGCCAATATTTTGATTCCCATCTCTCTGTTTTCTCTATGTGTTATCTTCAATTGATTCCAAATTTGGCAGAGAGAAAAACTATAATTGTAATGCTTCCATTCCTTTTTCTCATTGTAAGAAAATTTCTACAAAATGTCCCACTTAAAATCTATTCTTATTTTAAAACAATTCATTTTTTAAGAAATGAGTGAAAGGAGTTTACTGTGACTGATTATATATGCCATATACTTGGATTTAAGGATGTTAACTATGCTTTTTATTTATCTACTTTTTTATGTGGATAATGTTTCATCCTAAAAATAATAGGTAGGACAGAATAAGTTAAGCGTCTGCAATAAAAACAGTAGGGGAGAGAGAGGGAGATGATCATGAAGCACCAGAGCAGAGAGATGGAGTCAGGACAGAATAATTAAGGTCTGTGTGAATTGGTTAAGCATAGAATGTCAGAGATCAATAGGATGAAGATGAGCTAGGCATCTAGGCTTGGAGATGACCCAATTCGGGATATCATAACTAAAGTAGAGTAAGGAGAGTATTCATCTAGAAGGGTGGCGTGGCACGTAGAGTCAGAACTTAAGTGAGTTGAAAAGAGGATCTCTGCATGGGTATGGCCTGATATAGATGTTAGAGCCTAAACAGGATGAGGAAAGTATCCACATCAAAGTGTGGCTTGTGTTCAATGTTAGAGCCATATCATGATGAGGAGGATGCCCCTGTGGAATGGTGGTCTTTAGTGGGATGTCCAAGTCTAAGTGCATTAAGGAGGGTGTCGATGTGATGTGATTTGAAGCCATCAGAAATTCGTTACCTACAGTGGCACTGGACAAATAAAGCAACCAACTAAGGTTAATAAAAATTAGTTTTCTGTCTGTTGGAGAGAAATTTACAACTATAGAAATGGAGAAAACTAGAATGAACCCTGTGAGATTTGGGGAACAGTGACAGCCAAATAATAATAAGTACATCTAGCACTTAGATTTACTTCAAAATGTAATTGTCACTAAAAGAAACTAGAGTTCTTTGGAAATATAATTGTAGGACTGAAGCAAGGAAAATATAAGATGAGGCTGAGCATTTTGTCATTCTAGAAAACAAGGAAGTGCTCAAAAAATGAGGACATGTCAAAGGGACAAGAGACATGGAAGAGAGATTGAAGATTGAAGACATGGAAGAGAGATTGGCTGATTCTGAAATAATTTAGGCATCAGATAAAATAAGTACGGCAAGAGACTATAACCACTGAATAAAATGGAGAAAATGAACTCATTCTGATTTTAAAGAATAAACACATTTAAAGTTTCTTGGTGAATGTAATAACTGCATTGTGTTAAAGCCCATCCACACAGAGCACTTATTAATTAAAAAGGAAAAAAAGAGTACATGTTCACTGGAGAAGACTGACAGAAATCACCTTAATCAGGTAGCTAAAGTAAACATTATTCTTAATGGAGTAAATCTAAATTGTGCACCACCAATTGGGACACAATAAGAAGACCACAACAATTACATTGTAATATTTCTGCCAAATGTAATCATGAGAATACATTAGAGAAACCCAAACTGAGGGAAAATCTATATGAATGAAACAATGTATAAACTTCATAGATGTTATAGCCATGAAAGTCAAGAATGGCAAATCAATTGCCCTAGACTGAAAGAGACAAAAATAATATGACCATTACATTCAATGCAAAATTGTGGATTTAATGTAATGGTCATATTATAAAGAACTGTATTATTTGTCTATATATTATTAGAATAAATTTTTAAAAATTGAATGAGATCTGAGGGTTAGATAGCAGTAACACAAATGTGAATTTGCTAATATTCATAGCCTTGTTACAGTTATATAGGAGAGTGTTTTTGTTGGTAGGAGATATACAATAAAACTTATGGAGTTGAGGTAAAATCAGGTCAGTAACTTACTCTCAAATAGTTGATATGTTTTTGTATTCAGTTTTATTTGTTCTATAAATTTGAGTGTTTCAATAATAGAAGAAAAATGCATTATTATAAATTTTATACTTAAAGAAATAAATGCACACATACAAATAATGAAATGACAGATGACTGCTTTCATACTTACTGATTCAAATGTAAATTCTTGAATAAAAAGCATAATTTGAAAAAAAAATATAGTATAATTGCATTATTTTTAAATTGAAATGTATCAATTAAAATATTAGTGAGGACATTTAATTTATATTCCATATATTCGATACTCCTGTGAAAAGCTTTACCTACTCTAGTTCGCCTTTCAAACCAGCCAATACCATGGAAATATGCTTCCCACTAGTACAATGTGGTTGAATTTTGTTTCAGCTAGACAAAGTATTTCTCACTTTTTAGTCTTGGGCTTTTCTGGGGCTGTGGTAAGGAATTTGGACATACACAAGAAGGACATAAGAAGGAACTAGCAAACCTTTGACCAATGAAGCAAATAATTTATATAAACACATTCTTCTTCTATTGATTGACCAGAAAACATCAGGACAAGATCCCTATGACTTCTGACAGGATCTCCTGGGATTAAGTCCCTGTTGCCCACAGTGGTGACCAGCTCAATAATGCACTTGGGTATTGTTTTTTTTCTCTTTGTTTTATTCATCACATTATTCCACTCCCTTTTCCTGTAATCACTTACTAAAATAAACTGCTGACATGAACAACCTTTTCTTGACTCTGCTTTCTTGAGATGACTCAAACTAGAACATCTACTCATAGAGAACCTCAAATATTGCTACTTTATCTTTTATTAGGTATTATTTATTTAAATGTATTTAAAAAATAGTTTTATTGAAATATAATCCAAATATACAATTCATTCATTTAAGGTATACAATCCAATTGCTTTTAGTTTGTTCACAGAGTTATGCAACCACCACCATCATCAATTTTAGAGCATTTTCGTAACCCAAAAAAGAAACTCCATAATCATTAGTAGTCATTCCCCATTTTTCCACCATCCCTTGAGCCTCTCTGTGCCACCTCCCAGCCTTAGGCAATCACTTATCTACTTTTTGTCTCTCTATATTTGACTGGCTTATTTTGTGTAGCATAATGTCCTTCAGATTCATCCATGCTTTTACAAATAAAAGGATAATTTTAAGTCTGAAGAGTATTACGTTGTGAATATATAGTATATATTTTTAACCATTCATCTGTTGATGGACACATAGATTGATTCCAGATCTTGGCTTTTGTGAATAATTTATGTGGCAATAAACTTACGAATGCAGAAATTTCTTCAACATACTGATTTCATTTACTTAGTATATATACTAAGTGGTGAGATGACTGGATTATATGGTAAGTCTACTTTTAATTTTTTAAGAAAATGTCATACTGTTTTTTATAATAATTATACTAATTTGCATTCCTACCAATAGGGTTCATAGGTTCCCTTTTCTCCACAATTTTTGCCAGCACTTATCTTTCTTCATTTTTTGATAATAGCCATTTAACAGGTGTAAGACCCCAATTGTGGTTTTGATTTGCATTTATCAGATGCTTAGTGATGTTGAACTTTAAAAACCAACTTTATTGGTTCCCTTTGTCTTCTTTATAGAAAAACCTATCAGATCCTATGCCCATTTTGTAATGTTTGTTTCCTTGCTATTGAGTTGTTTTATTTCCTTATATATTTTAGATATTAAAGCCTTTTCAGATGTATAATTGGCAAATATTTTTTTATCATAATATTCCATAAGTTATCTCCACTCTGTTGCTTGGTTTACAAAATCTTTTTACTTTTATATAATCCAATTTATTTATTTTTGCTTTTATTGCCAGTGCTTTTGGATTCATACGCAAAAAGTAATTGCCCAGACCAATGGCATGAAACTTTTTCCTTGTTATTTCTTTCAATATATTAATAGCTCAGATCTTACATGTAAGTCTCAATCCATTTTGAGTTGATTTTGCATATGGTATGATAAGGGCTTAATTTTATATTTCTGCTATGGATATCTAGTTATTAAAACATCAATTATTGATGAGACTGTCCTTTCTCTATTGTGGTTCCTGGCACCTTTGTTGACAAAATCAATTGACTGAAAATGCAACTCTATATTCTGTCCCATGATCTATATGCCTGTCTTTATGGAAGCACCATACAGTTTTGATTACCAACTTTGTAATATATTTTGAAGCCAGGAACTGTGATGCCTTTAGCTTTGTTCCTTTTGCTTGAGATTGCTTGGTCATTCAGAGTTTTTGTATATTTACATAAATTTTGTGATTACTTTTCTATTTGTGAAAAAATGTCATTGGAATTTTGACAGAGAGTGCATTGAATCTTTAAATTGCTTTTGTTAGTATGCACATTTGAACAATATCAATTTTTCTTTTTTTTTTTAATTTTTGTATTTTTTTAATAGAGACAGGGTTTCACCATGTTACCTAGGCTGATCTGGAACTCCTGGCCTCAAGTGATCCCCCTGCTTCTGCCTCCCGAAGTGCTGGGATTACAGGTGTGAGCCACAGTGTCTGGCTATGAGTTTCTACTTCTTGTTTTGTTTTTTGTTTTTTTTTTTTTTGAGACAGGGTTTCATCTCACTTTGTTGCCCAAGCTGGAGTACAGTGGTGCAATCTCAGCTCACTGCAACCTCCACCTCCTGGGTTCAAATGATTCTCCTGCCTCAGCCTCCTGAGTAGCTGGGATTACAGGCGTGTACCACCACGCCCAGCTAATTTTTGTAATTTTAGTAAAGACGGGGTCTTGCCATGTTGGCCAGACTGGTCTCAAACTCCTGGCCTCAACTGATCCACCCTCCTTGGCCTCCCAAAGTGCCGGGAATTCAGGCATGAGCCATTGCGCTTGGCAGCGAGCTTCCACCTCTTGCAGAATGCCTCTGTCACAGGAAACCTAGTCCACGAGTGCTGTGATGCTTCCTGAAGTCTTGGGTAGGGTGGAGAGAGGAGGAAGATGTTTATTCAAAGCGTCTTAAGGTTCAGCACCGACAGAGGCAATACCCCAACTCACTCTGTTTTGTTTGTGTCCCCTGACAATTGAGTTTCCATAATCTGGTCAGCTCAGAGACACCATCATGTGTGGTATATTCACAAATGCAGACAAAGGAAATTCTAGAAAGCCAGGGATGAAAAAAATCTTTCCTTTCTCAGACACTTCTGTGAAGTCTATGTGGGCTAAGGGGAGAAGAACAGAAGTTTCTCTGGGCCTTGGCATCTTGGGATCCCTTCTCTCATTTTCTAAAAATGGTTTCTAACCCCAGGCTAAGGAGGTGGTGGGGGAGGAGGTCTCCCTTCCCCTGCCCTCCTCAGACAGTTCTAGGGAGATAGAGGTTTCACCGCTTGGCCACTAGTCTTTAACTGGAAGCCTCCTTTTCCTGAGGCCATGCAATGTTCTGGAACCACAGGCCCCCCAGGCCCCCACAGGAGCAGACGGGCAGGCCGTGCTTGGGCTTCTCACCCACAGCCACTTTTTTGGCCCAACTTTCGGGCAAGCCCTCATCATCATCAGGGTCTTATGGGCAGTCTAGACTTGCCAGCCCAGTCCTTGAACTTGGAGAGGGAGGTGGGGCTTGGAAATGCCTTGTCCCTGGGGCACCCTGTGGTTGGAGCTGAGCCCTGTGCCCATAGCTGGGTTCAGTTTGCAGGCACCGCTGTGGCACTCTTTGCTGGGGGGGAATGGAGAAGCCTCACTGGCCTTCTTTGCCTTTTTCTTCTTTTTGGTTCCAAGCGACACCTGGTCCCTGGTGAGCTCACCTGACTTCTGTTTCTGGACTGTGGCCATGCTGGGGGCGGTGGTGGCGACAACCGCCACCTTCTTGGCTTTCTTTTTCGACTTCCTTTTCTTCTTTGCCTCCTTCTCCACAGTGCGAGAGCCGTGGATGGCTTCCTCCTGCAAGATGTCTGACGCCGACACAGCTGCCTCCCGGCACCGCCGCCACTTCTGGTCGCTGTCCCCACTGCTGTAGCTGGAGGGCGGGCGCTTTCGGCGGGGTTGGGGCGACTCTTCCTTCTCATGGCCTCCAGGGACAGGTGTGAAGAAAAAGGCGGAAACCATCGTCCTCTGAAGCGACTTTCTGTCCCTGAGTTTTTGCTGGCTCCTTTGCTACTTCTGAGATGGTAATGAAGCTGTCCAGCAGGGCTCCCAGCTTCTTGGCTACGTGGGCTGGGAATTCGGGGGTGGTCTGAAGCTCGTTGCCATCTTCTTCATGCTCATCCACCTTAGGCCTGAGGCTCGGTTGGGAGGTTGACAACTGGTTATTTGCAGCACCGGCTCTTGGCTTCACTGCCCCGTGCGGCTGTTGCTCCAAGCCCCAGGCCGGCATTGCCGCCTCGCGGCACTGCACCACCTCCTCCGCATCGCTACTGCTGCTACTGCTTTCCGAATGGCTCATAGTGCCCTTGGGTGCCGCCATCTTGAACTACCACCTCAATTTTTCAAATCAATGAACATGAAATATCTTTTCACTTATTTGTGTTGTCTTCAATTTCTTTCACCAAAGTTTTCAGTTTTCAGTGGTCAGATTTTTCAACTACTTGGTTAAATTTATTTCTATGTACTTTATCACTATTTTTTAAGTATTGTAAGTAGAATGATTTTCTTGATTTCTTTTTTGGATAGTTCATTGTAGTATAGAAATGCTAATGATTTATTGTATGTTGATTCTAAATCTGGCATATTTTTTTTAATTTGCTTGTTATTTTTAACAGTTCTTTGGTGGAGTATTTTGTGTTTTCTATATATAAAATTATCTCTATATATTTGTGTTTTCTATATATAAAATTATTTCCATATATAAAATTATGTCTTCTGCAAACAAGGATAATTTAACTGTTTTCCTTTCAATTTGGATGCCTTTTATTTTTTTCTCTTGCTTAATTGCTGTGGCTAGGATTTCCAGTACCCTGTTAAATAAAAGTAGTGAGAGCAGGCATCCTTATCTTCTTCCTGTTTTCAGAAAAAAAGCTTTCAACTTTTCCCCATTGAGTATTAGGTTAGCTGTGGGTTTGGCGTATATTGCCTATATTGTGTTGAGATACATTCCTCTTATACTTAATTTATTGAATGTTTTTATTATAGAATTATGTTGAATTTTACCAAGTGTTTTTTCTGGCTCCTTTGATATGATCATACAATTTTTGTCCTTCATTTTATTAAGGTGGTATAACATGTTTATAAATTTATGTATGTTAAAACATCCTAATATACATGGATGAATCCCAATTGATTATGATAAATGATTCCTTTAATATGCTGTTTAATTTGGGTTGCAAATATTTTATTGAGGAATTTTACATCTATGTTTGTCAGGGTTATTGGCCTGCAATTTTATTTTCTTGCAGGGTTTTTGGTTTGCTTTGGTATTAGGGGGAAGTTGAACACATAAAATCAGTTTAGAATTGTTCCTTCTTCACTTTTTTGGAAGAGCTTGAGGTGAATTGCCATTAATTCTTCTTTTTAATTCTTGGTAAAATTTATCAGTAAGGTTATCAGGTCCTGAGCTTTTCTTTGATGGGATATTTGCTATTAGCAATTCAAACACATTATTCTTCAATTTACAACCTACCAAGGGTGAATTATGAAAATCAGAAGATCTGAACAGACCAAGGAAGAATAATATGTTTGAATTGGTAATAACAAATATCTCATCAAAGAAAAGCTCAAGACCTGATGGCCAACATGGTGAAAACTGGTCTCTATTAAAAATATAAAAATTAGCTAGGCATGGTGGTGAGTGCCTGTAATTCCAGCTACTCAGGAGGCTGAGGCAGAAGAATTGCTTGAACCTTGGAGGTGGAGGTTGCAGTGAGCCAAGATCATACCATTGCACTCCAGCCTGCGAGATAAGAGTGAAACTCCATCTAAAAATAAATAAATTAATAAATTAATTTAATTAAATAAATAAATAAGAAATTTATTCATTTCTTCAGGCTATCAAATTTTCTGGCATATAATTATTCATAGTAGCTTGTTAGGATGCTTTATATTTCTGTTGTGTCAGTTGTAATATCTCCTTCTTCATTTCTGATTGTTTTTGAGTCTGCTGTCTTTTATTCTTAGTCTAGATAAAAGTTAGTTGATTTTGTTTATCTTTTCCAAATTCGACTCTTAGTTTTACTGATCTTTTCTATTAATTTTCTTGTTTCTTTTTCATTTCTTTCTACTCTGATCTTTATTGTTTTCTTGCATCTATAAATCTGAGTCTTAGTTTATTCTTTTTCTAGTTTGTTGATGTGCAGTGTTAGGTTTTTTGAGCTCTTTCTGCTTTTATGATGTAGGCCTTTATAGCTATAAATGTTCCTTTTAGACTGCGTTTACTGCATCTCATACGTTTCGGTATATGTTGTATTTCAATTTTGATTTGCTTCAAGATATTTCAAAATTTCTTTTCTAGTTTTTCTTTTGACCCATTGGTTGTTTAGGAGCACGTTTTTTTTATTTTCATGTATTTGTAAATTTACTAAAATTTTTCCTTTTATTGATTTCAAGTTTCATACCACAACAGAAAAAAAAGATACTTTATATAATTTCAATCTTCTTGAAAATTTGTTAAGACTTGTGTCAAAGTCTAATATATAATAAATCCTGAAAAATGTTCCATGTGTTTTTGAGAAGCTTGTATATTCTGTTGCTGTTAAATTGAATGTTCTGTATATTACCATTAGGTACATTTGGTCTGAAGTTTGGTTTAAATCTACTGTTTCTTTTTTGATTTTCTGCCTAGATTATTTGTGCATTGCTGAAAATAGAGTATTGAAGTGCCTTACTATTATTATATTATCATTTATCTTTCCTTACAACCTCATAATATGTGCTTTATATATTTAGGTGCTCCAATGTTGGGTGCATAGATGTTTACAATTATTGTATTCTCTTGATGAATTGACACATTCATCATTCTACAAGGATCCCTTTTGTTCTTGGTAAAATTTAGGATGATTCTGCCTTGCAGCCTAAGAAGGCTATTCAACCTTTGCCATATGACAATATTTTTCTCATTTGGAGAAACTAAATTTTGAGCACTAACAAAGAAGCCATATTGAAGTGAAATCTAATACTGATATTTAATGATTTAATTTTATTTTAACAATTGAATAGGAGTAAATCACCAGTTTTTATATTTTGGAATAGTTTATGAAATATCTATTGTAGACCAGAGAATGTCCAATATTAAAAATGTAAACATACACCATTGTTCTGAATCATCTTGGTAATAAAAGATAGAGGAAATTTATTTCAAAAGATTTAAGCAGCCATCAGCTCACATCCCTAGAGCATCACTGTGGACAAGCCTATTTTTCATAATCCCTGTAACATCTATGTATTTTGAACATGTATCTTTAGTTCTGCTTGGGTTTTTAAGACAATTCAAAAAGTGAGACCTCATCAGCAAGGGGTTGAGAAACAAGGAAAAAAAAGTTTCTGATTATCTCAATATTAATCTTGAAAAATAAGAAGGCCTTTTTGAAAAACCTTTCTGACAGAAGTTTGTCACTCATTACAGAATGTTTTTCTTGATTCCCTATAAAAATAATCTATTAATTAATTTAGGGACTCACAAGAAGATCCTGTCTTCTAATATTTGTTGCTTGTTTTAGACCCAATGTGCATGGGACTTGAAAAATGTTGTTTGAGGACAAGTTGTCCTTTCCACTGAAGAACCTGTGTTTGGATACTTTGATTTAGAGTCCAAAGAAATCTAGGCAGTATATACATAAATTGATTCATTTTTCTTTAAAAATGTACTATTTTTCCCTTTACTCTTTACTTCCAAGCTTCCACCACTCTGCATTGCTGGCTGTTTCCAACTAAACCAAAGGAGGAAAAACACTAATACATTCACTTTGCTGTGAAGTAATTTAATGTTATCCCTGTGTTGCAACAGGCAGCAATGAAATTAATGAAGGAGGGTCAGGCTTAAATTTTTTAGCTGTTTATTGAACCCATAATAAATCGAAGTCCATGCTAAATCATAAAAACATATGGTTATGAATTTGAAATAATGACAAAATAATATATAATGTTTATTGGCAATCACTGACAGGAGTGTATGTTCATTTTGTAATATAAGATATATGATAATTTATTCAGTATCTTGTTCCCAGTAGCCTGCTCCCACATGGGTAAAGATACCACTTTACAGAGGAAAAGGATAAAACACTGCATAAATATAACCATTAATAACAATCCTGGGAGCTTATCTATGTCGGGAATTCTTTTCTGGTATGATGAAAGCATTCCATCACAAAGCAAACAACTTAAAATGAAGGTTGGTGAATGGATTATAATAAGATAAATATAATATCTGGCTTTTTTGAGTAGTAAGATGAATTCCTACTTTTCATAGTATTGAACTGGGCATTCAGAATAATACAAATTAGATCAGAATCATAAGATAGAGGTCATTGTGTCCAAATTTTAGGAAGTATGTACATTTTTAATCTCATGTAATAAAGTTTATTTACATTTTATTGGTACATAACAGATGTACATAATGTGGGAATATATGTGATTTTTTGATGCATTTGTATACTATGTAATGATCAAATCAGAGTAATTGGAATATCTTTCACCTTTAACATTGATCTTTTCATTATGCTCCTAACTCTCCAGAATAGCTCTATTAGCTATTTTGAAATATACAACTGATTTTTCTTTAATATATTCATTCTACAGATTTAGCAAGCACTAAGTTTTACTTCATTTATCTAACTACATTTTTGTATACATTAATCAACCTCTCTTCATCCCTCTCTTTCTACTATGCTTCTGGACTGAGGCAACCACCATTCTTCTATCTATTTTCATGAGATTAACTTTCTTGGCTCCCACATTTGAATGGGAACATGTGATATTTGTTTTTCTATTCTTTTCTCATTTTATATAACATAATGATCTTCAGTTCTATTTATATTTTTGATGTTTGAGGGCTAATAACTTTTAAACCTTAAACCTTCCTGTTCCTCTTCTGCCTCAAATCAGGGCAAGCTGAGAAGAAAGCCTTAGTTGTTACTTTTCTGGTGTTTGAGAATTTCAGAATTTGCAACCCCCTTCCCCCATGCCAACCTCAATGCAGGTGGGACCCTCACACAAGTCAAGGTGAACTCCTTTGTCTGCTTTCTTAAGCCATTTCACATCTGCTTGGGAGCGTCCACATTCTCTCCAGAGAACCTGATTATCTAATAGATTTCTTCATATCCTTTTGGTGCATATGTGGCATCATCAATCTCAACAACCAAAACAAGTTTTGCTGAGTTTAGCTTAGCAAGCATTTCCAAAGGCTGGCACTAATTGGGTCAAAATAACATTTTTTGTTCCATAGATATTTTGAATATAAATATGTATACCAGGGTTGATAACAGAGAACATAAACAAAGAAACACAAAAACAAACCAGTTTTTAGAAACACGTCTCTTGAAAATAATTTTTCAAATCATTTTTAGAAAGCATATCTTCACTTTACATATAAAAATGAGTGTTTATTGAAGTAAAGTATAAGCAGACATAATTAAGGAAAGTGCTAGACTGGTTTTCAGTTTACTTTGCTACTGTGAAAATGTGGCTGAATCCAGAAAAATTTATTTCCTCAACCTAACCTTACAAGAAAACAGCTTTGTAAGTGAGGTCTAGATGTACAAATAGATTAGAGTCAATATAAACAAATTTCGAAACAAAATCACTTTTGGGTTTTAGAGAGCTAAAATACAAGTTCATTTGACACTTCAAAGTGGTAATTATGAAATCAGTTTTACACACAGTTTTAGTTTGGTGTTTTAAAATTAGGATACAGAGAATTGACAGCATAGACCCACCTTTTATATGCTAGTATATGTATTTCTTATCTGTGTTGAATAACTAGAAAAAGAACTTTTCACAAAAATTTAAATTCTTCAAAGAATGTTACAACAAAATTATGCCCTGTTACTGTAAGTTTGACTCCGAGCTATGGCTGTAGGTATTACGGTCATAGTGTAATTGTGCTCCCAAATACTAGATCCAGGTGTATTGTTTCTTTTATAAATAGAATTTATATTAACCAAGGGTTTATTAAAACTGGATGAACTTAAGAGATAAAGCATTCACTGTACAGGAAACAACTTTTCATTTGCATATACTATGGTATATTTCATATTACATATCATACCATATTTTCTATATATATTCTCTTTTTTTTATTTATAAATACAAGAGGTTTAACTGACTTCTGCAGGGTCTGGGAGGCCTCAGAAAATAATTTATAATCATGGCAGACAGGGGAAGCAAACACATCATTTTCACATGGCAGCATAAGAGAGAAGAATGAGCCTAAGGGGAAAAGCCCCTCATAAAACCATCAGATCTTGTGAGACCTCACTCACTATCATGAGAACAGCAGCATGCAGGTAACCCCCCCCACCCCATGATTCAATTGCCTCCCACCAGGTCCCTCTCACAACACATGGGGATAATGATTTGGGTGGGGACACAGCCAAACCATATCATTCCACCCCAGCTCCTCCCAAATCTCATGTTCTCATATTCCAAAACACAATCATGCCCTTCCAACAGTCCCCCAAAGCCTTAACTCATTCCAGCATTAACTCAAAATTCCAAGTCCAAAGCCTTATCTGAGACAAGGCAAGTCCCTTCCACCTATGAGCCTGTAAAATCAAAAGCAAGTTAGTTACTTCCTAGATACAATGGGGGTATAGGTATTAGGTAAATACACCTGTTCCTGAGGGGAGAAGTTAATGGCTATATTCTCTATTTTTATGAAATGTCTTAATACTTGCATATATGAATATATAGTCGAGCCTCAGTATCCATGGATTTTGCATTTGTAGATTCAACCAACCAGGGATTGAAAATATTTTCAAAAAAACTGTACTGTAGTGAACACGTATGGACTATTTTTCATCATTATTCTCTAAACAGTACATTATAACAACTATTTACATAGCGTTTAAACTGTGTTAGGTATTGCAAGTAATCTAGAGATAATTTAAAGTCTAAGAGAGGCTATGCATAGGTTATATGCAAATACTAAACAATTTTATATTAGGGACCTAAGTACCTGCAAATTTTCATATCCACATGAGGTCTTGGAACAAATCCCCACAGATACCCAGGGAAGACAGTATATGGACAAATGATTACACAAATACACTAAGGGGCTGCTGTAACACTACTATGGGCTACTTTAATAATGATCCTTCACTGTGGTATTTGAATCCTTTGACCAGAAGTAGCTAGGTCAGTGGTTTTCTGGAAAATATTATAAATTTGGATCTAGGGTCGTCTCCCAAAGCAGTAAAGTTGCTTGGAATTCAAATGTTTTATATTTGACATCAATAAAAATGGAAAATATAGTCATAAAATGTCTGTTCTGACATAAAGTATTCATTTTAATCATTAATCATCACTGGGGATTTTTTACCTTATGTTCTCATGGTTAATAATGGAGAACCTTTTCACTTTTCTGAACCCAGGCTACATTCAGAAATAACTGATGCTAAAGATTACAGTCGGTGCTCCTTTTGATTTTAAACGATATAAATTTACCCTTTGTTTCCTTTATACATAAAGAAGTTAGTACCCCCCTTAATTTTGTTTACATCCTGTCCTTCACCAGTTATCTCAAAATACTACTCAACATGTTATTAAATTTGAATAAAAGTCAAGACCTATAAATCAGTTTTTACAACTTTAATTTTATACTAATTCAACATTTTGATACCAATAATTAAGGAAAATTATATATTGAAAATTACACATTAATGAACCGATTTTATAACTACATGATGGTATAAATATTAGACCCAGAATAATCAAAATGTACATTAGGATATATGTAAAAAGAAATGTGCTATGGCCTGTGCACTAAAAACAGGATGTTACATAGTGTATAGAGAAACAATATAACAGGATGTAAGGAGGGATTAGTAGACTACAATGTTTTCTTGCTTTCATATCCTTTGATCTCTCACATTATCCAACTTTTAACTGTTACTTATTACCAAAAATATATTTTCTCTTTTGTTACATTTTTCTTGTAGCTTACGAACTTTTTATACTGATTTGAACTGTGTCACCTATTCCCACAGAACAATTTATTTCTTTACATTACTTTTTTAGATTGATCCATTAGTCTTTGTCTTTCCTTATTCTCGATTTTTGGGGAAACAAGGAATTTCTTGTTTGATCTATCGTCAAGTAATTCTTAAAAATATATGTGTGAGCGGACAAGTCGTTGAGGCTGCGAGGCGAGTCAGGCCTTTTCGGACCTCGCCGGACTCGGCTGGGCTGCGCGGAAATTGACCCAGCTCCATCGGAACAAGGACTATGAGAAAATGGTCGGGCAAACGAGGAGTAAGCTCAGAGTCACGCCTCCAGAACGGGTTCAATATTCCCGCCCCTGCCAGTCGAAGCGGCGGCGCGGGGCCTCCCGAGCCAGGGAGCCTGAGGTGGAGGAGGAGGTGGAAAAATCGGGGCTCTCTCTGCAGACTTCGACCCTAGGTGGCGGGAACCTGCCATGGGGCGCCTGAGGGTACTCGCCGCAGAGGAACCGAAATCTGAAAGCACGAAATTACTTGCATCTGGACGCGATCGCCAAGACCCTCCTTCGCCGCCACTTCCAGTTCCTCCACCGCCACTTCCAGTTCCTCCACGGTTTCCTGGCGCAGCTCCGGGAAAAGGCGCAGGAACTGCAGGCGCCTAGGTTCTCCAGCAAGACCACTCTCTGCATCGCTGCCTTTGTAGGAATTTTGGACTGGATACATTTAGTAACACTTTTTGAAAATGATCGTCATTTCTCTCACCTCTCATCTTTGGAACGGGAGATGACTTTTCGCACTGAAATGGGACTTTATTATTCCTACTTCAAGACCATTATTGAAGCACGTTCATATTTGGAAGGACTGTGGATGATTATGAATGACAGGCTTACTGAATATCCTCTTGTAATTAATACAGTGAAACGCTTCCATCTTTATCCAGAGGTAATCATAGCCTCCGGGTATATCACACATTCATGGAAATAATGAATTTATTTGGGCTAGAAGCTAAGACCTGCTGGAATGTCACCAGAATAGAACCTCTTAATGAAGTTCAAAGCTGTGAAGGATTGGGAGAGCGGGCTTGCTTTTATGTTGGTGTAATCTTTATTTTAAATGGACTAATGACGGGATTGTTCTTCATGTATGGAGCATACCTGAGTGGGACTCAAGTAGGAGGTGTTATTACCGTACTGTGCTTATTTTCAACCATGGAGTGGCCACCCGTGTGATGTGGATGCCACCACTCCATGAAAGTTTTTCTATCCATTCCTTGTACTTCAGATGTATATTTTAACTTTGATTCTCAGGACCTCGAGCAATGATAGAAGACCCTTCATTGCACTCTGTCTTTCCAATGTTGCTTTTATGCTTCCCTGGCAATTTTCTCAGTTTATACTTTTTACACAGATAGCGTCATTATTTCCCATGTATATTGTGGGATACATTGAGCCAAGCAAATTTCAGAAGATCATTTATATGAACATGATTTCAGTTATCCTTAGTTTCATTTTGATGTTTGGAAATTCAATGTACTTATCTTCTTATTCTTCATCTTTGTTAATGACGTGGCTAATTCAAGGTAGTGTTTGGTGGTGTGGAACAATCATTTTGAAATTTCTGACATCTAAAATCTTAGGCGTTTCAGACCATATTTGCCTGAGTGATCTAATAGCAGCCAGAATCTTAAGGTATACAGATTTTGATACCTTAATATACACCTGTGCTCCTGAATTTGACTTCATGGAAAAAGCGACTCTGCTGAGATACACAAAGACATTATTGCTTCCAGTTGTTATGGTGATTACATGTTTTATCTTTAAAAAGACTGTTCGTGATATTTCGTGTGTTTTAGCTACAAACACTTATCTAAGGAAACAGCTCCTTGAACATGGTGAGCTGGCTTTTCACACATTGCAGTTGTTAGCGTTTACTGCCCTTGCCATTTTAATTATGAGGCTAAAGCTGTTTTTGACACCACACGTGTGTTATGGCTTCCTTGATATGCTCTCGACAGCTCTTTGGCTGGATTTTTGGCAGAGTTTGTTTTGAGAATGTTATCTTTGGCATTCTAACAGTGATGTCGATTCAAAGTTGTGCAAACCTCCATAATCAATGGAGCATAATAGGAGAATTTAATAATTTGCCTCAGGAAGAACTTATACAATAGATCAAATACAATACCAGACCAGATGCTGTCTTCGCAGGTGCCATACCTACAATGGCAAGCGTCAAGCTGTCTACACTTCATCCCATTGTGAATCATCCACATTACGAGGATGCAGACTTGCGGGCCTGGACAAAAATAGTTTATTCTACATACAGTTGAAAATCTGCCAAAGAAGTAAGAGATAAATTGCTGGAGTTACATGTGAATTATTGTTTTAGAAGAGGCATGGTGTATTGTGAGAACTAAGCCTGGTTGCAGTAAGCTTGAAATCTGGGATGTGGAAGACCCTACCAATGCAGCTAACCCCCTGTTATGTAGCGTCCTGCTCAATGATGCGAGGTCTTACTTCACCACAGTGTTTCAGAATAGTGTGTACAGAGTATTGAAAGTTAACTGAGAAGGAGACATGATGGTACAATGCGGTGTGTCAAAAACAATCACTCTTTGGCTTATTTACATTAATAAAAATCACAAGCTTAATAAGAGCCACTTAAAAATAAGATAAAAATGCATGGGGAGAAATGCCAGATATAGGTGATGGGGAGGAAGGCAGCAAATCACACTGCCATGTGTGTACCTATGCAACAATCTTCCATGTTCTTCACATGTACCCCCAAACCTAAAATGCAATAAAAAAAATAAGATAAAAATGGACTGAAAGTTTATCTGATTACCAAAGTAAATTACTATTTTGTTCATTGAATGACAGCCATATTAAGCTCGTCATATAAATTATTAAATCATTTGCATCATACTGCATAAACAAATGTTCCTTTCAGAGTTTTAAAGAAAAATGTATGTAAAAGAACAATGAATAAATTAAGGGTACGTAAGTCCTTTTTCAACCAACTAGGTAAATTGCTTCAGATTTTCTCTAGTACCAGGATATACCCACTCAAACTCTTTGAACTACTTAGAGCAGAAGAATGCAAGCTCTGAAATGACATCCTTAAGATGCTGATACTGGTCACAACCTCTTTGCCTCTCTAAGGAAATTGTAACCATGTGTCTGTTAAGGTGTGTTTTTCTTTTACCAGCCCCTAAGAAAGATATTTAATACCTTTAAATAACTTTTTTATAATTTCAGGTTAAAGTGTTTTAAAATCACCTTGTTTTGTCATGTATTGAATCTCTTGAGATGTATTTACCCCACTAGATACATATTTGCCACTGGATAGTTCTCCATCTAAGCTCAAGAGGTTATTAACCTCTCTTTAGATTCCAGTGGTTTTTCTTTTAACATCCAGATAAAATAGAAATTGCTGTGGTATAGAACCAAAGTTTGGGATTAAACATCATCAGAAAAGAAAATCCAGTTAAATTTATCAAGTGAGATTTTCAGATCCTAGATCTTGAATAAAGCAAAGGTCTTTTCATCTTCATGGCCCCAAAGCTTGTTGGTCATGGTCTTTATTTCTGGCCACTATCTTCCTAAATAACATTTTTAAGCCCTCATTTATTTTTGGTTTTGGATGAGGAAAGTCGTGTTTTCTAAGTCCTCTCCCCTAATAAAACCTACTCAATAATAATGCTTTGAAAAGTGGCAAATAGTTATCTGGAAGATATTCTTGCCAAATCCAAAGATAAACATTCTTTTTGTCTGCTTTATAAATATGAAATATGCCAGATCTATAATATTTTAATGTGCATCTACTTTAAATGAGTCATCTTGGGGTTTTTATAATACCCTTATATTTTTAGCCATCTATATTGAAATAACGAAATGCCTTAATATTATAGATTAGTTCTCTTATACTAGATAGGCAGTTATATGCAGCAAAACCAATAAAGTTATTTTTCAACTTTTATAGTTGTAAAATATTTTATAACAGGATACAAAATAGCTAAGAAAACATGCCGCATTTTATTTATTTTAGCATTTTTAAATAATTTGTTTTTGGTGTAAGCATGGGATAAAAAAGGAAAGTGTTAAAGAAAAGACATAACACCTAACATTCATAAAAATTAGCAAAATGCATTTTGGATGATATTTTTAAGGGAAATATTTTAAATAAGTTGGGAGAATTTTTTTTTTTTTATTGCATTTTAGGTTTGGGGGTACATGTGAAGAACATGGAAGATTGTTGCATAGGTACACACATGGCAGTGTGATTTGCTGCCTTCCTCCCCATCACCTACATCTGGCATTTCTCCCCCATGCTATTTTTTAAAGGGTACTCTATTAGCTAATAGAATATTCAGTACAAATGTATCTTTGGATTTATGCATGAAAAACTAATAAAATTATATTCAACTTAAAAAATATATATATATATATACGTGTGTGAGAAAAATGTTTGAGTCCTTGCCTGCTTCAACATGACTCTATTTCATGATTATGCTTCATTGATATGTTTCCAGAGTAAGAAATTCTGTGTTCAAAACTCCTTTCTCTTAGATCATTGAAGACTTTGCTTGATTTACTTGCAGAGATTGTGATGAGAAATCTGATGTTAATGTGATCTGTGTTCCTATTTAATGAACAAAATACACTCTCAAAATAATTTTCAGGGTTTTCTCTTTAGCCTCATGTTCAAAAATTTCATGTAAACGTGTCTAGTTAGAACATAACACCATATTCACCAACATGTTACATGACACCTGTATTCTCCAAAATGTGATTGCCTAGGACTTTCTCACACTATAACATTTTCTTACTATTTTGATTATTTTCTTCTTTCTATGCTTTTTTTCCCCTCTTATTTTTCTTTCTTAAATGCCTGGTTTTGTATGTTGATAGTCAGGATTATCCACTTGGACATAATAACCTTCAAATTGAATTTTCAATTTGTTTCCTCTTTTAAATAAATTTATCCCAGGAAAATTTAAAATGCCACAATTTCTTCCAGGTTTTGTTTTTTTGTTGTTTACTTTTATTTCAACAATATATTTACAGATTTTATAAAGTTTTCTTTGCTATTTATTTTTTCCATAATTGATATTCACTGAAACTTTCCTTTACATCCTAGAACTATTTCTTCTTACCTCAATTCATGGTTATTTATGCATAAAATCAGAGGTTGGATTTTATTGACAGGTATTCTCTGCTTTTACTAGCTTCTCTTTCAAGGGATAATTTATTGCAGATTTTATATGAAGTTGTCATATTTTGGCTGAAATTTTTAACTTTATGTTGAATAGATGAGAAGTAAGAAGGCAGGCTCCTCTCTCACAACCCAATCCCAAGTCAGCTAGAGCCGAAAATAGAGGGTCTTTGGTGGCACCACTTTTCAGCCTGGCAGCCCTATCCCGTCCAAGAAAGATTACATAAAATGTTTTTGTCTTCAGATCGGGGTATATGCCACGGAACAAGTAGTGATGAAGAAAGCACTATAGGAATGGCCGAATACTATAGATATTTTGAAGACTTGTTTTTTCCAGTTATTTTATTTTTGGACCCTACTTTCTCTGAAATTCCAGGAACTAAGCAATAAAGGCTCTGCAATAAGCCATGACTCACTCTGACAAATGTATTCATGCATTTCTGAGCTATGACTCTTTCATATCTGGGGTATCTGTCTGAAATATCAGTATGACTCCAGCCGCCATTACTCTGAGAGTTTCATTAAAATACTTAGTTCATAGAGAATCCTGTGCTCCATCAACAGTATTTATGTAAATATATTTGGCTTTCTAATTCTGTACTTTCATTTCAGTGACTTATTGGAAGAGAAACCATGTATGCTCATCTCACCATCTTCAAACAGATGTCCCCATTTTTAAGGCAGCTTATATTCAAAATAGATACTTTCCTTTTATAAATATTTTAGAAAATCTTAAAGAATAATATTATGTTATTCTGTGCATATACTTGTTTCTGGTACTTCAATATGTTTCTTTGGGATTATAATGATCCCAGGGTTTTTTTGTTGTTGTTGTTGTTGTTATTCTCAAAGATTATAATATTTGCTTTTGGATTTTAGATAATAGTTATTTTAAAACTCCTCTTGCTCCCTTAAAGACCCATTGCATTTCATATCCCTCATCTTTATTTCCATTATGTAATTCTTCCTGTGATCCTGATATTTGCTTTGTATTTTTCTCCTAATTCCTTGAGCTGTCAGTTTATTTTAGTTACTTCTAGAACCAAAATGTAAATATTTTTGACTATATTTTTTTCTGTTCACTTCCCCTCCCCTAAGCCCCAGTTTCACTCTCTGCTATTCTCACTGTTATTATTATTTGACTAGACTTCAACTTTAGTAATTTCATTTGATACCTTCTTTACCCAAAGGTTCTTTTGGATCATGTTTTTGCCTTTAGGAAAATTTCCAAATAGTAGAAGTATTGTTATAACGTTATTGTGAAAACACTTATGTTAATTCCTAATGAGTAAACATTCATTACTCAGGGATGTGGCTTATGCTATTACTAGCATGGACTTTTGTTGACTTTTTAATGGTGAAGTAAGTATACAAAATTTTTTTAAAAGACATAATTATATTATGGGTATTTGAAAAGAAGGAATATTCTTTTGCTGTGCAGAAGCTATGGAGTTTGATTAGGTCCCATTTGTCTATTTTGGCTTTTGTTGCCACTGCTTTTGGTGTTTTGGTCATGAAGTCCTTGCCTACGCCTATGTCCTGAATGGTTTTGCCTAGATTTTCTTCTAGGGTTTTTATGGTGTTAGGTCTTATGTTTAAGTCTTTAATCCATCTGGAGTTAATTTTAGTGTAAGGTGTCAGGAAGGGGTCCAGCTCAGTCATTAGAGTGAATCGGCAACCAACAGAATGGGAAAAAATTTTTGCAGTCTACCCATCTGACAAAGGGCTGATAACCAGAATCTACAAAGAACTGAAACACATTTACAAGAAAAAAACAAACAAGCCCATTCAAAAGTGGGCGAAGGATATGAACAGACACTTTACAAAAGAAGACATACATGAAGCCAACAAACATATGAAAAAATGCTCATCATCACTGGTCATTAGAGAAATGCAAATCAAAACTACATTGAGATACCATCTCACGCCAGTTAGAATGGCGATCATTAAAAAATCTGGAGACAACAGATGCTGGAGAGGATGTGGAGAAATAGGAACGCTTTTACACTGTTGGTGGGAGTGTAAATTAGTTCAACCATTGTGGAAGACGGTGTGGCGATTCCTCAAGGACCTAGAAATAGAAATTCCATTTGATCCAGCAATCCCATTACTGGGTATATATCCAAAAGACTATAAATCGTTCTACTATAAGGACACATGCACACGAATGTTCATTGCAGCACAGTTTACAATAGCAAAGACCTGGAACCAACCCAAATGCCCATCGACGATAGACTGGACAGGGAAAATGTGGCACATATACACCATGGAATATTATGCAGCCATCAAAAACGATGAGTTCGTGTCCTTTGTAGGGACATGGATGAACCTGGAAACCATCATTCTCAGCAAACTGACACAAGAACAGAAAATCAAACACCGCATGTTCTCACTCATAGGCGGGTGTTGAACAATGGGAACACATGGACACAGGGAGGGGGAGTATCACACACTGGGGTCTGTCGGGGGGAAAAAAGGGGAGGGATAGTGGGGGGGTGGGGAGTTGGGGAGGGATAGCATGGGGGAGAAATGCCAGATATAGGTGGTGGGGGAGGAAGGCAGCAAATCACACTGCCATGTGTGTACCTATGCAACAATCTTCCATGTTCTTCACATGTACCCCCAAACCTAAAATGCAATAAAAAAAAAAAAAGAATAAAAGGTTTAGTGGAAAAAAAAAAAGAAAAGAAGGAATATTATTTGTTAATAATTAATTATATCATTCTTTTTTATCATTAAACAGCCTCTATTTTGCATAAAATAGGTGATGATCAATTGACACATGCTTATATTTTATAAAGTTATTGCTTTCTTGTCAATTGTCCCTACATTTTAATATCAATTTTTTTATTTCAAATTTTATTTTAGATAGAGGGGGTACATACACAAGTTTGTTACATGGGAATATTGGGTGATGCAGAGGTTTGGAGAACAGATTCTGTAACTCAGGTGGTAAGCTTCATACTCAAAATGGAGTTTTTTTAAACCACCCAACCTTCTCCCTTAATCCTCTAGTAGTTTACAATGTCTGTTATTTTCATATTTATCTCCATGTGTTCTAACGTTTAGCTCCACTTATAAGTGAGAATATGCAGCATTTGGTTTTTGGTTCCTGTGTTAATTCACTGAGGATATGTCCTCCAGCTCTATCCATGTCACTGCAAAGGGCATGATTGCATTCTTTTTCTGGCTGAATAGTTTTCCCTCATGTATATGTACCATATTTTCTTTATCTAGTCTACTGTTGATAGACATCTAGGTCAATCCCATGTCTTCGGTGTTGTAAATAGCACAGCAATAAATGTATGAGTTTATATGTCTTGGTAGAATACTCTCTTTTGAATATATACTAAATAACAGGATTCCTGGGTTAAATGATAGCTCTGTTTCAACTTCTTTGGGAAATCTCCAGACTGCTTTCCTCAGTGGCTGGACTAATTTACATTCCCACCAACAATGTATAAGCATTCCCTTTACTCTGCAGCCTCAGCAGCATCTTGTTTTTTGGCTTTGCTTTTGAGACAGAGTCTCATTCTGTTGCCAAGGCTGGAGTGCAGTGGTGCAATTTCAGCTCACTGCAACCTCTGCCTCCAGGGTTCAAGCAATTCTCCTGTCTCAGCCTCCTGAGAAGCTGGGATTACAGCTGTGCACCACGACGCCCAGCTAAGTTTTCTATTTTTAGTAGAGATGGGGTTTTTCCATGATGGTCAGGCTGGTCTTGAATTCCTGACCTCAGGTGATCCACCCATCTCGGCCTCCCAAAGTGCTGGGATTATAGGCATGAGCCACTGTGCCTGGCCTGGCTTATTAGCAATAGCCATTCTGACTGATGTAAGGTGGTATCTCACTGTGGTTTTGATTTGCATTTCTGTGATGATTCATGATGCTGAGCATTTTTCACATGCATATTAACCACGTGTATGTCTTCTTTTGAGAGGTATTTGTCTTTTACCAGTTCGTTAATATCTTCTCCCATTCTGTAAGTTGTCTGTTTGCTCCGCTGTTAGTTTCTTTTGCTGTGAAGAAGCTCTTTAGTTTACTTAGGTCCAACTTGTCTATTTGGATTTGTTGCAATTGCTTGTGGGGGACTCAGCCAAAATTTGCCAATGCCAATGTTGAGGAGAATGTTTCCTAGGTTTTCTTATAGGACTTTTGTAGTTTAAGATCTTATAATTACATCTTCAATCAATTTTGAGTTAATTTTTGTATATGGTGATAGGTCAGGGCCCAATTCCAATCTTCTAAACAGGACTAGCCCATTTTCTCACCCCCTATTTATTGAATAAGGAGTTCTGTCCCCATTGTTTGTTTTTGTAGGTCTTGTTGAAAATCAGATATTTGTAGATATGCAGCTTCATTTCTGAGTTTTCTGTCCTGTTTTATTGGTCTATATGTCTGTTTTCATAACAGTACCAAGTTGTTTTAGTTTCTGTGACTCTGTAGTATAATTTGCAGTTAAGTGGTGTGAAGACTCTGGCTTTGTTCTTTTTGCTTAAGATTGCTTTGACTGTTTTTGTTTGTTTGTTTGTTTTGTTTTGTTTTGTTTTGAGAGGGAGTCTTGCTCTGTCTCCAGGCTGGAGTACAGTGACGTGATCTCGGCTCACTGCAACCACTGCCTCCCAGGTTCAAGCAATTCTCCTGCCTCAGATTCCCAAGTACATGGGACCACAGGTGCAAGTCACAATGCCCAGCTAATTTTTGTATTTTTAGTAGAGACAAGTTTTCACCATGTTGGCCTCGATCTCTTGACCTTGTGATCCACCTGCCTTGGCCTCCCAAAGTGCTGGGATTATAGGCATGAGCCACTGCACCCAGCCTCTGTGTGTGTGTGTGTGTGTGTGTGTGTGTATGTGTGTATGTGTGTGTGTGTTTAGTTTTAAATAAATTTTAGAAGAGTTTTATCTAATTCTGTGAAGAATGACATTGGTAGCTTGATAGGAATAAAATTGAATCTGTAGATTACTTTGAGCAGTATGCCTTTTTTTTTTTTTTTTTTTTTGAGATGGAGTTTCGCTCTTGTTACCCAGGCTGGAGTGCAATGGCACGATCTCAGCTCACCGCAACCTCCGCCTCCTCGGTTCAAGCAATTCTCCTGCCTCAGCCCCCCGAGTGGCTGGGACTACAGGCATGCGCCACCATGCCCAGCTAATTTTTGTATTTTTAGTAGAAACGGAATTTCATCATGTTGACCACGATGGTCTCGATCTCTTGACCTCGTGATCCACTCGCCTCGGCCTCCCAAAGTGCTGGGATTATAGGTGTGAGCCACCACGCCCAGCCCAGTATGCCATTTTAATGATGTTGATTTCTCTTACTTATGAGCATGAAATGTTTTTCCATTTATTTGTTTCATCTCTGATTTTTTGTTTTAGCAGTATTTTGTACTTCTTGTAGAGATCTTTAACCTCCTTAGTTGGCTGTATTCCTAGATATTTCCTTTTCTTTGTGGCTATTGTAAATGAGATTGCATCCTTGACTTCACTCTCAGCCTGGACATTGTTGGTATATAGAAATGCTACTGATATTTGTACGTTGATTTTGCATCCTGAAACTTTACTAAAGCTGTTTATCATTTCTAGGAGCCTTCGGCAGAGTCTAGGATTTTCTAAGCATAGAATCAGATTGTCAGTGAAAAGAGATAATTTGACTTATTTTCCTATGTGGATACCTTTTATTTCTTTCTTTTAACTGATTGCCCTGTCTGGGACTTTCACTACTATTTTGAATAGGAGTGGTGAGAGTGGGCATCCTTGTCTTTTTTCAGTTTTCAAGGGAAATGGTTTGCGCTTTTGCCCATTCAGCGTAATGCTGGCTATGAGTTTGTCACAGATGATTCTCATTATTTTGAGGTATGTTCCTTCAATTTCTAGTCTGTTAAGGGTTTCTTTTTATATTTTATCAAAACCTTTACTGAGTCTATTGAGATTATCATATAATTTTTCCTTTTGATTCAGTTTATGTGTTAAATCACATTTATTGATTTGCATATGTTGAACCAACCTTGTATCCCAGGAATAAAACCTTCTTGATTGTATTGGATTAACTTTTTGATGTGCTGCTGGATTTGATTTGCTAGTATTTTGTTGATTTTTGTATCTATGTTTATGAGGAATATTGGCTTGAAGTTTACTTTTTCATTGTGTGTCTGCTGGACTTTGGTATCAGGCGGATGGTGGCTTCATAGAATGAGTTAGGGAGGAACCCCCTCATCCTTTTTTTTTTTTTTTGTGATAGTTTCAGTAAGATTGATATGAATTCTTCTTTGTACATCTGGTAGAATTCAGCTGTGAATCTGTGTGATCCAGGACTTTTTCTGGTTGGTATGTTGTTTATTACTGATTAAATTTCAAAAGTTGATATTGGTCTATTCAGGGCTTCACTCTCTTCCTGATTCAATCTTTGTAGATTGTGCATTTTCAGGAACTTATCTATTTCCTCTGACTTTTCTAATTAGTGTGCTTAGAGTTGTTCATGATAGTCTCTCAGGATCTTTTGTATTTCTGTGGGATCAGATATAATACTGTCTTTGTCAATTATGATTGTGTTTATTTGGATTTTCTTTTTCTTTGTTAATCTAGGTAGGGGTCTTTTCATCTTATTTACTTTTCCTAAGAACAAACTCTTGATTTTACTGATCTCTTATAGGAATGTTTACATCTCAATTTCATTAAGTTCTTTCTAAATTTAGCATTTCTTTCCTTCTGTAAGCTTGGGATTGGTTGTTCATTTTTCCTATTTTCTTTAGCTGCGAGGTTAAATTGTCAATTTGAGATCTTTCTAAATTATTGATGAAGGTGTTTAGGGCTATAAACTTTCATGTTAACAGTTTTTGATGCATTCTAGAAATTTTAGTAAGTTGTGTCTCCATTTTCACTAATTTTAAATAATTGTTTTATTTCTGCCTTATTTTCAATGTTCATCCAGTAGTTATTTACAAGTAAGCTATTTATTTCCATTTATTTGTGTAGTTTTGAGATCTTGTTCGTATTGATTTCTATGTTTATTGCATTGTGGTTTGATAGTGTGTTTGGCATCATTTAAAGTTTCTGAATTTACTGAGGCTTAGTTTATGACCAAGCATGTGGTCCATCTTAGAATATGTTTCATGTGCAGATGCGAAGGATGTATATTCTGTGGTTGTTGAGTGGTGTTTGGTAGATGTCTATGAGGTCCTATTGGACAAGTGTTGAGTTTAAGTCCAGGGTTTCTTTGCTAGTTTTTTGCTTCAATGATCATTCTAATGCTACCAGTGGGGCATTGAAATTTTCCACTGTTTTTATTGGTTTTCTAAGTGTTTTCATAGGCCAAAAAATAACTTGTTTTATAAATATGTGTGCTCCAATATTGGGTGTATATATAGTGAGAACAGTTAAGGCTTCTTGTTTCATAGTACCCTTTACCATTATATAATGCTCTTCATTTTTCTTAATTTTTATTGGTTTAAAGCTGATTTTATCTTATATAAGAATAGAGACTCCTGGTCTTTTATGTTTTCCATTTGCATGGTAGATGTTTGTTTCTTTATCCTTTTTACTTAGAGACTGTGGGTGTCCTTACACAGGAATGGGTCTCTTGAATACAACAGATAGTTGAGTCTTGTCTTTTTATTCAATCTGCCACTCTGTGTCTTTTAAGTGGGGAGTTTAGCCCATTTACATTCAAGAATAATATTGACATATGTGGGTCATTACGTTGTCAACTGGTGGTTACATAAACTTGATTGTTTAGTTGCTTAATAGTGCAATTGGGTTATGTGCTTAAGTGTCCTTTTGCTTTGGTAGGTAGCATTCTTTTCAATCATGTTTAGCACTCCCTTAAGTTCCTCTTGTAATGCTGGTCTAGTTGAAATACACTTTTCCTTCAGCACTTGCTTATATGAGGATAATTTTATTTCATTGAAAGTACTGAGGCTTAATTTGGCAGGATATAAAATTTTGGGTTAGAATTTCCTTCCTTTAAGAACACTGAAAAAAAGCCTCCAATCTCATCTGATTTGTAAGGTTTCTGCTGAGGGGCCTGCTGTTGTTAGCCTGATAGGGTTCCTTCTGACCTGCTCTTTTCCTCTAGCTGCCTTTAAGATTTTTTTCTTTTGAATTGACCTTGGAGAATCTGATGATTATTTGCCCTAGGAAGGTCATCTTGTATAATATCTGGCTGGAGTTCTCTGTGTTTCTTAGATTCGTATATCCACCTCTCTAGTGAGATTAGAAAAATTTTCATGGATTATAACCTTAAATACATTTTTCAAGTGGCTTGTTCTCTCTCATTCTCTCACAGGAATACAAATGAGTCATAGATTTGGTCTCTTTACATAATTTCATATTTATTGGGGGTTTGTTCATTTTGTATTTATTTTTCTTTATTTTTGTCTGACTATGTTGATTAAAAGAGCCCATATTTGACCTTTGAGATTTCTTCAGGTTTGTCTATTCTGCTGTTAATATTCTGAATGTATTTTGAAATCTTGTAGTGAATTTTTTGACTGAACAAGGTCTGTTTGGGTCTTTCTTAATATGGTTATTTCATCTGTCAGCTCTCGAATCATTTTACCGGATTGCTTGGATTCCTTTGAGGGACTCTTCCCAGTGAGCAAGAGATGGGTTTCAATGGCAAGAGTTTCCTGGCTCTACCCCCTCCATCCGGAAGTAAAGTACCCCTCCATCTGGGAAGTTAAGTTCTTTGGATTAGGTGGAAAAATCCAGGTGGGCTCCTTTTTCCAAAAAGCCCACGGCAAGCTTTGGGAGGAGAGGGGGTCTATTGTGGACCAAGTAGCCAATCCAGTATCAGAGTCAAAGATCAATCACTCCAGAGGATGTTTGAAAGAACTCCTCTCATTGGATGACAACATGAATGGGGAGGGAAAACTCAAGGGTTAAATTCCCACTGCTCCCTCCCTATACTGAATCCTCCTTTGTATCCTTTCCCACGGCAGCTGGGGGAGCTGTTTCTCTTTCTTTCTCTCTCTTTCTCTAATAAATTGCTCTCCACAATACTCTTTGGGTCCGCAATATTTACTCCAACAGCAAACTCACCAAGCCTCTGGGGCCTCTTTCCCCATTCTTCTGTGTAAGAGAGACCAAGAACCTCTTCCGATGGGGGAATTGGGAGGTTCTTCCGGACGTCCCCACCCCAGTTACACCTTGGATTGAGTTTCATCTTTCTCCTCAATCTCAGTGAACTTCCTTGACATCCAGATTCTGAATTCTGTGTCATGTCAGGTAATTCAGAATAGTAAGAAACATTGCTAGAGGGCTCATTTGGAGGTAAGGGAACACTGGTTTTTTGAATTGACAGAATTCTTGCATGGATTCTCTCTCATCTGGGAGGATTGTACTTCTTTAACTGCAGTTGAAATTGAGTGTAGTCAGTTGGCTTTGTTTCTGGAAGTTTTCAGAAGTCTAATGCTCTGAACAGGGTTTTGTTTGTTGTTGCATTCTTGCCCTTGGTTTCACAGCAGGGAAAATTAGTAACATGATTTTTGGTATTGTGGTTTGCGCTGCAATCCAGTAGATAGCATTTGAGAGCAGTGAGCAGTACATAGGCTCTTACTCAGCCATGCAGTTCATTTGTATATCCTTGAGTTTGCAGTTATGTTGTGTGTGTGAAGGGAACAGAGTGACTCCCTCACCAGGTCAGCTCATGGGCCTTAGGGGGAGCTGCCTCCAATCACTGGTATTGTGCCCATGATTTTTGATTTTGTTGTTGTTGTTGTTAGGTCTTTCCAGCCTCACCTCTTTTGGGAAAAGATCTGGTAAGAAAACAGGCCATGCCCTCACCAGATCAGCCCTTTTGAGAGAGGTATTCCACAACAGCCCACAAAACTCTCAGTTTTCTGAGAGTGTGGACTACACTCCCATTGGAGTGTCAAGCACAGATCTTCACTCAACACTCCTGAGACTCTGGATGCAGTCCTGGGTTGCCAGGATCTGCTAGTGGTTCATCTTCCAGATGTTAGGATTGTGTTCTGGGGGATCTAAAAGGCTCTCAGGTTGTAGGAATGCACTGAGATGGAGTAAAGTATCTAGGCTGGGCAGTGAAGATTGCACTGTGTACATGCTCCTTTGGGGTGGCCTGGCAGAGTCTCAGGGAAGGGCTAGTGGGCAAGGGGGCCTGCAAGACAAATGTGCCGCAGTCCTGTGGGGAAGTGGACCCTGCTGTCTCCCAGTGTTTAGCTGGGACTAGAGCCTCCAGAGGGAGATGGGCAGCCCTGAGGGTTGGACACTTATTACCAGGCTCTGTGGGAGCTGACAAAGCTGACACCACCCTGCCCAACCCCTGAAAATTTCCTGGCTCTGTGCTCACTGCAGTTCCATCTTTATCTACTCTCTAGGGAGATCCCCCTGGCAGCTCACACATCTGTAAGGGTGTGGGTTCCCCTGCAGCTAGGATTTCAGCAGACTACAGCATTCAGCCACCCCAAGCAGGCTTCCCAGCTTCCTCTCTCTTCAGCCTCAGGGTCTGAGTCTTTTCTCCATATGCATTTGGTGTTTTCTCTCTGGAGATCTGTTCAAATTATGTTGATGTAGTTGAAACCTAGTCTCTCCCTATGGGAGCAGCATCTCCTGGCTGCATCTAGTTGGCCATCTTGCCCATATTCCAGTTTTTTTTTTTTTTTTTTAATTTTGTTGTTATTCCTTAACTTCCTTTTGAGAACAGTTTTATATTTACAGAGAAGAATGGGAAGATATTACAAAATTTCCATAACTAGTTTATCCTATTTCTAACATCTTACATTGCTATGATACATTTGCTATATTTAATGAACAAATATTGGTATGCTATTATTAACTAAATTCCATAACTTATTCAGTTTTTTTTCTTTTCACCAGTCTCTTTTTCTGTTCCAGAATCACGTCCATGATACCACACCACATTTAGACTAAATTTAGCCAAACAAGCCTTAGACCAGTTTCTCCGATTTTCTTTCTTTTGATGAACTTGACTCTTGTGAGGAGTACTGATGAAGTGTTTTGTAGAATGACCCTCTGTGATGATTTGTCTGATGTTTTTCTCATGAATGGGCTAGGATTATGGATTTAAGAAGTATCTCAGTTTTAAAATCACATATCTAGGTTAGTTTCTAACTTACGTTTCCTCTTCTCTGTTTATAGTCTACTTGTATTAATACAAATTTAATTAGAAACTTCTGTATATTTAATACTTTCTTAATAATCTTTCAAGGCTTGTTCTAATTTTTAAGTTATATTTCTAAATTACATAATTTCTTACTTGACTACCATTTTAAGCAATGAACATTTTTATTAAAATTTGCTCTGTAGTAATTTTTGATTGCTGAAACTATATAGATACTGCAACTGCTGAAGATGCAATTTTTCCCACTCCTACTCTTGCAAAATGCTCTCTCTCTCTCTCTCAAAACTCACACATACATCTATACACATATACACATATATACACATACAACTAGATCTGCACAGGCACACACACACATATATATATATTCCCTGTAGGAAAAGTCCATTTTAGATTGACTTTGAAGTTATTTATGTAAGATATAGCTTTAAGTGGAGAAAAAGATGGTTTCCATGTTTAGGGCTATTGAGGATTCCATTGTCCATGGACTATTCTTCACAACTATTTCCAAACTTCTATATTTAAATACCTTCCAATTACTGCACATGTTTCTGACTTTAACTGTTCTCTCAAAATAATATATTTATGTATCTTTTAATGCATCATTTTTAATTATAAAAATTTGCACACTTATTTCTGGAAAAACATTTTGGAATATATGGATACATTAGAAAAAGTAAAAATTACTTTAGCAACCAGAAATATAAACTGAAGGCATATTTAAAAATTCACATATGCATAAGACATACTCACACCTCATGTATCTATAGATACAAATATATTCAAACTTACACATGCACATATGCAATTAGAATCATATCCAATATTAATTTAAATCTTTATGACATATAATTATTTCATGTTTATTTTTTCTTGAATATTATTTCATAATAAAATTTTTAAATAATTGTATAATATGCTCTAGCAGAGATGAACTGCTTTGTAGAACATTTCCATGTTAACCACATTTTGGTATTTAAAATCATGTAGTGAATAACATTTTATTACTTAAATTTTTAAAATACATTCCCAGAAATGAGATTAACTTTTCAAAGTGAATAAACATTTCAAAAACTTAAACTAAGTGCATTTGGCAAAAAAATTACACAAATTTATCTTGCCATCATAATTGTCCAACTCCTTTTATCTCTTTTTCTATCCCTAGTTTCAGACTATTTTTAGAATAATTCTTTCTGAATACAGATATCCTCTAACATCATCTTAAAAATAATTTCTTCACCTTAAACTTTTGTCTATTGACTCATTTATCTGCTTTCTCCTTCTTTCTTTTTCTTTATTTTTCTCTGTCATAAAGATCGAATAATAAAATATTGGCCACATCTCATATTTCTGAAAAATTCTTATCAAATGTTGATCTGCTTCTAAAATGCAGCAGAGATTTCTTATTGAAGTCAGTAAGGGTGCTCAGGTTGCTAAATACAAAGATGACCTTTCTTTCTTATCTTCTTTGACTTCTCTGCAGCATTTGACCTAATAGATCACACTTTTTTTTTTTTAAACTCTTTTTCACCTCGTTTTACATGAGCCTACACAACTCTCAGCTACCTCTTACCCACTGACCAATATCGGCAGTCACTTTTATTTGCTATTCCTCTCCTTTTGACTTTCTACTGGCAATCTAGTGTTAGGCAACTCACAGAAAATGAATCAAGGGTCCCTATTAAATATGTTCTTTCTGAGTCTTCTGGATCTCAGCATGTGATGCTCAGTATTGTACGGCACAACACTGGCTTAGGCTAAAACTTAATGTCTCTAGGATTCCTTGTGCTCATTTTCTCTCCCCTTACATTGGATTTCAGTAGCACCTGTTGGCTCTGCCTTCACCCAAATCTGTTTACTTCTCTCTATCTTCCTTGTTCCCAATCTACCTAAGTCAGTATTACTGGTCCCCTTACTTCTACACTTAAATATAGTTAGATCACATCCCTTTCATTTTCAAAACTCTCCATCACATTTAAGTAAAAGCTAACAAGACCTACATAATTCCTACTTTTCTGTAATCCTCTTTCATGCTGGTTTCACACTGGCCTCACACTGGTTTCACACTGGGGGATGCTTAAACTGACCCTTGCTTAGATTCTCTTTTGTAGTTCTGTCTATTTCCTGTGCTTAGGAAACAAATAAAACTATGCAGCCAAAACAAACCAACAAAAATGGCAAAGAGAAACAAACAAAAATCCTACTTTCCTCGGTGTTTTGCAAAGCTGGCTTTTTGTCATGAACCTCAGCTAAAAGCTTTCACCAGGGAAGCTTTCACCAAGTACTTAATTAAAATGCCTCCTTCAGTGTAGTCATTCTCAAGCATATCACTCTGTTTAATTTTCTTCATTGAATTTATTTATTCCTGAATTTATTTTATTCCTCATTTATTTAGGTGCTTGTTTTCTGTATTCTCTCACTAGAAGACAGTCTCTATGAATGCATGTATTTTGTTATAGTTATATAGATAGCTCAAGAATTTCAAAGTGATGTTACATAGCATGTGCTATATACATATTGAGAAAATAAATGAATGACTGTCACTTTATATTTTGTGCATTTTAATCCACTTTTATAGAAAAATATTGTACCATATTTATTTATTTATTTAATATTTATTATTTTTTGAGACACAGTCTCATCATGTTACCCAGGCTGGAGTACAGTGGAACAATCTTGGCTCACTGCAGCCTCAACTGCCTGGGCTCAAGTTATCCTCCCACCTCAGCCTCCCAAGTAACTAGGACTACAGGTGCATGCCACCACATCCAGCTAATTTTTGTATATTTTTGTAGAGACAGGGTTTCGTCAGGTGGCACAGGCTAATGTTGAACTCCTGGGCTGAAGCAATCTGCCTGTCTCTGCCTCTGAAAGTGCTGGGATTACAGGCGTGAGTCACTGTGCCTGGCTTGTGCTTTATATAATTTGCATTTTGGTGACTAGTGCCGGGAACTCTTGTCCAGCAAGAAGGTTCCAACCTGAGTGGGGAGTGTGCGAGAAGGAAGGAAGACAGAAAGCGGGGTTAGGAGGGTTGAGAAGTCAGTGGTCAACAACAACTTTATTTTTCAGCAGTTCAGTATATATACCTTTTCTAGGCATTCTCTTATGTCAATGTTGCAATCAAAGGAAACATCATGTGCTCTAACTTATCAGGAACTACAAAGTAACAATCACCATGTGTGCTCTTAATGTTTACACAGAGTGTTCCTAAACATGTTTATGCTACCTCATTGTTTCTAGTGAAGGCCATCCATCTTGCGTTATCTTTTAACCCAGTTCTCCTTTCATCCTACTCATCTGGTTCTCGAGTTCCTTCCTTCTGGGGGCGCTGTAACTGGGCTCAACCTCCCCGTATTGTGAAACTCGCTTTGCAAGACTTCACACGGGAGGGCTCCCAACATACTAGTATGCTTGAATAGTTTTCTTTATTTGGTGTGTGTGTGAGAGAGAGAGAGAGAGAGAAAATTAATGTTTTAGGTTTTTGTTTTTTTCGTTTACATTTTTCTTACCTAGAAATCCTCATAAATCCTGTGGGTAGAAATATAGATTAAAAAATCTATTTTAGACTTTTCTCCCTCCTCATATTACATAGTTTTTCTTTCCAATAAATAAAACTTTGATTGTTGATAAAATGTACTCTTGGTAAATAAAAAGGAGAATTATTTTTTATTTTTAGAGTTATTAGCACCTAAGTATAATGAATTAGCTCAAATTGCCTTGTTTGATGTACAAAAATGGTGTACTATCATGATACTAAAATATTAACTGAGATAGTTTGCAGCATGACCCTGAACACCTCTCTCCATCATGGAAATATCAGGATGATAAGGCAGACAGTTATTGCTCAATTAAATCAGTCAGAATCTAAGACAATTTACTCTTTAACTAGAAAATGAGAGCTACTGTGAAAGTTTATTAGAGAAAAAAGATTGATGAAGAGCGTCACAGAGACTGAAATCAAGAAAGTAAAATTCTAAGTTCAAGAATTAGACTTCATTGCTGAGTTTTGGTTATCTTAGTTTGCTATACCAATTCACACTCCAGTGAGTCTGAGTCAGGTTGACTTTTCAATTGCTCTGAAATATCCCCCTCTCCACACTAGTGGAGATAAGATAGCCCTATGTTAACATTGTTCAAAGGCATCAACGTTGAAAGACATGTTATCATTTTTTAAATTATGAATATTATCCTTGTTTAATAGCTTTAAAATAACAGTAGTATTTTAATTGTCTTATGATGCTAGATTGTAAAATCATAGCTTTCCAATGATATGCTCCACATGACTTATTAACTTTAAAAAATTCAGTTCCAAACATCCTCATGAGAGAGGGATTTATGTTCTACAGTTTTTTGTAGATTTACCAGAAAGCATGCCATTCATAAAGTGCAAAGGTGGTTGCATGTTTCCCACAGCTAAGTATCCCTTTAAAAATAGATTTACTCTTAATCTGTATATACATTTTGGAATAGAGATTTAATAGTAAAACTTGTTCCTCCTTTATCAACTGCTACCTTTTTTTAACCTAAAATATCTGCTATACTGTAACCATAAAACTTTGTTATAACCCACACAAAGATAAAACTAATTTTAAGTGTTGAAGTAAAGCATATGGAGTTCAGCAAATTAACAGTTTTGACATAATATGTAATGTTTCACCTTTGGATCATAGGAGTTGATTTCATACATACATATGTATATAAAATCAATTATGTATATCATATATGTGTATATATACATATACACACACAAACATACATGTATGTATGTAGTATGTTTCTTAATGTTACACTAAAGTTATATCTTAAGGTACTTTGTATACCTAATATAAACCTTATGCTTTAGTGTAAGGTTTCTTAACCTTATTCTAAAGATTGTATTTATGTGCATTTATTTATCTGAGAACATTTTACAGAGTATTCTTAATAGTCTCCAGAGAATTTATTTGCACATTCAAATGCTAACGCTAAGAATCACATTTTAAAAATTTCTGACCACACACAAACAATTCGTATTTATTGGTCATCTCTATGGGCACTTATCTGTGCTAGATTGACCTTAATTCTAAAAGAGAGTATAATAATAAAAAAGAGGAAGTTATGTTTTCTCATGGTCATTGCTACTAACTTAAATTTAATGCACTCAATAATAATAAAAAGATGACAATAAAGATGCTAGCCACCATGTATTGCATGTCTACTATGTGTCAGGCACTGTCGATTGTGCTACAGTCTTAGGAGTCAAGTTTACGTAACTTCTCTTATCCCAGATATGTGAAAACTCAGAGAAGTTAGGTACCTTTCACAACTTTTTGCTTCATAATACAGGCAGAGTACTTAACTTTTAATTTTAGTAAATAGAGTAGAATGAATCCTAGTGTTAAATCAAGGCCAATTTGCTGTCATATTTTATGTTTGAACTATACTTATCTTGCTGTTCCTAAATAAGGACACCTACAACATGCATGATGGGTATAGTTTATGAGGCTTTTAAATATTGAATAGTCTAATTTTATAGTAGAAAAAGAACACAATATGAAGACCTTAATTCAAATTCAGTGTAATAATTTTCAGTCTGGAAAGCCATACTTGGTTCCACAGGCCAGGTAGAGGGTCTCATCTCTCTGTTTCCCTGCAATTTGCAGAAATCACTATCATAAGCTTCACAGAATGTATAGAAACTATGAAGTATCTCTTTCCTCTAACAGGCTGTGAGCTTGCATTATAGCAGAGAGTGTATTATATTCATTTTTCTAATACCTCTGAGCATTCTAATGTCTGATGCATAATAGAAGTTCAATTATTAGTAGTTTAATTAATGTATTAATAGACATTAAATGCTTTAATTTCTGTATTTCTTATACAAATTAATGAATTCATTTGCTTAGGTGGACATATTATCCTGTGAAAAATTTGAAGCAATATTTCTGCATAAGCATTTAGAAATGCCAGTGGTAAAAAATAAAACAGACCCAAGGAAGAAAATTCAAATATTTACAAGTGCATTTATTTGCTTAATGGGAAGCCAACATTAAAGGTCTGACACTTTTTGTTTCTTATATTAACTATTTGCCTATTTTGCCTATGTGTTATTTAAACATTAATGTAACATTTTACAAGTGCTATTTTGCACTTATTTTATTCCTCAGTTATTATTAAGGCATAAACATTAATAATAATAACAGAAAATAGTATTTATATGGTGCTTATAACAGTCAAATTTTAAGTGCTTTACATATAATCCTCACAATATTCTAGTGCTTTATATATGTTATTCTCAATAACACTATGTTGTTGAGAATACAACATGCATTATTACTATTATTATCTTAAATTTAGAGAATGGGAAAATGACAGAATATTTAAGTGTCTTGTCCCAAATCACACTTCTAATAAATATCAGAGCTGAAATTTAAACCTGAGCAGAATGAATTTAGCTTCCAGACTCTTAAACAATAAGCCACATTGCTTTTGCTTATATAAGAAAGCCTTATTTTATTCAAAGTGTTTCACTTAATTCCCTCTTTATTATTTAAGATGGGCACATGTTTTCCCATGTTTTAAAATTCACAATCTTTAAAGAAATTTAACTTAATATCTTTTTGTCAGTTCTAATCAGAGAAATACAAGAGTTAGTTGCATTAATATATAACATTAAACAACTGTTATTACATACAAAGTTATTTTTTCGGCGGGCTGCTAGCTGTATCTCCCAGGCATCTTTGGCCCGCCACGCCCAGCAGTGCCTGCCTGCACCTTTCACAATCTCCTTGGCCCTGCGTGGTCTCGAGCTGGGTGAGTGGGCAGGCGGGTAGGCTGGCCTGGGCTGTGAGCGGCACCTAAGACTGTTCTTTGGCGGGGTCGGTGCGACCGGTGGGCCCCGGGAGCAGTGATGTTGGGGCAACTCCGCGCGAGAGCCTGCAGCCCCGCGAGGCGGGCTCTGGCGCTGCTAGCATTACAGCCCGACGGCGCTCCAAGAGGACCAGGAGAACATCAACCCAGAAAAGGCAGCGCCTATCCAGCCACCGCGGAACCGGGCCACGCTGGCGGTACTCGAAGGCCGGGCATTCGCGGGGTGCATCGCAGCAGCAGAGGCCAAAGACGCGACGGGTTGCACCCCCTTAAGGATCTTCCTGTAAATGATGAGCATGTCACCGTTCCTTCTTGGAAAGCAAACAGTAAACAGCCTGCATTCACTGTTCATGTGGATGAAGCAGAAGAGGAGACTCAGAAGAAGCTAGCTGAATCTCAGAAAGCAGAGCGTGAAGATGTCATGGCTTTTAATTCAGCCGTTAGTTTACCTGGACCCCAGAAAACCACTGGTACCTCTTGATTATCCAATGGATGGTAGTTTTGAGTCACCACATACTATGGACACGTCAATTGTATTAGAAGATGAAAAGCCAGTGAGCGTTAATGAAGTACCAGACTACCATGAGGATATTCACACATACCCTAGGGAGATGGAGGTTAAATGTAAACCTAAAGTGGGTTACATGAAGAAACAGCCAGACATCACTAACAGTATGAGAGCTATCCTCGTGGACTGGTTAGTTGAATTAGGAGAAGAATATAAACTACAGAATGAGACCCTGCATTTGGCTGTGAACTACACTGATAGGTTCCTTTCCTCCATGTCCGTGCTGAGAGGAAAGCTTCAGCTTGTGGGCACTGCTGCTATGCTGTTAGCCTCAAAGTTTGAAGAAATATACCCCCCCCAGAAGTAGCAGAGTTTGTGTACATTACAGATGATACCTACACCAAGAAACAAGTTCTGAGAATGGAGCATCTAGTTTTGAAAGTCCTTACTTTTGACTTAGCTGCTCCAACAGTAAATCAGTTTCTTACCCAATACTTTCTGCATCAGCAGCCTGCAAACTGCAAAGTTGAAAGTTTAGCAATGATTTTGGGAGAATTAAGTTTGATAGATGCTGACCCATACCTGAAGTATTTGCCATCAGTTATTGCTGGAGCCGCCTTTCATTTAGCACTCTATACAGTCACGGGACAAAGCTGGCCTGAATCATTAGCACAGAAGACTGGATATACCCTGGAAAGTCTTAAGCTTTGTCTCATGGACCTTCAACAGACCTACCTCAAAGCACCACAGCATGCACAACAGTCAAGAAAAGTACAAACATTCAAAGTATCATGGTGTTTCTCTCCTCAACCCACCAGAGACATTAAATCTGTAAAAATGAGACTGCCTTTGCTTTCTAAGATGTAAATCACTCAAAGTATATGGTGTATAGTTTTTAACTTAGGTTTTTACAATCATTTCTAAATGCGGAGGTTATGGCAAAGTACAAATTATGGTATCCATTACTTTGTAAATGGTTTTAATTTGTATATCTTTTGTATATGTATCTGTCTTAGATATTTGGCTAATTTTAAGTTGTTTTCTTAAAGTATTAATGATGCCAGCTCTCAGGATTATAACGATAAATTGATTTGGAAAACTTTGCAAGCCAAATTTAACTTCTTCAGGATTTCACTTAGAAAAAGTTAATTTGACTTAAAAGTCAAATTTACCTTCTTCAGAATTTCACTTAGAACTAAGTTAAATTGGTTTACTGTAATGGAAAGTGAAAAGCCTTCCTCTAATTAGTTTTAGGAAAACAGACTCTCAAATTCTGACATTCATTTTCCTAAGCAACTGGATTAATTTGCTGCCTTGGGCATAACCTAAGCATATCTGGAATAAATCTGTACTTTTCAGTAGAGTGGAGATCCCCAGACTTTGGCTCTTTGTAAAACTCGATTAGGTTTTGTGGGGTAAACTCAACAGAGGTTGGGAGCAGGAGAGAGGTGGGGAAGCTTATGTGCAAATTAACAGACAAGAAATGCTCCAGAAGGTTTATTTCAAAGTGTAACATTAAAAACAAAAAACTTTTAAAAATCCTGCTAGACTTTATAATGGATACGTGAATAAAAAATACCCAAGATTGTTAGAATGGAATAAATATCCTTTTAATTGTTATATACAAATATACAACTGTTAGCTTTAATTGACAGCTCTCTTCTTTTCTTCTTTTTACTGGCTTTTTATTTGGTGCTTTTTCCTGTTTTACACTGGTGGTCTGTGTTCTGTGAATATAAAGTAAGAATTTACTAAGAGTATGCTCGTTAAGTTTTGGATTATTGAAATTAGAGTCATTTCTTATTTTTCCAATAGGATATAAAATGTGTCAGCTATGAGTAAAACTGGTATCCAAAGGGTTTTTCAGAATTAGATCCTAATTTTTATAAGTCACAAGGTAAATCACAGAACAGATGGATATCTAATGAAAAAGGGAAGTCTTTTGTTTGTAGTCATGTGGCAAGATGAGAGTAAAACCAGAGAGCAAACCTCTAGAAGTGTTGAGTAAATGTATACATTTGAAATAAACCAGAAATGTGTTACCTTAAAAAAAAAAAAAAGTTATTTTTTCCCAGAAGACTCTAGAGAAGGATTTATTATCCAAGACTTAAAGTGCTATTATTGATCTACTTTATAGGGAAGAGTTAATCAGTTTTTACAACTTGGATTGAAATAAGTTTTATAGTCTAATTTTACTTTTTATAAGTAAACATCAGATTTTAACATTTCTTAATTCAAAATTAATTCTTAAACTTTTTTTGTTCATGTCTATTCCTCTTCTTGCCTTCTTTATGTTTGATTAAGTGTTGTCACTTAATCAGAAATAATGAGGTGATATTGGGTCAATTTGAATTGGGAAGTTATTCTGAATGGATTAAGCCTAAAATGTCTCTCAAGTGTTCAGAGCAATGAACCAATGTCCTAACAATCCTCATTGCACTATTGGTTCTATACTCTTCACACTTTCATAAGCAAAATTGCTTTTTCAATTGATTCCTTAAATGATTTAAAATTTCATTTACCTATTGGCATTTGCACAATGCTACCTAGAAAAATGTTTACTGATTATAACATATTTTGTTCGGCTCCAACAGATTTAAAGTGCTGCTTCTTATGATAACTGAATTGTCCTTCAAATTCAGTGTTTATATCATTGAACTTCAGAAAAAATTGCAATGAGTAAAGTGAAGAACTGAAAAAACAGAAAACAAGTCAGTAATAAGATGGAAAGCAGACATTTTTTCTTTGATGAGTATGGCAGCTCAGTTCTCCTCCTTTTTCTCAGTCATTATTTTTCTATTCCACACCCTTCAGTGGTTTCGATGTTTGTATGTATTAAAGTCATATTAAAGTCCAAGTATCTCACTATATATGGTCAAGTTTTTGAGAAACAGATGCTGAGACAAAGATTTATGTGCAAGTAACTTCGTGAGAAAGTAGTATCCAAAGAAATTGACAGGAGAATGGAGGAAGCAAAGCAGAGAAACAGAAGTCAAGTGAGGATGCAATTTCAATCAAAAGCCTTCATCGCAGCCTAATCACATGGAACTCTGTAGCAGAAAGTATACCTTAATGTTTGTCCTACCTGTAGGCAAGGGTGCTGGACATGTGGGGTAGGTGCTGAGAATCACTGAATAACGCACATGATCAGTTGTCAATTAGATGCACACTAATGAGAGATCTTACCCAGTTTAAAGCTTTAGTAGTAATGTTAATGATATGGAATGTCAAGAGGCCTCAACCAAGCAGAGAGAAGTCTGGGATATTGTAAACAGTTGCTCTTGATACCTATAAGGCATGCACCTCTGGTCTTGAATAGTAGATATTTAAGTGAAGTTTCTGGTATTACCTCACATAGAAAAATATTTAAATGACAAAAAAATCTAATGTTATACCCCAGAAAGGTGAGTAACTTATGTGATATCCATCAGTAAGACATGCGCTATAGATTATGGCTTAATTTACCATGAATGACATTTTATCTGAGGCCATTCAATAGATAAGCTCTCTTCATCCTAGGAAATATCTTTAGCTTATTCACCTGGAGGGCTAGTTAACATGAAACGTAGATTAGGTCACCTGCTTTTGTTCCTTTACTCCAGGATGCTCCTAAGTGAATCATAGACCAATTGGTTTAGCACCTTCTTTCCAAGGTAGAAGGGATTTAAAGAGACCTTGATGGGGAATTGATGGTAACTAGTGCATGGCACATCATAAGCTGACCCCAATCTACATTCCAGACTCCTTCCAATGCCTGACCTGTACATTATACTCCAGCCCCAACAGACTAATCAAATTTCTTTAAATAAACTTTGCAGATTTTCTTTCTTTCCTCTTGCGTGGTTTTTCTTAAATTGTATTGTATGGAGAACGGGGAGATCTCAATGCTAGTATTATGATAGTATAGCATCCATCATAATTGTGTTGTAACACAATAGATGCTATAATAAAAATAATGTAGAGTGGTGATATGCCTAAGCAAATACTTGGATGAAAATAATTTGAGTATATAAGGTTTTTTGGGATCACTGATTTAGGTTCTGAAAATTTTCCTATGACACAAAATGTATTTTTTTTCTATGCAGAATATGGAACCAAAGATCCCTGAATCTCAATCAAGGGCTGAACACGCTGTTAAAAAGATATTAGTTTATTGACAATAGACTATTTTATTTCACATTTGGAGCTCATCTTAATCACTGAATATATATTTGGTGTGGAAGGTAATTTTTTAATACATTTAGTATCGCTTTACTTAGAGTCTGAGCTCTCTTTTCCCCAAGTGAATAAGCCACACTCATCATCAAACATCTTGCTTTGCATTGACTTTCTTTTTTCATTAAAAAGAGTTTACTTTACTATATGCTAGATACTGATCTCAGTAGCTGACACATAGTGACTCTATGAATACCCACCACAAGCCAGTTAAATATTTTCTATTGTTTTTTCCATGTTTAAAGTAAGAAGTCCAATGCTTAGAGTGATTACATATGTTTCTCAAGCTTGTAAAACTACTAAATATAGTATGAAGATACAACACAAGCAGGATGATTCTAGAGTTCCCACTTAATTTTTGTTTCAGTTTCTGATTTTGTTGTTTTTTTTCAGTTACAAAAAAGTATATGCTCATATATGTGGATGCGTATGTATTAAGCACCTAGTCTCTATCAACCTAAGACATAAGATGTTATAAATGCATTTGAAGCTTCTTGTGTTCTTTCCAATCATATCTTTCTTCCCCACCGATCGTAACCACTATTTTGATTTCTTATTGCCATTCCTAACTCTCTACTCTGTTCCAGATATATTTTTAAACATATATTAATGTTTTGTAGTAAACATTTTCATATATGTTTCCATACTGTATGCATTTTCTACAAGTTACTTTTTTTCCTAAACTTGATGTTTCTGAGATTAGTTTATATTTTATACAACTCTACAATAATTCATTGAAATGATATGTTAAAATTTCTTTTTTGTTTTCTTGAACAATTGTTAACTTGTTTCCAAATTTCAATATAATTAATAATACAGCTGAGAAAAAAAAATTTCCCTTTTGCACAAATGCAGTATTTTTTACAGAGTAAGTGTTTAGGAGTAAAATTTATTTTGAAGAATATATATATTTCAAATTTATTATATATTGCCAAACAAATTTCAATTTTTTGAGATGATTTAAAGTTTCAATAAATGTATATGTTTTCACTTAATTGTAGCCTCTCAATTTTTGGTGTTTTTCAGTATTTAAATTTATCACATGATGGATATAAAATATATAAAAGTTGAGCATATTTTAATATATTTATGGCTATTCTTCCTTATTTGTGAATTTACTTCCCATCTAACTGCTGTTTGGGGCTGTTTATATTCAATATTCATCTATACAGACTCTTATAAAGTATTTGTTGATTATTTGCCGTGTTTATATCTTATACTTTGCTCATGGAATTTATCAAGTATATAACTTTTAAAATTCAATATTATATTAACCTTTCATTTTGTGTCTTATAAATTTGTGCCATGTTTAAGAAATATTTTCCATCCTTAATAATAATGCTTTGAGTTGACAAGCAATCAAAGAGCAAGATTTCATATTTGTTTTGGTATATTTCTAGGTTTGCTATGTTCCCCCACACATCTATTTTCTCTTCTCATTTCTATTGTAATCTTATAACAAAGTTTTACATTTATTTTGAAACATAATAAGGCAAGACACTATACATCTGAAATAACTATAGTCAGGCTTTAGCTAAACTTTTCAATAAACTACACTGTTAATTATAACATGAAATTGAATTGAAGGGGTTGCTGTGCCTCTTTTTGGAATTTGGTAAATTAACTTCTCAAATACCAATTTTTCGATTTCTGTGATCAGTCCTAGTTCTTCTCCAAAATCTTTGATTAGTTTTTCAATTTCCTTTGTAGATTTCTATTCCTGGCCTATATCGTAAATACTGTACTTTTTCCAGCATTAAAACCTTAGTCATTTTTCATCACTTTCTGTGTTTTACCTATATAACCACACTTTAAACATCATTTCAGCATCTATTTTAAAATGATGGCTCCCAAATATACATTTCAAAATAGATTTCAAAGAGAACTTTAAACATTTTGTTTACTTGTATCTCAAATGAATCTGTATAAATGACTTTTTTTCCTCACTCTACTTTGAGTTCCCTATTTTGGTGAATTACACAATTTGTCTTATTCCTAACATAAATCTGATTATTCTCATCCCCCTTTAATTCACATCCTTCCATCCAGTTGGTGTCAGGGACTCAATATATCTACTACCTTAAAAATCCTTAGATAAGCTCAAAATGATAAAAGCTATTTACGAGAAACCAACAGCCAATATCATACTGAATGGGCAAAAACTAGAAGCATTCCCTTTGAAATCTGGCACTAGACAAGCATGTCATCTCTCACCACTCCTATTCAATATAGTACTGGAAGTTCTAGCCAGAGCAATCAGGCAAGAAAAAGAAATAAAGGGCATTCAAATAGGAAAGGAGGAAGTCAAATTGTCTCTATTTGCAGACGACATGATTGTATATCTAGAAGACCCCATCGTCTCAGCCCAAAATCTCCTGAAACTGATAAACAACTTCAGCAAAGTCTCAGGATACAAAATCAATGTGCAAAAATCACAAGCATTCCTATACACCAATAACAGACTTAAAGACAGCCAAATCAAGAACCAACTGCCATTCACAATTGCTACAAAGTGAATAAAATATCTAGGAATACAACTAACAAGGAACGTAAAGGACCTCTTCAAGGAGAACTACAAACCACTGCTCAACGAAATAAGAGAGGACACAAACACATGGAGAAACATTCCATGTTCATGGCTAGGAAGAATCAATATCGTGAAAATGGTCATACTGCCCAAAGTAATTTACAGATTCAAGGCTATCCCTATCAAGCTAACAATGACCTTCTTCGCAGAACTGGAAAAAACCACCTTAAACTTCATATGGAACCAAAAGAGAGCCTGCATAGCAAAGTCAATTCTAAGCAAAAAGAACAAAGCTGGAGGCATCACACTCCCGGACTTCAAACTATACTACAAAGCTACAGTAATCAAAACAGCATGGTACTGGTACCAAAACAGAGATATAGACCAATGGAACAGAACAGAGGCCTCCAAGGCAACACAACACATCTACAACCACCTGATCTTTGACAAACCTGACAAAAACAAGCAATGTGGAAATGAGTCCCTGTTTAATAAATGGTGTTGGGAAAACTGGCTAGCCATGTGCAGAAAGCAGAAACTGGACCCCTTCCTGACACCTTACACTAAAATTAACTCCAGATGGATTAAAGACTTAAACATAAGACCTAACACCATAAAAACCTTAGAAGAAAATCTAGGCAAAACCATTCAGGACATAGGCATAGGCAAGGACTTCATGACCAAAACACCAAAAGCATTGGCAACAAAAGCCAAAATAGACAAATGGGACCTAATCAAACTCCACAGCTTCTGCACAGCAAAAGAAACAGTCATTAGAGTGAATCGGCAACCAACAGAATGGGAAAAAATTTTTGCAGTCTACCCATCTGACAAAGGGCTGATATCCAGAATCTACAAAGAACTGAAACAGATTTACAAGAAAAAAACAAACAAGCCCATTCAAAAGTGGGCGAAGGATATGAACAGACACTTTACAAAAGAAGACATACATGAAGCCAACAAACATATGAAAAAATGCTCATCATCACTGGTCATTAGAGAAATGCAAATCAAAACTACATTGAGATACCATCTCACGCCAGTTAGAATGGCGATCATTAAAAAATCTGGAGACAACAGATGCTGGAGAGGATGTGGAGAAATAGGAACGCTTTTACACTGTTGGTGGGAGTGTAAATTAGTTCAACCATTGTGGAAGACGGTGTGGCGATTCCTCAAGGACCTAGAAATAGAAATTCCATTTGATCCAGCAATCCCATTACTGGGTATATATCCAAAGGACTGTAAATCATTGTACTGTAAGGACACATGCACACGAATGTTCATTGCAGCACAGTTTACAATAGCAAAGACCTGGAACCAACCCAAATGCCCATCGATGATAGACTGGACAGGGAAAATGTGGCACATATACACCATGGAATATTATGCAGCCATCAAAAACGATGAGTTCGTGTCCTTTGTAGGGACATGGATGAACCTGGAAACCATCATTCTCAGCAAACTGACACAAGAACAGAAAATCAAACACCACATGTTCTCACTCATAGGTGGGTGTTGAACAATGCAAACACATGCACACAGGAGGGGAGCATCACACACTGGGGTCTGTCGGGGGGAAAAGGGGAGGGATAGTGTGGGGTGGGGAGTTGGGGAGGGATAGCATGGGGAGAAATGCCAGATACAGGTGTTGGGGTGGAAGGTAGCAAATCACACTGCCATGTGTGTACCTATGCAACAATCTTCCATGTTCTTCACATGTACCCCCAAACCTAAAATGCAATAAAAAAATATTTAAAAAAATAATAATAAAAATAAAAAAATAAATAAACCTCCTACTGGTTGACACCAATCTAATAATAGTCTTTGAATTTAATTTTTAAGCCAAATTAAAATCTACCCAACTGTACTAAAAAAAAAAAAAAAGGACATGGATAAAAATTCACCAGAGGTATGTTAACCAAAATACTTTGCTTATATAGTTACCCTCAACTGATGGAGATGAATTCAAGGAATCCAAAGAATTCAAACACTGTTTAGTGTCACCTAGATTTATTTCCTTTTTTTCTATCTAGACAGGGATTTAGGGAGGAAGAGAAAGTCCTAGAATGTGCGGTGCAGATTCACAAATAGAAAAACCACAAAGCAGAAATTTCATTCAGGATTAATCAAGATTTGACTATGTTAAATTTGCTGTTGTCACCAAGATTAGAGTTCATTGAGCAGAAGTTACATAGATTGAAAAAATAATAATAATTTTAAATTAAAATAAATTAGTATTATTTTAAGACACAGGTACAATTAATTTCCACGCTCTAATCTTGTAAGGTGGTATTTCATTGCATCTCAAAAATAATTAATGATACTGTTGTGACATATCTAAGTTTAGAATTAAATACAGTCAATTCCCATTATTCGTGGTGATTCTATAGTCAACATGAACACTGAATTAGTGCTACTGAACCAATGTTCCTAGGGGTGATGGAGAAAAACAGAGATAGATTGTAGATTATTATCTTGAATCCTAAAAACAACTCATCCTGGTAGATTCTGTTTTCTTTACAAAAGAGAGAACGCTGCTAGGCATGGTGACTCGCACCTGTAATCCCAGCACTTCAGGAGGCTGAGGTGGGCAGATCCCTTGAGCTCAGGAGTTCAAGACCAGCCTGGGCAACATGACAAAACCCTTCTCCCACAAAACACACAAAAATTAGCCAGGTATGGTGGCTGGTGCCTGTGGTCCCAGCTGCTCGGGAGGCTGTGACAGGAGGATCACTTGAGCCTAGGAGGCAGAAGTTGTAGTGAGCCAAGATCACACCACTGCCCTCCAGCCTGGGTGACAGAACAAGACCAGGTCTCAAAAAAATAAATAAATAAAAGAGAAAGAGAGAATGAGGTTCATAGGTGACTTGCCTGAAGCTACCCTACTTAAAATTGTCAGCAGTGGGATTCAAATTCTGTCCAACTGTTCTTAGAACCAAAGCTTCTTGCACTACACTAAACTACCCCACAGAGTTCTGTCCCCTGGTCATCTCTATACAGGAGAGCTAAAACCAGAAGGTAGAGTCACATTATTCGACCTCAAATGAGAACCTTCTGATGACCATGAAAGCACAAGTATTGACTTTGGTTTTATAAATAAATTTTAGCAAGCAGACAAATTCACAAATATGGAATCTGTGAATAATTGAATTGACTACTGAAGCTCTTCCATTTTTGTCTTTCTGTTCTGAGTTGAGGCTTGGTTTTAGTCATAGATTTGGTTTTAGAAAAAAATAAAATTTGAATTCTGTTTGGTTTTTGTTCCCATTTTTTTAAGACCTGGTGTGCTGCAGGAAACTGTTTCAGTCTGCAATGGGAACATGATATTGCAATTAAATTCTTCCAGAGAGCTATCCAAGTTGATCCAAATTATGCTTATGCCTATACTCTATTAGGGCATGAGTGTGTCTTAACTGAAGAATTGGACAAAGCATTAGCTCATTTTTGAAATGCTATCAGAGTCAATCCTAGACCCTATAATGCATGGTAAGTGTTAATGAAGTGCAAAGACAAAGTCTTATTGATGGTGCTGGTATTCACTCATTTTCCTTGTTAGGTAGCTCTTTATTGTCATGATTTTGGTTACTAATACTTAGGGATGGTATGTATTGGTCAATAACTTCCAACTAAAATGTTTTCTTATGAGATGTATATCTTTAACAAACTCTTTTTTTTTTTTTTTTTTTTTTGAGGCAGGGTCTTGCTCTATCGCCCAGGATGGAGTGTAGTGGCAAAATCTTGGCTCACTGCAACCTCTGCCTCCCAGGTTCAAGCAGTTCTCCTGCCTCAGCCTCCTGATTAGCTGGGATTACAGGCACACACACCATTCCCAGCTAATTGTTATATTTCAGTAGAGACAGGGTTTCACCATGTTGACCAGGATGGTCTCGATCTTTTGATGTCGTGATCCACCCACCTCAGACTCCTAAAATGCTGGGATTACAGGCGTGAGCCACTGCACCCAGCCAACAAACTCTTAAATTAACTAATGATAATGGAATACCAGATCCTTATGCTCAATAGTTTCAGTCTTCTGCCAAACTTACAGAGATAGAGTAGTTGGTTTTGTTACTTGATTTGTTACTTTTTCTTAAAACACTGAAATGGTGACTAGGACAAAAAGTGGTTGGGAAATTGGAAAGGAATCGCATAATTAACTTACTGGATAATAGAAAAAAAAATTGAAAAAATTCACTAGTTGCTGCTCTTTGACAGTGTTCTAGTTTATTGCATTACTATTAAGAACTTAGTGTACCCTTTTCTTTAGTAGTAACTCTGTTTTACTTTTTTGTGCTCATATATAAGTTAAACACATAGGAGATTACTACCTGGATCATATTGTTATCAACTGAATAAGATATGAAAAAAATTTGTTCCTATTTCTCCCTCAACACCATACTTACTGCTGACATTTATTGTATTTTTCTGGACTAACTTAATAGTTTAATTATCAAGAGGAAATGTAACTCTGAAATCATAACTCTACAGTAGTTTTTTTGTCAGATATTGTTATCTTTTGGGTTCATTATAGGAGTTGAGTTTCATCATTCTATTTGCTTCTAAATCGGAAGCATTATATTATTAAAACATTTTTTGATTTGTGAATATGTCGTTTAATGGATTACATCTTATTTTGCAGTAGTACTTACATTGCCTGAAAGATGTCCAAAAAAAAAGTGCTAGCTTTTACTGACCAATGTAACTATCAAACTGCCAGTACTGCCTTCTCTTCCAGATAGATATAAGTTCTCTGTAATATTTTAAGAAGAGCATTTTTTTTTTTTTTGGACAGAGTCTTGCTCTGTTGCCAGGCGGCAATGCAGTGGCTCAGTCTCGGCTCACTGCAGCCTCTACCTCAGGTTCAAGCAATTCTCCAGCCTCAGCCTCCTGAGTAGCTGGGACTACAGGCACCTGCCACCATGCCAAGCTATTTTTTGTATTTTTAGTAGAGACAGGTTTTCGCCACGTTGACCAGGATGGTCGTGAACTCCTGACCTCATGATCCACCCGCCTCAGCCTCCCAAAGTGCTGGGATTACAGGTTGAGCCATGGTGCCCAGCAAGAAGTCAGTTCTTAGTAGGACTTGTGTTGTTTTTTTTTCCCAAGTCTAGTTGATACTTGTATTGTTTTTTTAAAATGTGTATTGTATTTTTAAAATGTGACTACTACTATTTTGCAGTAGTCACATTCTTAAAAAACTTAACTGTATCAAAAATTTAACTGTATTTAAAGGAGGATTATTCAGATTGGCAAGCTTTTACTAGGAGGAAATTAAAAGCTGATGTATTTAGGTAACTAAATACTGAGCAACTTTATTCTAACTACAAAATAACCTTTCTTTTGTTATCACCTTCGCTATCATTAACATAGTTTTTAATACCTTTCCTTCATCTATAACACAATTATAATGATAAAGCCAATCAAATAAAGCAGATATGTTGTGCTCTCTTCTTATTCATTTGGTGCTTATTCTCCATCATCATTTTCATCTAATGATGACTGTGGGGAAGTCTCCATAATATTAACCCTCCACATTATATTCATTTGACATTTTCAAAATTCAGGAGAAATACCTGTATATCAACCTGATACACTATTACACAGCCTTTTAAAATTGTAATTTTGAGGTCTATAAATATAGGGGCATGCTTTTGATAATAGTAAGTGGGGAGGGGAAGAAAGCCAAACATGGTACTATGTATACTGTAATTATAATAATATAAAATGTATATGGATTTGTACAAAAAATCTGGAAATAGCATTGTTAGGAGTTCAAGCTTTAGAATCATTAAGGAAGGACCTGGTTAGAATCTTTATTAGCTGTATAACTTTAAGCAAGTTATTTAATTTCTCTAAGTTTCAGTTTTCTTATTTGAAATGAGGGTGATAATGATATCTATGATTCCTCCAGGGATTAAAT
>JAZHEH010000483.1:0-30939 GCA_036589455.1 Ateles fusciceps | reverse complement strand
TCTCAGAGCAAGATGGAGCTTGGAGTGATAGGAGCTCAGAGCAGATGGTACTCAGAGCAAGATGGAGCTTGGAACAGATGTTGCTGGTGTAAGATGGACCTCAGAGTAGATAGTGCTTAAGAAGAGGCAGCTCGGAGTGATTGGCACTCCTGAACATTGATCTGAACAATTGGAGCTCTAAGCAAGATGGAGTTTGGAGGAGATGTTGCTAGGTTTTGGAGCTCAGAGCAGAATGGAGCCCACAGTGATTACAGCTCCAAGCAAGGTGGAACTCAGAGCACATGTTGCTCAGAGTAAGATGAACTCCGACCAGATGGTGCTCAGAGCAAAATGGAGCTGGGAGTGATTGGAGCTCCCAGCAAGATGGAACACAGAGTGATTAGAACTTCCAGCAAGATGGAGCTCAGAGTAAATGGATCTCTGACTAGATGAAGCTCCGAGTAAGATAAATGTCTATGCAGATGGTGTTCAGAGAAAATAGTGCTTGGAGTGATTGGAGCTCTGAGCAAGATGGAACCTGGAGCACGTGGAACTTGGAATAAATAGAGCTTGAAGCAAGAAGGACCTCCAAGCAAGATGGAGCTTGCAGCAGATGTTGCTCGGTGTAAGATGGACCTCAGAAAAGATGATGCTCACAGCAAGATTGAGCTCGGAGTGATTGGCACTCCAAACATTGCTCTGAGCCATTGGAGTTTGGAGTAGATCATGCTCAGAACAAGACGGTGCTCAGAGTGATTGGAGCTCTGAGCAAGCTGGAGCTTGGAGAAGATGGAGCTCAGAAAAGATGATGCTTAGAGTAAGATGGAGCTCCGAGCAGATGATGCTCAGAGCAAAATGGAGCTCAGAGTGATTTGAGCTCCAAGCAAGCTGGAGCTCAGAGCAGATGGACTTGGAAAAGAAACACATCATTTATGGTATATTTCATTCACTCATAGTGACTTTTTAAACAACACATTATTTAGACATCATTTGGGAAAAAAAATAAACACTCAGCATTTATCTTTTGCAATCTTACAGAAGGAATTTCTAGCAGATTTTAGTACCAAACTTCTAGTGAAGGAACAGACAAGATGTTTATTGGCCACATATACTATGATGCCAGTCCTAGAATCACCTTGCAATGGAAAGTTTAATGACAGTTTAGGTCTCAACAGAATACATAATCCAAGAGAAGACTTAAGGATTCCTACCTCAAGTTCATTGTCTTCAAATATCAGAATGGAGAACTACTCATCAAAGGTTAGTTACAGTATCTCTTTTCTTTAGTTTTCAGATTTCTAACATAATTCTTGTATTTTTATGTTAACAGATCAGAGCAGATTCAAGAGCACATTAGAGATCTTATAGACCAGGCCTCTCACCTTTGGTAAAGGGGTATTAAGAGTTGGCTTGGCTGGGTTGTCACCTGGTCTTCATTCTCATAGCTCTTCCCTTTCCTGGGACCCCTGGCCTCTATCTTCCTTCTCCTTTTTGAGCCTTGCTCTCTGAATCTTCTCAGTTTATTTCCTCCCACCTAGAAACCATTAGACTTCAAATGGTCTTGTGATGGGGATATCAACCTCTTTCTTTCCCCTCCAGGACAACCAAGTTCTTATTTGTCTCCTCTGGACAGCACGGGTGAAATCTTCTAAGAGACAACAGTCATCAAAACCTCCTCACCATGACAGCAAGCAAGGAGGAAGGACCCTGAAGACCCTTGATGCCCCTTTTCAGCAGGAAGTAGCTACAGAGAATGACCTCTGCCCCATCTCCCGAAATATTTCTGGGTCCCAACCACTTGAGGGAGAAATGTAAGAGTAGACAGTCAGATATGAGCAGGCACAGAGGGAGGTATCCATGTTGGAAAGAACCCTCCAGAACACCTCTTTGGATGCTCAGACTCACTCCATCTTCGAACTGTCAGAATGTTGTTAACTAGATCATGATCAGGAAAAAAGGCAAAGGGGAATTCCTGAGAGCTGAGCAGGCACAATGAGTACAGAATTGACTGCTATATCTTCCCGGGGTGGTGGTAATATGCAGTGCCACCATTAGGTAGGATTCGTATTGATTAATGTTTCCCATGCATGTGCATTAAACACAGTAAGGGAGGATCCCCCAAACTTTGGTGAGAACTGGGCAAAGAAAGAACTGAGGCAGTAGAAGATCACAATGCAGAATGTCATGGGGATGTTTCCAGCAGGGTCAGCCCCCTCCTCTCTTGGAGTGTATTTGTACTTTCCCAATAAAACTTTTCTTTATTTACAAATTGGTCTTTTGTGTAAATTCTTCTTCCATGAAGACAACCAAGGATTGCCTGGGTAACATCTTCATGTGATTCACTCATAGTAAGAGTCTATTTCTGGGGATCTCAAAGTGAATCCAATAATGACAAGGAGTATCAATTACAGAGTTGGTAAGTAAAAAATAGTGCAACTGTGCTTGACTTGTTACTTATCTAGGGTTTGACTGTTTTTCAACTGGGGGAAAATCACAAAAGCCAGGTGCAGTAATGCACAACTGTAGTCCCAGCTACTCCAGAGGCTAAGGCAGAAAGATCTCTTAAGCCCAGGAGTTCAAGGATGTACTGTGAAATGATGGTGCTAGTGAACAGCCACTGCACCCTATCACTGCAGCCTTGGCAACAGCATGACCCTGTCTCTTGAAAATACTACAATTATAAAACATTTGTTTTAACAAAAATAAATTGTAACTTTTTTGTCTCATTGTTATTTTAAAAATTCAGTCAATGCACTTTAACTTATAGTTTTGATGATGTTTTTATGATCTCAACACCCAATAAAGTAATATAAGCCCATGTTAAAGGAGGCCTCAGACTTCTTTCTTTACCTGGGTTCATGTACTAGCACATCATAAAAAAGCAAATCTAATGTTTTTATGAAAGCATTGCAGCAGATAAAAGAGAACAAATTAAATGGTTGTTCTAATACATAAATTACAAACTCCCTGCTAGCTGATTTAAAAAATCTTACTGCTTTGTGTTATTTCTCTACAAAAATGATATGTTGAGAGTCTAAGTGCTTTAGAGTCATGAAATTTTGCCACTGGGTGGAAAAAGAAAATGAAAACTTCTGTAAAGTAAGCATGGTGAAAATGTAAATGTTCTCAGTTTTTGCCAGCAAAATCAGGTAATATGTCATTTTACAAGATGACAATGAAGAGTATACAAATGAGGATTTATAGTTTGCCAAGTCATGTTAGGCTTAATATATGATTCAGAATTATTCTGTCCAGATAGAAAGGTGTGATTCCATAATCACTGCAGGATGCCTTGAAAGAATTTTAATATGGTTGCTGTCTACTAAATTCTTAAGTTACAGAAAGAAGATGCCTTCTAAACCACCGTGGAATGTAAAGTGTGTGGGTTCTTTGCAGACAAATATGGTTCCATACCATGAAGACTAGAGCAGACTGTGTTCATGTATAGTAAGCATAATGATAACTTGCTTCTAGAAAACATGGAAATAAATGTCACAATTCAGGTGCTTTAAAACCTGGTGAATTGCCTCCACAAATAGTTCTAGGCAACATAGTTGAAATAGCTAAATATTTGCCTTATGACTCTAAGTATATTGGGTTTCAGAAATGAAAAACAAGCCAACATTTTGAAATGAGAGTAGGAGATACAATGAAAATTGAAATCAAGTACTTTTATTATGTTTTCTTCTTGTAGAGCATTCAAAAACTAAATGAAGAGATCCCAGGAACATTTTAATACCTAACAAAGTGCCATGAGGAATGTTTCTGCTTCTTTTGGCCTTGAAGACCAAAATGATTATTCTGTGACAGCTCTCACTTACAGAACAGTAAGATACATGGAATACATCTATCCAGGATTTGTTGTCTCTGGCGTAACTAGAGCCTTTTTGATGAAAGTGCCTTGCATCACATTTCAGATGTTAGATATAAGTGATACAACCCCACAGAACATCACAAATTTAGCAGAAGCTATTATTAAATGTAAAGAGAAGTTATGACCCAGGATTCTATATTGATTGTCAGGGAACAATATTCATTTCTCTAATCAGACATACTTCCTTTGATAAAGTTTATGATAGCAAACCTCACAAGGGCAACCAGAACTCTGTGGTGTTCACTCCTCACACCTCAGACCGCTACAGTGTAGTAAAGGTGACAGCCAAGATAGACACACATTTTTTGATGACCAATCTTTGGAACTTAAGACTGAAAATCTACATTTCCTCAGATTATTTTCTTTTTAGCACCTCCAGGTGTAATTTTGACTGTACTTTGTGTTGGGCTGATGACACAATGGGGAAACATAAACTACTCACACTGGACTTCTGCAGTACAGTAACAGCCATGTGCAAGGCCATTGAAAAAGTAAAGATGGGTGATTACATTGCCACATGTTTTTCTGCATGGCATTATCATCTTAACTATAGACATTCTGTGCTTTCACAGCATGAGGTTTCTAGTATTTAGAAATGGACCTTATGTATCATATACTTCATAAGAGCTTAGAAAGCTCTCACCCAGGTATTGCCAAATGCCAAACATTTCTCTGTGTATGCCATATTCTCCCACAGCCAGAATTCATTCTGGGTGGGATGCTGATCTTGGCTGCTAAGGAAGTGATGTGGGGGTGCCAGGTGTCTCTCTCTGTCTGTGAGTCTATGGCAAAAAGGAGAACACTGAAAGGCACTAAGTTTACTGCCACCGTTAGAGGAACTTGTCAAAGAAACACTCTTTAATTCTCCCCATCTGAGTGTTGTAGTCATATGTAGCCATCAACCTGGGTTTTTACAGCAATTATTGCATAATGATCACAATCACATTCAAGTTCACATTCTAAATCTTAGGTCCTACAGAAACTCTGATAATGTCCTATAGACCTTTCAGTAGCTAAAATCAATTAGTTTAAAAAATAATTTTAATTTGGCTTGCTCACTTCTTCAACAGAATGCACTGGTGAGTCCTGCTCTGTCCTTGTATTTTATATGTGTGGCTGTGTTGGAAGTCAATTTCCAGAATGTCAACTTCTCCAAATACCTATTTATAGAGCAAAGAGAAAACTCTTCAAGTCAAAAGAGTGTATGTTGTTTCATGGGGATCTCTAGCCTTGGATTTGGAACTCTAATGTTTACTACACAGAAGATGGTTATTTTTTATATTTTATTTTTAATTTTGTGGGTACATAGTATTTATGTTGTACATGACATGTTTTGATAAGGAGGCATGCAATATGAAAAAAGCACATCATAGGGAATGGGGTATCCATCCCCTCAATCATTCTTTAAGTTAAACTCATTCCAATTACACTCTTTATGTTATTTGCAAATACTAAGTTATTATTGACTGTGGTCACCAGGGTTTTATTATTTCTATTTTTCTGTATCCACTAATAATTCCCACATGCCACTCACTCTCTCACTACCCTTTCCGGCCTCTGGTAACCATCCTTCCACTGTCTATGTCCATGAATTCAATTGTCTTGATATTTAGATCCAAGAAATAAGTGAGAACATGGGACATTTGATCATAAAACCTTTGCTGTGGCCTGTGTCCAGAATACTATATTCTGGGCTTTTGTCTATGGTTTTTATAGTTTTAAGTTTTACATTTAGGTCTTTAATACATGTTAAGTTGATTTTTTAATATGTTAGAAGGAAGTTGTACAATTTCAATCTTCTGAATATAGCTAACCAGTTATCCTAGTACCATTCATTGACTAGGGAATCCATTCCCCATTGCTTCTAATTATAGACTTTGTCAAAGATCAGATGGTTGTAAGAGTGCAGCCTACAACCTTCTCTAACCTGTTCCATTGGTTTTGTGTTATGATTTCTGTATCAGAACTATGGTGTTTTGCTTACTATAACCTTGGAGGATAGTTTGTGAACCCCCAAAATCTGAGACAAGTTCAGTTAATTTAGAAAGTTTATCTTGCCAAGGTTGAGGATGCACACCTGTGACACATCCCCAGGAGGTCCAAATGACTTGTGGCCAAGGTGGCAAGGGCACAGCTTGGTTTTATACATTTTATGGGAATATAAGACATAATTAAATATCTGTGTAAGATTTACATTGGTTTAGTCTGAAATGATGGGATAACTCAAGGTGAAGGTAGGAAAACTTGAGTGGAGAGGAGCCTTCGAGGTTATAGGTAGATGAGAGAAATGGTTGCATTCATTTTTCTGATTGGTCTTTCCAAATGAGGCAATCAGATATGAATTTATCTCAGCACAGGGATGACTCTGAATAGAACTGAAGGCAGGTTTGCCCTAACCAATTTCCAGCTTGACTTTTTTCTTTAGCTAAATAATTTTGGGTCCCCAAGATTTATTTTCCTTTCATATTTTTCCCTTTTTCTTTTAAAAAAATCTATGGGAAATTCTCACATTTCAAGATGGCTGAATAGGAACAGATCCAGTTTGCAGTTCCCAGTAAGATCAATGAAGAAGGTGGGTGATTTCTGCATTTCCAACTGAGGTACCTGGTTCACCTCATTGGGACTGGTTGGAGAGTGGGTGCAGCCCACAAAGGGCAAGCCAAAGCAAAGTGGGGAAATGCCTCCCACAGGAAGCACAAAGGGAACAAGGATTTCTCTCCCCAAGGCAGGGAAGCCATGAGAGACTGTACCAGGAAGAATGGTGCATTCCAGCCCAGATACTCTCAGTTTTCTATGGTCTTCACAACCAGCATATTAGGAAATTCCCTCCAGTGACTACCCCACCAGGGCCCTGGGTTTCAAGAACAAAACTAAGCAGCCATTTGGGCAGACATGGAGCTAATGGCAGGAGCTTTTTTCTTTTGCACACCCCAGGCACACCTGGAATGCCTGCAAGACAGAACCCTTCACTTCCTGGAAGGAGGGGTGAAGACAGGGAGCCAAGTGGTCTGGCTCAGCAGGTCCCACCCTCATGGAGCACAGCAAGCTAAGATCCACTGGCTTGAAATTCTAACTACCAGCACAGCAGTGTGAGGTTAACCTGAATTCTAGAGAAATCAAGCAGAGAGAAACAAATGTGCTCTAAATTTTGTTCACAGGAGTATATACTCAATTGTTAAAAGCTGTAGATAGCTCGAAAAAAATTTCTTGCCTATGAAAAACAAAACGAGGATCAGCAATGTTTTAAGCAAAAAGATAAAAAGGATTACTTCAGTTTTCTATTAGTTCAATCCATTCAGTTAACTCTTGTTCTGCTTGATATTCATGAGCATTTCAGCTCTTAATGGGTCCTGTACATTTTTATTCCAGTGTCACAATCTCTAAAGATATAAGAAACCTGCATTTAAGAGCACCTGTTAAAGTGCAATAACTGATTGTAAACATCTTTTCAAGAGGACCAAAGCAAAATAACAAATGTCTGTGAATGACAAAATGTCCAGGGTAGTTGTAGTCAAAAACACAGTTGAGAAATGAATTTCGTTATTTCCATGTTTTACAATAGCGTAACATAATGATCTAAATTATGACTCATAGCACACACTCAGACATTAGAATTTGAAATATTCCATATGATTTTGGTAAATATATTAATATTATTCACTAAAATATGTCCTGAAAAAGATTAAACATTGTTTCTATCCTAGGTAACTAAACATGTCAAATCATCCTGTTTACCTATATTCTGGATGTTCCAGAGGTCTTCTGTAGCATCCAAATTATAGACATCAAAACAGACAACCTTGAAACTGAAGTTTGATTTGGGGAAGGCTTCCAAACAGGTTAAAGGTTTAAAACACTTGATATTATGAAATAGTATTCAAATAAACATATGTTATTATAATTAAGTACTAGCCATAAATAATGTCTGACTCCAGCATAGTTAGGAATGTTGTCAATTTCATATGGCCCAACGCCTTACCAAATTATAAAGCAGGCAAGTCGAACAGTTCTCAAAACCAAAGAAGCAGTTTATAATCTTAAAAGATCTAGCAAACCTAGTATCTAACCTGCATAAATTAGACCACATGTTTACATTTTGAAGACATTTATTTTACCAATATTCTTTAAAGTTGTTTTTATTTTTCAAAGATTAAAGTGACATAAACTAAAGACATTACAGGTTTTCTCAAAAAATTATATTTTTCAAAAAAATATAAGTAATGGTATTATTTTTTATTTGCCATCTCCTAACTGAATTATTGGCCTCAGGGTGGAGCCCTTTAAGAATCAGGGCTAGGAAAGCATGCAGCTTCCAGGGCCCAGGAAATAGGCATAGCTAGAAGAGAAAAACAGATTTTGAGAGGGATCTATCTGCTTTCAATTCTTGGGGTTCCATGAGAAGAACATAAGCCTTTTTTCCCCCAAAATAAGATGTGTGTCACCATCTGACAAAAAGATCATATCCAGAATTTATAAAGAACTTAAACAAATTTAAAAGAAAAAAAATAAAAAAATGGACAAAGAGTATGAACAGACACTTCTCTAAAGAAGACATTTTGCAGCCAAAAAGCATATTAAAAAAAAAAAAACCTCATCATCACTGGTCATTAGAGAAATGTAAATCAAAATCACAATGAGATACCATCTCATGCCAGTTAGAATGTGATGATTAAAAATTCAGGAAATATTTGAACCCACAAGTGCCCCTTTTATTAGATTCTCTGTCCCTGGAAGGTGGGGCCTTTATTTATAAGTCACTCATGGGTTGCTGCCTTTATTCAGAGATGTCCTGCCCAGGAAGAAGGGAGTCTAGTGACACAGTCTGCCTACAGAGGCCTGTCTGAGCTGCCATGGGCTCCATCCAGTTACTGTGAAAATTTCCCAAGAACTTTGTTTACACAGGTGAAGTTAAAACTCCCTACCTGAGCCTCAGCAATGGCAGACACCCCCTCTACCCACTGAGCTCCAAATTCCCAGGTCCAGGTCAGACTGTGGTGCTGGCTTTGTGAATTTCAAGCCAGTGGATCTTAGCTTGCTGGTCTTCATGGGGGTGAAACTTGCTAAGCCAGATCACTTGGCTCCCTGGCTTCAGCCCACATTTTCAGGGGAATGAGTGGTTCTGTCTTGCTGGCTTTCCAGGCACCACTGTGGTATGAGAAAAAAACAAAACAAAACAAAACAAAAAAAAAACAACTGATGTACCTAAAACGACCACACAGTTTTGTGCTGGAAACATGGGGTGCTGGTGTTGTAGGCATCAGAGGGAATCTCCTGGTCTGCACGTTGTGAAGACCATTCCTGCCTGGCAGCTCTGAAGGGAGCAAAGGATCTCCCAGCACAGTGCTCAAGCTCTGATAAGGACAGACTGTCTCCACAGTGCAATCAAATGAGAACTCAGGATTAAGAAACTCACTGAAAACCACAAAACTGCATGGAAACTGAACAACGTTCTCCTGAATGACTACTGGATAAATAATGAAATGAAGGCAGAAATAAAGATGTTCTTCGAAACCAGTGAGGAGAAAGACACAATGTACCAGAATATCTGGGACACATTTAAAGCAATGTGTAGAGGGAAATTTACAGCACTAAATGCCCACAAGATAAATGAGGAAAGATCCAAGATTGACACTCTAAAATCACCATTAAAAAACTAAAAGAGCAAGATCAAACAAATTCAAAAGCTAGCAGAGGTCTAGAAATAACTAAGATTAGAGCAGAACTGAAAGAGATAAAGACACAAAAGAACCCTTCAAAAACTCAATGAATCCAGGAGCTGGTTTTTTAAAAAGATCAACAAAATAGACTGCTAGCCAGACTAATAAAGAAGAGAGAAGAATCAAATAGATGCAATAAAAATGATAAAGGGGACTGGGCGCGGTGGCTTATGCCTGTAATCCCAGCACTTTGGGAGGCCGAGGCGGGCAGATCACGAGGTCAAGAGATCGAGACCACCCTGGCCAACATGGTGAAACCCCATCTTTACTAAAAATACAAAAAAATTAGCTGGGCGTGGTGGCGTGCACCTGTAGTCCCAGATACTCGGGAAGCTGAGGCAGGAGAATTGCTTGAACCCAGGAGGTGTAGGTTGCAGTGAGCCGAGGTCATGCCAATGCACTCCAGCCTGGCGCCTGGTGACGGAGCAAGACTCTGTCTCAAAAAAAAAAAAAAAAAAAAAAAAAAAATGATAAAGGGGATATCACTACCGATCCCACAGAAATACAAACTACCATTAGAGAATACTACAAACACCTAAATGCAAATAAACCAGTAAGTCTAGAAGAAACGAATAAATTCCTGCACACTTACACCCTCCCAAGTCTAAACCAGGAAGAAGTTGAATCCCACATACCTACAACCATCTGATCTTTGACAAACCTGACAAAGATAGGCAATGGGGAAAGGATTCCCTATTTAATAAATGGTGTTGGGAAACAGGCTAGCCATATGCAGAAAACTGAATCTGGATCTCTTTCTTACACCTTAATACAAAAATTAACTCCAGATGGATTAAAGATTTAAACATAAAACCTAACACCATAAAAATCCTAGAAGAAAACCTAGGCAATACCATTCAGGACATAGACATGGGCAAGCATTTCATGACTAAAACACCAAAACCAATGGCAACAAAAACCAAAATAGACAAATGGGATCTAATTAAACTAAAGAGCTTCTTCACAGCAAAAGAAACTATTATTAGAGTGAACTGGCAACCAACAGAATGGGAAAAAATATTTGCAATCTACCCATCTGTCAAAGGACTAATACCCAGAATCTACACAAAACTTAAACAAATTTACAAGAAAAAAACAACCTCATCAAAAAGTGGGCAAAGGATATGAAGAGACACTTCTCAAAAGAAGACATTTATGCAGCCAACAAAAATATGAAAAAAGTGTGTCATCACTGGTCATTAGAAAAATGCAAATGAAAACCACATTGAGATACCATCTCATGCCAGTTAGAATGGCAATCATTAAAAAATCAGGAGGCAACAGATGCTGGAGAGGATGTGGAGAAATAGGCATGCTTTTACACTGCTGGTGGGAGTGTAAATTAGTTTAACTAATTTGGAAGAAAGTGTGACAATTCCTTAAGGCTCTAGAAACAGAAAAACCATTTGACCCAGCAATCCCATTACTGGGTATATGCCCAAAGGATTATAAATCATTCTATTATAAAGACATATGCACACTTATGTTTATTGTGTCACTGTTCACAATAGCAAAGACTTGGAACCAACTCAAATTTTTATCAGTGACAGACTGGATAAAGAAAAGGTGGTACATATACACCATGGAATACTATGCAGCCATAAAAAAGGATGAGTTCATGTCCTTTGCAGGGACATGGGTGAAGCTGGAAACCATCATTCTCAGAAAATTGATGCAAGAACAGAAAACCAAACACTGTATGTTCTCACTCATTAGTGGGTGTTGAACAATGAGAACACATGGACACGGGGAGGGAAACATCACACACTGTGGCCTGTCAGGGAGTAGGGGGCTAGGGGAGGTATAGCAGGAGGTGGGGGGATAGGGGAGGGATAGCATTAGAAGAAATACCTAATGTAGATGATGGGGTGATGAATGCAGCAAACCACCATGGCACGTGTATACCTATGTAACCAACCTGTACATTCTGCATATGTACTCCAGAACTTAAAGTATAATAAAAAAAAATTCAGGAAACAACAGATGCTGGAGAGGATGTGGAGAAATAGGAATGCTTTTATGCTGTTGGTAGGAGTGTAAACTACTTCAACCATTGTGAAGACAGTGTGGTGATTCCTCAAGGATCTAGAACTAGAAATACCATTTGACTCAGCAGTCTCATTGCTGGGTATATACTCAAAGCATTATAAGTCATTCTATTATAAAGACACATGCACATGTATGTTTATTGCGGCACTATTCACAATAGCAAAGACTTGGAACCAACCCAAATATTCATCAATGATAGACTGGATAAAGAAAATGTGGCACATATGCAACATGGAATACTATGCAGTCATAAAAAATGAGTTCATTTCCTTTGCAGGGACATGGATGAAGCTGGAAACCATCATTCTCAGCAAACTGACACAGGAACAGAAAACCAAACACCACATGTTCTCCCTCATATCTGGGAGTTGAACAATGAGAACACATAGACACAGGGAGGAGAACATGACACACCAGGGCCTGTTGTGGGTTGGGGGTTAGGGGAGGGAGAGCATTAGGAGAAATACCTAATGTAGATGACGGGTTGGTGGGTGCAGCAAACCACCATGGTGCATGTATACCTATGTAACATACCTGTACATTCTGCACAGGTACCTCAGAACTGAAACTATAATTTAAAATAAATATAAAAGTGAAATAAAATTTTAATAAGGAATTGATGTTGAATTGTATAAAATGCCTTTAACTGTTGAGGTGAACCTATGGATCTTCTCTTACTTTCTTAATTAGGCTGGAGATAAGTAATGTTTAAATGTTAAGCAAACCCTCCATTTCAGGGATGAATTCTTTGTTTATGATGTATTAACATTTTATTATGTCATTGGATTTAGTTTGCTAAAGTTTCATTTAGAATTTATTTTTCAGACATTTTTACTGCAGTTTTATATTCACAGCAAAATTGATGGAAAGATACAGAGATTTTCCTTATACCCTGCCCTCACACAGGTATAGTCTTCCTCTTTATCAATATTCCTCACCAGGGTGGTACACTTATTACAATGAAGGAACCTACATTGAAAAAGCATAATCATGCGAAGCCATAGTTTACATCACTCTTGTTGATGTACATTTTATCAGTCTGGATAAAAGTGTAATAACATGTATCCATCATTATAGTACCATAGATTTCCACTACTTTAAAAATCTTCTGTGTTCTGCCTATGTGCCCTTTTCCTGCCCTTCCCAAATGTTTGGCAGCCACTGATCTTTTTTACTGTATTCATAGTATTGCCTTTTCAGAATGTCATGTACTTAAAATCATATAGTAAGTAGCTTTTCAGATTGGCATCTTTCATTTGGTAATATACATTTAAGTTTTCTTTGTGTCTTTTAACGACTTAATCACTCATTTCCTTTTAGCACTAAGTAATAATGCATTGTATGCCTGTAGCACATTTTATCCATTTACCTATTGGAGGACATCTCAGTTGCTTCACAAATTAATTGAATTTTTATATCTATGCTTATGAGGGAGTTTTTTGTTTGTAATATTATTGTTGAAGTGTGGTTCAGGGTAATGCTAACAATATAGAATTGGTTGGGATATAACTTTTTTTTTTATTTGGGGGAAGGGGTAAGAATTGTAGTTGTGTAGAATCTTATCATTTCTTTCTAAAATGTTTGGTAGAATTCACCAGCCTATCTGGCTGGACCTGGAGTTCTCCTTGTAGAAAGGTTTTCCTATGACTCTCTTTTATTTTATAGGTATAGGGTAATGCAGGTTATTTATTCTTGAATGAGTTTTGATAATTTTCATTTTTCAAGGAATTTGTGAATTTTATTTGTCAGGTTTATTGACATAAGTTCTATAATATTGCCTTTTTTGTAGCATCTGTACAATCTGCAATAATGTCACATTACTCATTTCTGAAGTTAGTGATTTGTATTTTCTCTTTTTCCTGGACAGCCTAGCAAGATAGAGGTTTATTGCTTTTATTGATCTCAAAGTGTTTGGTGTTATTGACTTCCCCTACTGTTTTAATGTTTTACTGGTTTTATTTTTGATGTCTTGGTCCTTTAGGCCCATTGTTTAAAAAAAAATCATAGCCTGGGTAGCTTATAAACAAATAAATTGGTTTTTCACAGTTCTGGAAGTTACAAAGTTCAATATCAAGGTGTTGTTAGGTTTGATGTGTGTTGAGGGACCACTCCATGATTCATAGATAAATTATATTTCCTTGTGTGCTAACATGGCAGAAGGGGTGAACAGGCTTTCTGGGGTCTCATATATAAAGATATTAATCAATTCATAAGGCCTTAGTCCCCATGACCTAATTACTTTCAAAAAGCTTTACCTCCTAATTACATCACCTCTGTGATTTGGTTTCAGCATACAAATTTTGGAGAGACCCAAACAATCAGACCACAGAGATATTTATGATTTTCTTTCCTCTGCATCCTTTGGGTTTAATGTTCTCTTATTTTTTCTAATTTCTTAAAATAGAAGTCAAAGTAATTGATTTGAGACTCATCTAATATAGACACTAAGTGCTAAAAATGTGTGTTTAAGCATAGTTGTAGGGACATTCAACAATTTCTGATATGTTGTACTTTTATTTTTATTCGGTTCAAAGTATTTTCTATTTTTTTATTACTTATTTCATTTGGGGTTGTTTAGATTTGTGTTACTTAGTTTCCAAATGTTTGGAAAAAAACTTCCTAGAGCTGTTTTTGCTATTAATTTCTAATTTGACAGTTTTGTGGTCACGGCACATACCTTGTATGACTTAAACCCTTTTCACTTAATTTTTCCATTGAGAGATATTGTATGGCCTAGAATGTGGTCTGTTTTGCTAAGTGCTCCATGGGTACTTGCAAAGCATGTTGTTGTTTAATTCTACTCTATTCTCATTGATTTCTGCCTCCTTGTTCTATCACTTATTGAGTAAAGGTTATTGAAACTTCAGGTTACTTTGAAATTTTCTCTTTCTTTCTGAAGCTCTATCCATTTTGCCTCATATATTTTCAAGCTGTTATGTTATTCAGGGCATAAACATTTAGCATATTTGTGTCTTCTTGACTAATTCAACCTTTTATCATGGTGATATGACCTTGTTTATTGTGGGGACTATTTTTTGTTGTAAAGTCTACTTTGGTATTATACAGCCACTCCTGCTCAGCTTTCTTCTGTCAAGTGTTGACATTAGTCCTATTCAACTTTTTAATCAATTAGTGTCTTTACATGTAAAGTGCATTTCTTATAGGCAGCACGTAATTGAGTCTTGCTTTTTAGTTGAGCCCTACAATTTACATTTTAATTGAAGTTTTCAGACTAGTGAAAACCCAAATATCCCACAATTAAAAGCAGAAACACATTCGCTATAGAAATAAAAATATTTCTGTGCTATTGAGAAATATCTACTTGCTTTGTTCCTGTGTCTTAAATTAGAGCTCTTTAAATATTCAAAATCTACAAAGTGATGAGGTTTCTTTGTATACTAATGAGATGATCATTAGTTGGGGGTTGCCACCAACCATTGATTGGCATGGTTGCCAGGTGAACCTACCCTGTGATTAGAGGGTTGGAATGTTCATCCCTACCCCAAATCTCCTTGTGGGGATAGTCTCACCAATGGCTAATGATAGGATCACTTGGAGGTTTCTAGAGGGTGGTGCACCCAGAGAGAGCACAGAAGCTCCATGCTCTTTCCCACATATTTTCCCTGTATAGCTCTTCCATCTGCCTGTTCATCTGTATTTTTTGTAATATCCTTTATAGTTAATGGGTAAACAAGTAAATCAGTAAAGTATTTACTTGTAATCAGTAATAAGTAATGTGTTTACCTGAGTTCTATGAGCCACTACAGCACATTAATTGAACCTAAGGTGGTGGTCATGGTAACTCCAAGGTAGAGCTGCTCAGTCAGAATTTGCGGAGGTCCAGATTTGTAACTGGCATCTGAAGTGGGGGTGAGGGGCATCACGTGGGCTGGAGACCTTAACCTGTGGATCTGATTTTATCTCCAGGAAGGGTCTGAATTCAGGTGAATTAGAGGACACCTGCTGCTGTCTGCTGGAGAAGCCCCTGCAAAGTCCCTTGCTTTTGATGTGTGGAAAGAACCATACACATCTGTCACAGAAGTATTCTGTGTTTATTGTTGTGTAGGAGTATGACAATTACTATTATTTTCTATATTCTTAGAGAATCTAATGTTCATAGATCAGATGACCACATTGTTAATGTGTCTAAACTACCAAAATCATCTACATATTTAATGCAATCCTTATTAAAATTTAAATAGCATTTTCTTTCGAAAATATTTTTTAAAATCTCTAATTGTTTCTCTGTGTTCTACTGATATATTCTTTGCAGTTTTCTTAAAACACATCTTTTGAAGTCTTTGACCATAAGACCACACATCTTCATGACTTTAGTGTCAATCTCTGGTGCTCTATTTTTCAAGTCATGGTTTTAAGAATGTGTTTGATGCTTGTGGGCATAAAATAAGCACATTAAATGATTAGGTATTTATTACAGCTTCAGCAGTCTGGCTTTGTTTGTGCTTATTCTTTCAGATTCTAAGCAGCTTGGTCATTGTGTTCTCCTGTGGTCACTGCTTCTTTTTCAGCATTAGAGAGTGCTCTAAGCCTAGGTGTGCCCCATGTTCAAAGTTGCTGTGTTGTTCTGGCATAAAGACTAGAGGAGGGCTTGAACTGGCTATTCCAATCCACTGGCTTTGCAGGTTTTCTCATGGGACTGGGACAGGCCCAGAGGTTCTGTTTATGGTCCCCTGGTTGGGATCAGGCACTTCAGTGCTCTGCACAGTGCAGGGCCCAGTGCTGGGCTTCAAGGCAACATGTGCCTGCTTCACTCCCCTTCTTTTAAGCAGACACTGCCTCTGTCTGTGCTGTGCTTCCTGGGGCAAGGAGAGGATGAGAACTGCAGTCCCGTGGCTACCACAGCTGCTGTAATGCTGGGTGACACCCAAAGTCCACAGCCAGAGGCTAGTACAGCACAGGGTGATAACTAAGGCCCACACTGCTACAGCCTGCCTGCCACTGAGGTTTGTGTCTCAAGGCTGCTGCAGAGCATCAGTGGTGATGTGGGCTAGGACACAAGACTGTCTCACCAAGGCTGGGAGTCTCTATATGACACAGTGGCAGGTCCAGTAACTCTGTTCACAGGCACCAGCCTGGAGTCAAGGCCACTGGGTTTTGCCTTGTGTTGGATTTCACCATGGCCAGCCTGGTACTGGGGTGCCAGGCAAAGCTTTGAGCTCGTGTTCCTCTCATTTTCCCCAGTGGATAGAGTCACTTTCTGCACCGTGCTGCTGAGGAATGGTGGGGACAGTCCCTTGGTCATCAAAGCTTAGCAGGGCAATGCCCAAAGCTCATGGAAATTGGGACTGAAAAAAACCTGGAACATGTCCCAGACCCACGCTGATATGCTCTGCCTGCTGCTCAAGTTTACGCATGGCCCAATGCCACTGGAGAAGGCCAGAAGTGACACAAACAAGGAGATGAGACTATCCTGTTGGGGCTGCAGTTTTCCACCAGGGGCTGGCACTTCAGTGCTCTGCCAAGAGCGGGGCCCAGCACTGGGCTTCCAGACAACATGTGCCTGCTGTGGATTAATGCAGCTCTGCCTGTGGAAACCATCTACCTCCTACCACCTTCTCCATCAAAACTTCTGCACTCATTTATTTGTTGTGTGTGCTCCTGGAGTCTCCAAATCAACTGAGGTGGTTCCTCTTGTGCCTATTTGGGATACAAACTAACTGGAAGTTTCCAAACACCCTGTGAGAAGCTGAGTCCATAAGATAGATGTCTTAGTACACCATGTCTTTTGTAGCCTCTCTGGGTCTCTGTTTTCTTGGCTGTGTTTTCTTTTTTTTATATTGTACTTTAGGTTCTGGGGTACATGTGCAGATCATGGCATTTCTCCCTATGTTATCCCTCCCCAACCTCCCCCACCCCCCTGCTGTCCCTCCCTTGGCCCCCTCAACAGACCCCAGCATGTGATGCTCCCCTCCCTGTGTCCATGGCTGGGCATTAATTTCAATGACTAGTGATGAGTGAAAAAAGAGTGACAAGGAATTGAAGAATACATTCTTCACTTTATGTTTTCATGGATCCAAGGCATGCCCCAGCCAAGACAGCAGATAAAGCAGGACATTGAGAATTTCAGTGCTCATGAGTATTCTAGCAGGAGTCACCCAATAATCTACAGAGTGAGGTCTGAGCATCCTGTTCTGTGGCCTGGTGGCTGGCAGATTAGAAACCTGCCTTTTCTGCCCTGAATAGCACACATGCATCTATGGGGCATTTAGGAGGACAGCTTGAGGTAGGTAAATTTTAGAAAGTTGTGGCCATGTTTAAAAGACTGGAGAGAGCTGAACTCATTGAAAGGCTTCTATTACTTTATGAGCAGAGAGACAGGAGGAAGCTATAAGAGAGATAATCATAATGGAAGCTGTGAGGATCCAAAGTAAACAGGAGGGAAAGGGAGACTTCATTCTACAGGAAGGGTCAGACCAGGACCATCCTTCAGCACGCTGTCCCAGAAACCACGGGCTTGTGAAGCTAAACCTATCTGTCCTCACATTTGGTAATGACACCTGATCTGTGGTCAGATGAGAGAGGTAGCAGGTGATAACCCAGGTTCTGTATGAAGTCTGATCAGTCATGCAAAATGACGAACATTGCACTAAAGGTCAATAATATTTTAATGAATAATATACCTGTGGCATTTATTTATTGCATTTTGTTATATAAGAAGCACTTTCAGGCCAGGCACAGTGGCTCATGCTTGTAATCCAAGCACTTTGGGAGGCTGAGGAGGGTGGATCACGAGGTCAGGAGTTCAAGGCAAGTGTGGACAAGATGATGAAACCTCATCTCTACTAAAAATACAAAAAATTATCTCGGCATGGTGGCAGACATGTGTAATCCTAGCTACTTGGGAAGCTGCAGCAGGAGAATTGCTTGAGCCCAGGAGGTAGAGGTTGCACTGAGCCAAGATAATGCCACTGCACTTCAGCCTGGGCAACAGAGTGAGATTCTGTCTCAAAAAAAAAAAAAAAAAAGGCACTTTATTAGTTCATTTAAAACATTTAATCACACTAAAATGATTCTTAAATAATTTCACAGATGAGAACTGTGAGTTTCAGACTGGGAAATCATTTGTCCACAGTCACAGTTAATAAGATGCATGACATGATTGCTTGCATGTGGTTAGTTCACAGATTTAATTTAAATACCTGGGATTAGAGGTTATTAATACATTTTCCAGTATTTTAGAATCATCAGTCAGTAGTCACATTTAGCATCTGATCATAGAATGGTCAGGATATTTACACCACACCTTGTGTCATGTCCTCATGGTAAGTTTATCACGTATTTAGAGTGCATGCATCTCTGTGGATAAGTCATATGTCAAGTCAGCCTGGAGAATATTTGACTGGGCCCCAAGCAGATCTTGAACATTTAATATACAGAGCTACCTCTTCCCAGTGGAAAGAAAGATAGCCCTTGACCATTGCCTGTGGACATTGCCAGAGATGGTGCAGGCTGGACAAGAATGCCCACCGTATGTCCAAGAACCAGTGTCCTTCAAGGGTGTTGCTGTGGACTTCAGAGAGAGTGTGTCCTGCAGAGGAAGTGGCACAGAGGTATGATGCCAGAGAACCACAGTCATCTACGCATGGGGTGTCTGTGGCTGACACCTTCCACACTCATGTATCTAATACAAAGTCATCTAGAACACTTTCTCCATATTCCACCCTACCTGTACCCTGATTCCTAGACTTCCATGGCACTACTTACGTGTGAACGAAGGAAATTTGTTTATTCATGTATTTACTTACTCATTCATTGACTGTGCAATGATGAGGGGGCACTGGCTCTGGGAAAAAAAGCTTGGAGAAGGAGGGAGAATGTAGTTTGGGGTTAAGGCTCAGGAACGGAAGAGAGACTGTGGAAGCTGAGGACCAGGAGAAAGGAAAAGCTCTGCTCAGCCTCCCCTGGTGATGCTATACTCAGCAGGGGCTGGCAGGACCTGTAGGTTTGTGACTGAAGGGGAGGGTGACTCCAGCCACATACTGAAGGCTGGCACCTAATGTGTGGGCTTCACCAGGATGGAGGGTATCTGAGGGCAGCAATCGAAGCAGCGCACCTGTTGTCTCATGTTGGAGTTTCTTGTTCCCAAATTCTCGTGTCCCAGTGAACAGAATAGGACCACCCTTCTCACATGCTGAATTCCTCCCTCTTTGCAGGGAGGGCTCTTCTTGGGAATTGGTTCTTCTCCAGTTAGCCACACAAGCCCCACTCTGGGCACAGAGTGTGTGAAACGTGCTCCTGGATCTGGTGCTAGGAAGGAGACCCCAGGAAAGGGTGTGACATGGACACCCAGAGACTCTGGGAAGGACAACAGCTGAGAGAGTGAGTGCCAGAAGATAGAGGACAGTGACCATGGTTGTCATGTGACCATCAGAGATAGACAGAGGCCCTCCGTGACTCCAGGGCCTAGATCTTCCCAGGTCATCTTCTTGTCACTGATCTATGCCCTGGGTCTCTTCCTACGAGCCACAAAGGACAATCTCCTCTTACGGCTGTGCTCTTGTTATCACACCTGACCCCACACCTCTTCTTCAAACCAGGAGTGCCAGGGCTGAATCTTGGTGACCCAGCCACTTACTGCCCAGGTATAGGGCCAGCTTCTCAATGTTGCTGCTGCCTTGACTTGCTCCCATGAGACCTGCATATCCTCATCAACACAAGACCCTACTCTGCCTGCTCTGGGGTCCCCAAACCAAAGCCAGCAGAACCAGGCAATGGCTCACATGACCACCCCCTTTGCAAAGAGCATTCCACTTGACCCTAATGCAGGATACCTTTTAAAATGACACATCTGTGAACTGGGATCCCCATTACAGAAATCTAGTTTACGAACAACTTTTTGGGGATAAAACATGTTACACCATAAGCTGCTCCCAGCATGTGTGGCAGAGACGGAGGTTCCCTGGACCCACATGCCCCAGAGAAAGGCCCAGGCACTCCCCCAACAGGTCTCACTCAGCAGCTGCCTAGTAACTTGCCTGGGTCTCTGAGGAGGGGCCCCGAGGCTCAGTCCAGGGCCTTCTATATGACTTTGGGGTTTCTCCTGGGGGACTCCTTCACATCTGAGGCCTTCTGGACAAGGAAGGTTGAGCCCTGCAAGGGGAGACAGAGCCATTCTTTAAAGGAGGGGCGCACAATGGAGCTTGTTTGCTTGATGCCCCTCTCCTACTCACTGTGAAGGTTGGTTTGTCTCTTCAAGGGTCCTAAGGCACCCACTGAAGGCTTCCCAAAGGACCAGAGGCGCCTGTGCTTCTTGCTTATCCGGAAGACCCAGGAAAGGGTCCTGCTTCTGCCCTTCCTGTGGTAGGCAGATTCTGGAGTGGATGAGCAGCTGCAGCCAGGCGAGGAACCAGCAGGCACCCTCACCAGTGGCCTGAAGTGGCTGCCACAGGCACACAGCTGAGCACCCTTCAGAGTTTAGGCAAGGCTGGGCACAGGGGTCCTTCAAGATGTCTTCAACAGGTGCCAAGGGCTCTGAGTTCCTCAGAGCTCATCATGTCTGCATGTAGCCATGGGCCTTGGAGCTGCTGGAAAGCAGAAAAGAGGCTTTCTAGTTCCAAAGGGGAAGCTAAGGCAGGACCCCAGACAGCCCTCACATTGTCAGGATGAGAATTATGCTATTCCAAGGCTGGAAGGGCATGTGTGACTCAGAGTCCAGCCTCTGAAGCACCTGGAGGGAGGGATGGCCACCAAGACCTGCCTATACTCCTCCCAGGACTGAGCACTGCCCACTTTGTCCACCCCATGGGCTGTTGGCACTTAAGGTTTCTACAGACCCTGTTCTTCCCACTTACTGTTGATCACCCCAAGGGGTTTCTGTGTTTGCATGAGCCTGTATTTCATGCCCTCATTCCACTGTAGATGCGGAGTGTAAGGTTAAGTCACCAATGTACCTGTTTATTTCTGATGGTCAAAGCGGCAGCCCATGGATGCCAAGCCAAACCACAGACATGCCATGAGGGGGGGAGCCACATGCCAGGGAGGAAGCCCAGCCCTCAACACCTCAGGCTGCAGGGAGAGGGGTGATGGGGCAGAGTTTGAGGACACACCTGGGGCATGCTGTGTGCAGGTTGCAGGGAGGGGCAGTAACTGGCTTCTGTGGCAGACAGCATGGCACAGCCTCATGTTCCCGGCTTGTGTGGCCCCTGTCTACTGCTGATGTGAGATCAGAGTGTGTATGTGCCACTCCAGGGAGCCTTGAGGGGCCTCAGAGGTTGTCCACGGTCAGAACAAAAACTTATCTCTGCTTCACCATCTCAACCAAAGTTTTCTACAATGTTCATAGATGCTGTTCAGAGGGTCGCTCCCTGCCCATGTTGAGATGCAGCCCAAAGAAGAAAGAAAATAAGAATAGTTAGGAAGTAGAGGAGGGAACGAAAAGGAGAGAGAGAACTAAGAGCAAATCCAATAGCAGAGAGGGCAGGGTTCTGTAATCTAGGCTCTGATTTCAGTGCTAAGGGACATGAACTCCCTTGGAGCTCCACGGCATCTGGGGTCTGGGGGTTTGGGGAGGGACGGTCTGTGCATTCCGTTAGCACTATGGCATTTGGGTGTCTGAGTATTTGAGGGGGAATACTCAGAATGCCCCCCTTCAGCTTCCTTCAGGGACAAGCCCCATATAATCTGTGAGCCTTGAGATGTTTGTACAGCATCTGAATGTCTGAGTCTTTTGGAGTTAGAGGGTCCCCAGGCATAAACTTCAGGTGTCCCAGTCTTTCCTCTGCTATCAGAGTCCTATGAGGCTGCAGCTTTCTCTTGTAGCACCCAGATCCTGGGCCATGTTTTGGGGCTTGTGAGACCCTGGAACTCTGGCCCTCAACTCTCCCTCAGCACACACACCACTGCCTGAGGAATGTCTAATACAACCATGGCCAGCCAGGTGCTAAGAGTACCCCCTTCAGCTTCTTCCAGGGACAAGCCCCAGAAAACCCACCCTTGCTCTCTGTCTTTCTCCATGAGCTTAGGAGAGAAGCTGGAGAAATGGCTTCCAAGAGTTGCCTGTTTTTCCTATCAGCAGCCTACCTCTCTTCCTCTCTCTCTCTCTCCCCTCTTACCCCAACCATCTCATCCTTTTTCCTTTCCTCTCCTTTTCCCACCTCCATCTCAGCCTAAGCGGGTCTGCACCATGCCTGCTGTGTGCCTGGCAGTGGTCCCATCCCATCAGGCACATTTCTAGTTAGCACTGGGTCACATCACCACCAGCCACATCATGACCATCAGGATGGGGGATTTATGAACTCATCCAGGCTTTGTGTCTGCACCAGGCCAAGGTGTTTCCAGAATGCCTCTCCCCCACCTCCTTCCATCACAAGAATGGACTTTCTGTTTTGGCTTTTCATAGATGCTATAAACTATAATCAATGTGTGTGCGTGTGTGTGTATGTGTCCCATGGACAGGGCTTCAAAGCTGGGCCTTCTTGCTCTGAATCACCTCATGAATCCTTAAAGAAAGGGATTAGGGTGGCTCTTCCCATGGCTTGCCCTAGCTCCTGGCTATAAGAGGTGGGCACCACACCATGGGCTTCTTGGGAGCCGCGTGGCAGCGGCAGGACACAGAACCAACGGGGAAGCCTCCCAAGCCTCTGCTCCTTCCTGCATACTCAGAATCCACAGGTGAACTGACACAGATGGCTCAGTGTTCCTGTCTGCAAACACACCCTGCACGGGGCTGGTGGCCACCATGCTCACTAAAGGGAGAGGACAACGCCAGCAGAGTGCCCACAAATTACAAGTTCAGAAAACCTCAAATGATGTGCAAAAAAAAATTGTCAAGGTTAAGAGAATTTTTCTATCACCTTGCTTCACAACTGAGCATTTCTGATGGGGGTGATTTACGAGCTGAGGGTGCTGGCAGGGGGTTTGGGGGAGAGTGGGCAGGAGGGCAGTATGCTTTAGCAGTTCTAGTATTCCTGAGGCTCAGCACCAAATGGCCTCAGAACCAGGCTTTCAAGTGGCAATCAGGCAGGGAGCCAAAGTTTAAATGTGGAGAAAGATGCATCCCTGAGGACACAGTGGCCTCCACGAGGAGACACCATGGGTGGACCATCTCCTTCTCTCTCTGGCTCTCTCCTGCATTCACTAATTGGGTGTGAATAGAAGTGAGCAATGCAGCCTGGGTCAGGCACTCTGCATTCATCCATGCATCTGTCTACCCACTTCTCATCTGTATTGGCTTCCTGTGCCACAGAGACCACACCAGGCCTCAGGCCCTGCCCCAAGAGGCTCACAGACGGCCCCGATGGTGTTAGGGCTAAAAGACTTCACACCAGAGCAGGCCCAAATCCCAGATGTGGCTGGATGTAGCATGTACCTAGGTTGGAAAGGCCAGGTTTGCACCCTAGGAAAGGCAGAGACATTGCCTTTGGCATCAGATCCTTGGTGCCGGCCCCTACCTGGCACAGCAAGGAGCACATGTTCAGCTGCACGTTTCTGTGACCTTTGACACCTCCCTCCATCTGAGGATTCTTGTTGCCAATGTTTCTTCTATGATTTCCTGATCTCCAGGAGCACCCAGAACCCAAGAGGGCCCCGGTCAGAGGCAACTTGGGCAGCCTGAGGTCTACCAGCCTGGGGAGGGGTGGCCTCTATCTGTCTTTGTGGGTGTTACAGCATCTTTAGGGTACCGTTTTTTGGGCAGAAACCTCTGCAGCTGGTGGCACCTTTGCCTGAGTTCTTGTCCTGTGTCCACAAAGAATGAGATACACAGAGAAGTGGATGGTGAGCAAATGAAGATAAACTTTACTGAGTGTTAGGACAGCTCAGAGGAGACCCCCGGGGGTGGGGGGCAGTTCCTCTCTGTAGGCAGGTCCTCTCCTCCAGTGATCAGCTCTCAGCAGAGAGGTGGCCCTGGAGTGGGTGGCTCCTCTCTGCAAGCAGGTAGCTCCTCTCTGCAGCCAGTCATCCAGTCATCTCAGTCCTCTGCCCTGCTCTGGCTAAGCTTTGAGTTTTATGGACCTCAGAGGTGAGGAAGTGCTTGCTGATTGGTCCATAGGCATATGGGCCTGCTGGAAGAGGCACCGCAAGTCCTCACTCCAGTCCCCACCTGGCCCCCAGCCTTCAGGCCCTCCCTGTCTTGCAAGTGGGGACTTATTGGGGACCCCCCCACTTCCTGTCCATATCTGCCTCCCCCACTGCTGCCCATGGCACCCAGGCTGCTGGCACCAAGGGGCACCCTCAGGCCAGTGTGGAGATCCCCCCTACCCCCATCTCAGCCTCCCTCCCACACTCGTTGTCACCCAAAGTCTGGAGGGGCCAAGGTGGCAGGGGCCACCGTGTCAACGTTGCCCCTAGCCTGGGGCTGCAACAGGGCTTGGACTAGACCCCAGCCCCTCCCCCAAGATCTGAGTCAGCACCAACCGGGAGGTCCAGGGAGCAGCTCAGACCTGGGTGGCTCCAGCTGTACCTGGGTGGCTCCAGCTGTGCCTGGGGAACTCCAGCCCTGCCAACTGGGAGGGGGAGGAGTTCCCACCTGTCTCTGGCACTGCAGAGTGCACAGCACCGGCCTGTGCACCTTCTCTGCGTCTTCCCGCAGTGGCAGGGAGCGAGGTGCAGGTGGTATGGTGGACCTGGCCAATCCTGCAGGAACCTGCCGCTCCCAGGGCCGGTCCTGAGAATGCCGATTGCTCCTTGGCCGGTGCTTGGGAGCTCCTGGGGCAAGGCAGGGAGGGAGGCCGAGGCTGCAGCAGAAGCTCAGGGCCTGGGAGCAGATCCTGCCAGGCGGTGCGAGGGCGGAAGTGGTACAGTCATCTACCTTGGGAACATGGGGACAGGGGGCCCACTGCTGCCATCGCTGCTCCCACAGCCGCCCCTGCTGCCCTCTCTGCCACCTTGCAGCCTGGGGCAGGGCTTCCAAGCCCTTGCTGTGCCCAGGGCGGTGTCCGGGAAGGGGGCGACATTGCCTCAAGTTCCCTGCTGGGGCCAGCACTTTCCCAAGCCTGTCTGGCGACCCTGCCAGGTAGCGTCTCTGGGAACCAATTGCGGACCGGAACCTGGCCGGCCACCACACTCCGACGCAGAGTGGATCCTGGGGGATGCATCCTCGGGTGGCCCCTCGCTGAGCCTCCATTCTGGGTTCAGAAACCTGGCATCCAGCAGGGAGCAAGCAGCTGCCATGTCGCTGGCCGGGTCTGGGAAGACGGCGCCGCTCCCACTTCCCACCCCAGGCTGCTGAAGCTCGGTCACCGCTCTGCCTTTGTATTTGGGGCCCGGACCCCAGGCTCCCAGCACAATCGCGGCACTGTCCTGGGCCCAGCTCCTCACTGAGGCCCCTCCTTGGGGGACCTTGCAGTTCCCCTTCTGGCAGATGGGTGAGCCCGGCCAGGCCACACAGTAATGGCTCCCAGGGCAGCAGGCCCCGGGACTGTTTGCCTTAGCAGCTGCACCAGAGAACCCACAGCCTTCACCCTCACCTTGCTGCCGCCGGTGCCATGGCAGCTGCCGCTTTGGACAAGCCGCCACTGCCATTATGGGTCCTGGAAAGTCTCACTCCAAAGGAAGCAGGGACCAGAACCTGCGACTGCCCAGGCCTGCTTTGTGGAGTCCATGGGAAATCCTGTGGCTCCCAGAAAAGGGCATGGGCACCCTCTCTCCAGTCCTTGAGTCAGCTCCAGAGAGCAGGCATGGCAGCGGCTGGTGGCACAGTTCTGGAGTCAGGCGGCCTGGGCTGGTAGCTGGCCCTTCTCCTGGGGCACCTGTGTATCCAGAGGCTTCCATCTCTTCTGCAAAATGAGGCAACACAGCATCCAGCTCATAGATCCCTGGCAATGAATGAGAGTCCTCGATCACCGAGCATGTCCCTGAGTGCACAGAGACCCTGGGAAGGAAGGCGAGAGGACAGGAAAGGCAGCAGAAAGGCAGTGGTCTGTGCAGCCATCTGCCTTTTGTGGATTCAGAGGCAGCACAGGCACAAGTAGCCAGGCCTGCAGCCTACTGCCCACCCGACCAGAACCATGCGCCCAGGGCCACTTCAGGAGCATTTCTCTGGTCTGAGACAGAAAAGCAGTAGCTTCTGAAGCTCTGTCCAAGCTCTGGGGCCTGCAGCCTAACTGTGGTAAGAGGTACAGGCCCTGCCCCTTCCCAGCCCCCTCCCAGCACACCCCTCCCAATGCTCCCCTCCCAGCACACACCTCCCAACACACCCCACCCAGCCCCCTCCCTTCACTGCCCCTCCCAGTGCACCCTTGCTGATTCAGGGCCCTGAAATCAGGGCTTCTCCTGGCTTTCCTTGAGGAAGCATCACGACAGTGTCAGAGGATGAGGTGCAGTTGGCATGATGGCCTGGCCAATCCCGCATAAACCTACCCCTTCCAGGGCGCGTCCTGTGAATGCCAGCTGTGCCTTGGCCCAGTAATGGAGAGTGTGGGAGTGTGTATGGGCATGTACAGGTGTGTGTGCAAGTGTGTGTGTGCAGGGCATGTGCAGGGGCACAGGAGTGTGTGTGCATGTGTGGCAGCCTGCACAGGCATGTGCAGGTGTGTGGGAGTGTGTACAGGAATGTGAGAGTGTGCAGGGGCAGGCACAGGTGTGTGGGAGTGTGTGAGGGAATGTGAGAGTGTGTGCGAGTGTGAGAGGGTGTGCACCCACGTGTGGTGGCTTGTATGTGTGTAGTAGTGTCTGCGTGCAGGAGTGTGCACGGGGGTGCTCACAAGTGTGTGAGTGTGCAAGAGCATGCATGGGCATGTGAGGATGTGTGAGTGTGTGCAGGTGTGCAAGAGAATGCGGGGTTGTGTGTGGGTGTGAGCAAGTTTGGGGTGTGCAAGGGCATGCAGGGGTGTGTGGGATTGCATGCCAGTGTGTGAGGAAGTCAGGGGTGTGCAGGGGTGTGTGTGTCCATGGGCGTGTGCAGGTGTGGGGGAGTGTGCATGGGCGTGCACAGGTGTGGGGGAGTGCGTACGGGCACGTGAGGTGTAGGAGTGCGTGGGCATGAGATGGTGTGTGCCCACGTATGATGGTGTTCATAAGTGTGTCAGTGTCTGCAGGCATGCGGGAGTGTGTACAGGCATGCGTGCAAGTGTGCAGGTGTGCAAGGGCATGTGGGGTGTGCATGGGCATGAGAGTGTGTGCCCATGTGTGGCAGCATGCACAAGTGTGCACAGGTGTGTGTGTTTGTGGGCCTGTGTGACTGTGTGTGGGCTTGTGGTAGTGCACATGTGTGGGAGTGTAGGCGGGTGTGCCAAGGTGTGCACCCGTGTGTGAGAGTGTGTGTGGCAGGTGGCATGGTGGCCCAGGTCAATCTCACAGGAACCCACTGCTCCCAGGGCCAGTCCTATGAATGCGGGCTGCACCTTGGGGTGGTGCTGGAGACCTCCCGAGACACCACAGGGAGCGAGGCCTAGCCTCCAGAGAAGGCTCAGGAGTGGGGAGCCTGTCCTGCTAGGCAGTGTGAGGGTGGAGGTGGTACAGTCAGCTGCCTTGGGGACATGGGGACAAGGAACTAACTGCTCCCATCACTGCTCCCACAGCCGCTCCCCCAGCCGCCCCCACTGACCTCTCTGCCGCCTTGCAGCCTGGCGCAGGGCTCCAAGCCCTTGCTGGGCCTGGGTGGTGTCCGGAAAGGGGGCACATCGCTCCAAGTTTACACTACACCCGGCGCTCCCCCCTCACCTGGCTGACGACCCTGCCAGGTAGTGCCTCTGGGAATGGATTATTGCCCAGACCCAGCCGCCACTGATGCGAGGTGGATCCTGGGGGATGCAACCTCAGGCCCCTCACTGAGTCTCCGGCCTGGGTGCAGGAACCTGACCCCCACAGCAGGGAGGGCGCAGCAGCTGCAGTTGGCCAAGTCTGGGAAGCCAGTGCCACTCCTGCTTCCCAAGTGAAGCCACTGAAGCTCGGCCACTGCTCCGCTTTCACGTTTGGGGCCTGGAACCCATGCTCTGAGTACAATCACGGCACTGTCCTATACCCAGCTCCACACTGGGGCCCCTCTGTTGTGGACCTTGCAGTTCCCCCATTAGAGGGTGGCTGGGCCCGGCCAGGCCCCACACAGTAGTGGCTCTCAGGGCGGCAGGCCCCGTGACTGTTTGCCTCAACATCTGTGCCAGAGGACATACAGCCCGCACTGTCCTGCACTGCACCAGGTGTCATGGCAGCTGCCGCTTTGGACAACCCACCCACCTGCCATCATGGATGCTGGCAAGTCTCACTCCAAAGGAAGCAGGGACAGACCAGGACATGTGACTTCCCAGGCCTGCTTTGTGGAGTCCAGAGCAAGGGAAATCCTGTGGCTCCCAGAAAAGGGGGCTGGCACCCTCCCTCCAGTCCTTGAGTCAGCTCCGGAGAGCAGGCATGGCAGCGCTGATGGCACAGCTCTGGAGTTCGTGGGCTGGGCTGGTAGCTGGTCCTGCTCCTGGGGCAGCTGTGTATCCAGGGGCTTTCATCTCCTCTTCTGCAAAATGAGGCAACACAGCACCCAGCTCGTAGATCTCAGGTGATGAATGAGGGTCCTCAATTGCACCCAGCATGTCCCTGAGTGCACAGAGACCCCGGGGAAGGAAGGAGGCAGGAGGAAGCAGCAGTCTGTGCAGCCTTCTGCCTTTTGTGGAATCAGAGACAGCACAGGCAAAAGAAGTGAGGCCTGCAGCCTCCCACCCACACGGCCAGAACCATGGGCCCAGGGCCATGTCAGGAGTATTTCTCTGGACTGAGACAGAAAAGCAGCAGCTTCTGAAGCTCTCTCCAAGCTCTGGGGCCAGCAGCCTAACTGTGCTAACAGGCACAGGCCCTGCCTCCTCCCAGCCCCCTCCGAGCACACTCCTCCCAATGCACCTCTCCCAGCCCACCACCTCCCAGACCCCTCCTAAAGAACCCCCAGCACAGCACCTCCCAACTTACCCCTTCAAGATCACCCCTCCCAGACCCCTTCCAACTCACCCCTCCTACCACAACCCACCCAGCCCCCTCCCAGCATGTCCCCTCCCAGTGCTCCCTTGCTGATTCAGGGCCCTGAGACCAGGGCTTCTCCTGGCTTTCCTGGAGGAAGTGTCACTGCTCACTGGGCTCCCCTCACACACTCCACTCTGTGGAAGGAAAAAGTTAACCAAGACCTTCTCAGTCACCCCAAGTGGCCTACCAGGGAGAAGGGAAGCTTCTCCCTTTAGGAGCTACCAGGTGTAAGTCCCAGCCTATGACCATCCAATTTGTCAGGGGTTGGGGACAAGCCTCTTCTGGGGATGAGGAGAAGTGGCCTAGGAAAACAGGAGTGACAAGGAAGGAGAGGCTGTCAGGCCAGAGAGGGGACCCCACCTGCAGGGCAGGGAAACATGGGCAGGTACTCCGGACCAGGACACCTGGGGATTTGTTGCCTCTGGTCTCCAGGCCTCTGCACCCCCAGAGGGACAGGGACACACCAGGGCTCCAGAACACTGTCCCATGAGGGTGAGAAACCAGCCATGTCCTTGTTCAGACACACTTGGGAGAGCTGCAGGCATTTACCCCAGCAAGTAGAGGGCTCGGACTCAGGCTACATGCAGATACCTTCAGGGCTGTCACGTGCAAAAGAGAGGCTTATTCTGCAAGGTGACAGGGGCCTTATGGGAATGGAGGGACTGTCCACCCAAAAACAATTCCCAAGGATGTGAGCAAGGGAGACAGAGACAGGGAGAGCAGGCTGGGACATCTGGGTCCCCACCAACACAGGTGCTGTGAGTCCTCTACCCCATAGCATGCTCCAGCCCCCACCAGTGGTGGAGTGGGCCAGGGACCCCTGGGTCTTGGCCAGCTCAGCCTCTCTTGGTCTTGGCCAGCTCAGCCTCTCTCCTTTCCTGTGGCAGAGAAAGACAGCCAGGGCTGCCTTAACATGTGGAGGGCTGCAGACCGCAGCTCTGCGGTGGGCCTTTCCAGAGGTTTCCTGCAACACATCAGCAGTTGGGGTGGCATCAGCAGTTAGGGTGGCAAGTGAGGGGGGGCCCTAAGAGGTCTTGGTGCTTGGGGGAGGGGCCTCACCCACATGGATCTGGTGGCCCTGGGTCTGCTCCCTAGAAGATGAGAGAACCTGCCTCCCCCCAACAATGAACAGTCCTTGTGGCATCCTTCCTCCCAGGCCACGCCCCAGCCACCTCTGTCTTGGCAAGAAGTGGGATGTGGTGGAGCAGGCTTCTGGGTGTGTGGTTCTTGGGTTGGGCTGGCCCTGGATTTGGGAAGGGCAGGCAGTGACCTCCCTGGATGATGTGAGGACCCTTCATACCACCCTTTTAGGGACCAGGACCTTGAATGTCATGGGGGATTTGCTGTCCTGCCTAGGGCAGAGCTGTCTCTGCATAAGTTGGTAACACAAAGGAGGTCTCCCTAGGACACCTGACCTGA
>JAZHEH010000481.1:0-92564 GCA_036589455.1 Ateles fusciceps | reverse complement strand
AAGCTGGAGGGGTGCCTGGTACCTAAAGCAAGGGGGAGGAGCACACACCTAGTAGGTGGGGCCTCAGCCAAAGGCAGGCCAGGAGCACCTGGGAACTGCACCTCAGCTCCCCCCAGCCCCCCCCCACCAAAAACAGAATCTGGGTCAAGCAATTCCCCAGCACAGAATGCCACGTGAACTGGAAGCAGGCAGCAACAGGGCCGGACGTGGGCCATGCCAGTGCATTAATGCTACATTACTGCTGATTATGGTAATGGGAGCATGGGCTCAGTGAACTTCCCCGCACATCACCTCATCGTCCTCCCATCAGACATACACACAGAGGACAGCCTCACATTGCTGCCATTTAGACAGGCCAAAACAGAGCTTCCAGACCTTAGGCTTGGTTAGGCTGGGCCTGTGCTGTCCAGGACAGTGGCTACTAGCCACGTGTGTCTATTGAACGCTTGAAATGCGGCCCGGCGAATTCGAGAATCCTCTGTCAGAATAGAATGCACACCAGATTTTGATAGATCTTAGTTCCAAAAGAAGAATGTCAAATATCTTGTTAATAATTTTTTTCCTGCTTTCATGTTGAAATGATAATATTTTGCGATCCATCGGGTTGAACAAAATATATTATTAAGTCAAATTCACCTGTTCCTTCTACCTTTTTAATGGCTACTCGAACATTTAAAATTATTAATACATATGTGGCTCACATTTGTGGCTTGCGTTATATTTCTATTTGGATAGTGCCTGGTTGCAGGCTGGAGGCCAGAACCTTCAGGAAATCCCGGCTCTGCCCTCTCCTACAAATAAACCTGCTTCCTTGTTCAAGGCTGACAGAGGCCAGGGCTGCTCTCCAGACAATGCCAGTGGCCAGCTGCAGCTCCGCGTACCCGTCACGGAAGGTACAGGTGACACACAAAGCCCCTGGATGTCTGTGGAACCCCAAACTTGTCCCTTATATCTTCTGGAAATGCACAGCTTTCCTGGGAAAGATGATGAGTTCTCCCTGACCCTGTCTTCTGCCTTCCCCCACTTAACCCCTAACAGAGCTCCCCACGCTGTGTGATTGCAAAATGAGGCCTGCTAAATAAGACCACTTCACCAATGAAGCGCCTCTCTCCCCTCACATATGCAAACAGCAGAGAGAGGCAAAGGAAAGAGGGAGATGAGAACAGAATGAGAAATGCAGACAAGATGGGCACTTCACACCGAGATAGAAACTGTATCCCAGAGACAGACACACAAATGTCACATATTCTGTCCACTGACACCTGGGAGGAGGAGGAGAATGGTGTCTGTGTGCACATGTGGGGCACGTGCATGTGCATGCATGCATGTGTGTCAAGCAAGAGAGCACAAGAGGCAGGGCACAGTGGCTCACACCTGTAATCCCAGCACTTTGGGAAGCCAAGGCAGGCAGATCACCTGAGATCAGGAGTTTGAGACCAGCCTGGCCCATGTGGTGAAACCCTGTCTCTACTAAAAATCAAAAATTAGCCGGGGTGTGATGGTGTGTGCCTATAATCCCAGCTACTCAGGAAGCTAAACCAGGAGACTCTCTTGAACCCAGGAGGCAGAGATTGCAGTGAGCCAAGATCGTGCCACTGCACTCCAGCCTGGGTGACGGAGCGAGACTCTTCTCAAAAAGAAAAAAAAGAGAGAGCACTAGAGAAGGTTCTAGAATCGAGCAAATCGAACAGAACAGGGAAGCCGATTAGTTTAGGAGGCGAAAACAAATGGAAGGACTTCATGGAGCTTACAGCCTCCCTTTCTAGCAAGACCTGTCCTTTCTGTGTCGAGTTTAAGTTATTCACATCAGGACAATGGAAGAATGTAAGAAAATTAAAAATGCGTCGGGGCCCAGGTAGGCGCTGGATTCCACGTACATTAGAAACAGAGCCAAGGGAGGAGGAAGGGCTGCCTGCCCTGCACCCAGGAGTGGGCTGGGCTTTGGGTGGCTGCAGTCTGGGCTGCTCCTTCAGTTACTCAGTGCCTACATCAACTCCAGAGTGTTTACAAAGCTGGAGCCAAACTGCACACCCCCAGGGGCAGACCTGGACATTTGGGAAGCTGTGTGAGTCAGACAAGGCCTGGAGGCACCTGCAGACCACAACCCCTCTGGGGCCAGGCTGAGGGCTGCCCTGCTGCCAATGGTGTCCGCCTCGCTCCCAGACTGGCTGACACTTTGTGCCAGCCTCCTGCCTATCCTGAGCTGACCCTTCACTGGCAAGTCCAGGGTCCCCTGGATGACCATCAGTTAATCAAATCAAAGCAGCCTTATGTGCTGCCAAGACAGGATGGGGAGAGGTTCCCCTCCCTTCCTAGGTAATTAGGAAGCGGCCTTCTGGAGGCTTGGGCTTACCTTGGTCACCTCACCTTAAGGGGGCTTCTCTCACAGGGATGCAGGATAAATGTGTCAGTCTGCTCAGACTGTCGCAACAAAGACCAACAGGCTGAGTGGCCTCAGCAGCAGATATTTATGTCCTCATAGTTCTGATGGCTGGAAGTCCAAGATTCAAGGTTTGGTTTCCCCCTGAGGCCTCTCTCCTTGGCTTGCGCACGGCCGCCTCCTTGCTGTGTCTTCACATCGTCTTTCCTCTATGCATGCACCCTGCCGATGTCTCTCATGTGTCCAAATTTTCTTCTAGGAACACTAGTTGGATTGGATCAACCCCATCCTAATGGCCTCATTTTAACTTAATCACCTCTTTAAAGGCCCTAACTCGGCCAGGCATGGTGTCTCACACCTGTAAACTTTGGGAGGCCGAGGTGGGTGGATCACCTGAGGTCAGGAGTTTGAGACCAGCCTGGCTGACATGGCAAAACCCCGTCTCTGCTAAATAAATAAATAAATAAAGCTACATTCGGAGGTCCTGGGAGTTAGGGCTTCAATAGATGAATAGGGTGTGGGGCACAGTTCAATCCATAGCAATGAAGTACCAAGAAGACAAGACCAGGATCACACCTGGATGGGGAGAACAGTTCAGAGCCATGGCGTTCTCAACGTCTGATAATCCCACTGTCTCCCTGCCTGTGCTTAGGGCCTCCTCCAGGTACGTTTAGAGAAACCAGAGGCAACATTTCTGCAGGACAGGGGTTGGGGAGAATGTTGTTCCCATGGCTGATAGTTGCTGTCTTGTCCAGGAGCAAGAGTGGTGTAGCCCCAAGTCCCAGTTCAATGCCTGGCCTAGCAGGGAAACTTACGGGGCAGAACAGAGATCATTAAGCAAGGCTCTGCGTCCTTACTCATTTACAGTCTGGTCGCCAATGGAAGTGACTCCAGAATAAATTTGAGCTTCATTCAGAAAGAGTTTGAGGCCCTCACAGATTTTAAAAAATAAAAGAAAGAGGCCGGGTGCGGTGGTCCATGCCTGTAATCCTAGCACGTTGGGAGGCAGAGGCGGAGGCAGGTGGATCACTTGAGGTCAGGAGTTCAAGACCAGCCTGGCCAACATGGCGAAACTCCACCTCTACTAAAAATACAAAAATTAGCTGGGCATGGTGGCGGGAGCCTGTAATCCCAGTTACTCAGGAGGCTGAGGCAGGTGAATCGCTTGAACCCAGGAGGGGTTACAGTGAGCCGAGATCGTGCTACTACACTCTAGCCTGGACAACAGAGAGAGACTCTGTCTCGAAGGAAGGAAGGAAGGAAGGAAGGAAGGAAAGAGGGGAAGGAGGGAAGGAGGGAGGGAAAGAGGGAAGGAGGGAGGGGAGGGAAGGAGGGAGGGAGGGAGGGAAAGAGAGAAAGAGAAAGAAGAGAGAGAGAGAAAGAAAGAAAAGAGGCCAGCTGTGGCGGCTCACACCTGTAATCCTAGCACTTTCGCAGGCAGATCACCTGAGGTCAGGAGTTCGAGACCAGCCTGGCCAACATGGCAAAACCCCATCTCTACTAAAAATACAAAAATTGGCTGGGCGTGGGTGGGTGCCTGTAATCCCAGGTACTCGGGAGGCTGAGGCAGGAGAATTGCTTGAACCGGGAGGCAGAGGTTGTAGTGAGCCAAGATCATGTCACTGCACTCCAGCCTGGGTGACAGAGTGAAACTCTGTCTTAAAAAAATAAAAATAAAAATAAAAATTTTAAAAATATACAACTTCAGCCCCAGGCATAGTCTGGAGGCAACTGCATGAGACAGAGAAAGAGAAAGAGAGGGAGAGAGAAAGAAAGAGAGAGAGAGAAACAGAGAGAGACACACAGAAACAGAGACAGAGAGAAAAGAAACTAGCGAAGGGCAGTCTAACCCCCCAGAAGAGTGAGAGATAATAATAACACGGTAGTTGTATTTTTTGTCACTACATTTTGGAGTGATTCATTACGTAGTAATAGATAACTGAAACACAGGCCAAAACACAATTGCGTGGGCACATGCACATACACAAGTACACAAAAATCCCCCCCCTCTCACAGGACCTGTTTTGAGGCTCCTGGCAGCCAGCCTGGGTGCTGGTGCTCACGCCACAGGCTCTGGGGCCAGCCTGCCAGGATTCACACCCCTTTCCCACCACTTCTTAGCTGACCAGCCTTGGATGGGGAAACTAACACCTCCGCCTCTAGTTTCCACATCTCGGAACTGGAAACCACACTGGAGCCCTTCATCTGGGATGGCCGGGAGGATCTGAGTGTGCTGACCCACATCAAATGCACAGGGCCATGCCAGGCACGCAGTCGGTGCTTGACAAGTGTTCGGTGGAATGATATGACTCAACATCTGCCTTTCTGCTTCCTAACAGGTGGGCTGAGAAACACGCCATTTCCAGCAGACACGCCGCTGACCATCTTTTCCATCACACTGAGGTCACCAGCATGGGCTCACATTTATTTGTTTTGTAAAAATGTCAGCAGCTGGGCCAGGTCCCCTCCCCTAGCTCCCTCTCCCCTCTGCAGGCGCTTGAGTTCTGTCCCTGCCACTGTCATCTCCCGCCTTTGCCTTGCAAACCACGGATTAGCAGAAGACAAAACGCTGGCTAAGGGCTGACCTCAATACCTGCTTTTAAAGCCCCTTGGCCTGACTCAGCCACAGAGCTGTGGGGCACAGGATGAGCAGGAAGCAGACAATGACAGTCGGCGGAGCTTGCAACACCCTCAGGCCTCTCCTTTTACAGGGTGGTAAATGGCGCAGCTTTCGTGACACCCCTGGTGCCTCCTACCCACTGAGGACTCACTTTCCAGAGGCAACTCCCATAGCCAGCAGGGGGTGAGAACACAGCAGGGTGCTTGCAGCTTTGCCAGTCCTCCGCACTGCCCTGGGCCCCCGCAGGTACCAGTGGAGCCAGAGGCCAGATTCTTTCCCTAAGAAGCAGAGGGTGGACCAGAATAAAGTCATCAGCAGGCCCGTTTCTGTCTAGTCAAGGCCTGCCTGGCCTCCAGAAAGGTCCCCCTCTGCCTTTTCCTCTGGGATAACCCCTTGATCCTGCCCCATACTAAATCCCCTGTCATGGGCATCCACGCTTCTCTGACTTTGCAGCTTTCTCACTCTGGGGAGGGGGGAGACTGCCATCCATGGGTCCTGTTTCTCAGTCTCCATTTGTGGGAACTGGCTGCCTTACCCAGCAACACAACCCTCCCCCTCCCCCTCTGACCCTCACACCTCCCTCCAGGTGGCCTCCGCCAGGCCTAAAGCAAGTGCTCAGGCTCTCCTCTGCAGCCTGGTTGGGCTGCAGGACGCACAGGATTTCAGTAAGTTCACCAGCTCTCACGCAAAGTAATCCCTGCCCCGATCCCTTGGGTCACCTTGAAAAACCATTCTTAGTCTCTAATGAACCAATTGGTTCTTTAGAAAGGACACCTGGAAACTTTCTTTGCAGGAATGAGCCATGTTTGTCAATGGAGGCACTATTCGTATTTGGGCCTGGACAAATCCCCCTTTGTATGGGACAGTCCCCCCCCCATTGTTGGATGTTAAGTGTCCTTGGCCCCCTGCCTGCTAAATTCCAGTAGCACCCCCCTAGTCATTGTGACAACCAGAAATCACCCCTATTTCCAAATGCCCCCACCCCCAGGTGGAACAGTCCCTGAATAGGGAAGCACCATTCATCTCAGGATAAAATTCTTTCTCCGCCACAACAATCACCAAGCAGCACCTCCCTGCAGGATCCGTCATTTGCGCTTGATCAGCCCAATCTCCCTCATGTTATTCAACCCAGAGTCAACGCCGCTGCACAAGTCTTGTTCTGTCTCCCGCACTCACAGGCTCATACTGTGAGCAGGGACTCCAAAGTACACCGAGGAGCTCAATCCCTAAATCTATCCTCTTTATTGTGGATTACGTGTGGGTTGCCCCTAAAGATAATTCTTAGCAAAGCCTTTACTGAGAAATCATTTGTTTAATTTCACACATCCCCTTCCATCACTGGCATTACTTTGAAAAATAAAAATAAAAAGTAAAAGAGCAACCATGGTTGGTAGAGTTCCATTGGAGCTGTTTGTTTGTCAAGGTCCATTGAGTCAAAATTCCCAGTTTAACTTCTGAATGCTCAACGCTCCTGCCTCTAATGTGAGGTCGGTGTTTGTACCTTAGAAAGGGAGGGAAAATCGAGTCTTTGAAAGAAAGAGAAAAGGAAAGGGAATAGAATAATCCTCCCTCCATAGTGCTTATACTTTTTCAACATAACACGGGAGTATAACTACCTTATTACCAAAACACGTCACCAGCCTGGCGGAGTGCCCACACATGGATCCCCCGGGGAAGGAGGAACATCCGTTCTCGACAGGGACATAGTTTTGCACACACCTGCTGACACCTCCGCATGGCTGCAGGGCTAGCTGTAGCAGCTATTGGGTGGTTTCCCTTTTCGGAACAATAGTTCTCAACACCAAGAGCTTCTTGCTGGTGTCGTAAAATCCCAGTTTCACAGTGAAGTATCTAATCCTGAAGGTTTTTAGTCTCCCAGAATCCACTTGTGACGATCTGATGGACCCTAAGGCCTCTCTTCACAGAACAAGACAGACACACAAGTGGACACATAGGGTATGTCCACATGCGTGCACCCCCCTTCCACAGAACTTTGCCCATAATCAGGAAACCTCCTGAAGCCTGCCCTTGAGCTGTGATTAAGAACCCACTACTTGGTTCCACACAAGAGGAAATTGAACGTAAAAGCAGCTTTGGTGGTATGTACAGATATGATTCAGTTCCAGCCGGGAAGGTGACCAACTCCCAAACTGTTCTTCCTGAAACCAGCCACGAGCCTCTTGTAAAAACGATAGCCCCTGTAGATGGAGATAGTGAGAGAAAAGCTTCCGGAGACCACTGTTGCTCCTGGGAACACTCCAAATTTATGTGGACTGTTAAGGAGAGAGGCCATAAAGCAAAACAACCTGGAAAAACTCAAAACCCATTGCCCCAAAGTAAAACAATTCATGTCGATGGCAGTTCCTGTAGATAACAGCACCGCATTGTCTTGCACTTGCACAATGCTTTGCCCAGCTCAAACGGCTTCCACCAGCATTATTCAGCAGTCTCACCACTGCTCTGTGAAGTCGGGGCCACTATAATTGCCCCCACGTACAGGTTGCAACGAAGAAAGAGGGCTCAAAGAGTTGAAGGGATGCCTGAAAGGACACGTTGGTTGGTAGCAGTAGAGCTAGGAGAACTTGGAAGTCAGCTGACCCCAAGTCCCATGTTCAAAGGAACTGCTGAGGGGGTAATACACTGTCACAGGTGATCAACTAACAATAAGTGTAAAAGTCACACTCCGAATTAGTAACCCAGATCTCTAAAGGCCTATCCCCCAGTGCGTCTGCAGCCCAGATGGGTCATGACAGGAACCAGCTCTAAAAGCTCTTTTCTGAAACTGGTGCTTGGGAACCTGGCTTTAAACTCGTGCCACTACTTCCAAATATCTCCCCTTCCTCATTCTCCTGTCAGACTGGGAGTGAGAGAATGCTGGAGTTAGAAGAGCCACAAAGAAAGGGAGAGTGAAAGGAAGAAAAGACAAGGGAAAATTGTATAAAAGAGAAGAGTCGTACTGGTGCAGGTAAGAAAGTAATGGAATCTGTGACCAGGTGCGGTGGCTCACACCTGTAATTCAAGTACTTTGGGAGGCCAAGGCTGGCAAATTACCTGAGGTCAGGAGTTCGAGACCAGCCTGGCCAACATGGCAAAAACCTTCTCTACTAAAAATATAAAAACTACCCAGATGTGGTGGCAGGCACGAGTAGTCCCAGGTACTTGGGAGGCTGAGGCAGGAGAATTGCTTGAACTCGGGAGGTGGAGGCTGCAGTGAGCTGAGATCGTACCACTGCACTCCAGCCTGGGTGACACAGCGAGACTGTCTCAAAAAAAAAAAAGTAATGGAATTTGTGAGCAGAAGATAGTGGAGGAGGAAACACTGACACCAGCAAGACCCAGTCCCAGTTTTTCAAATGTTTAGTCACTGTATAACAAAGGTTACTATCCTTCCAGCCTCCTTGCCATCTACCACCCAACCCTAAGCCAGTACCATACATCTTAGGACTTTTTGTTATAGCTGAACCTTACTTCTGGTACTAATAGCTGTACAGGCTAGGTTATCTTGAGGTAACGAGCAACTCTCCAACTCTCACTCCCCAATTCCCCACATCCAGATTGTTCTCTTCACGTTGTCTTTTCCTCTCAAGGAGGCCAGGCTAGGCATTTCACATGGTGAGGGCAGTAGATGAAGTAACTGTCTTAGTCTGCTCTGGTTTCTATAACAAAATTCCTTAGACTGGGTAATTTACAAACAACAGAAATTTAACAGTCACAGTTCTCTACAGGCTGGGAAGTCCAAGGTCAAGCCACCAGCAGATTCCATGTCTGGTGAGGGGTTCTCTGCTTCATAGATAGTGCCTTTACCCTGAGTCCTCACATGGCAGAAGGGGACAAACAGGCTCCCTCAAGCCTCTTTATAAGAGCACTCATCCGATTTATGGGAGTGGAGCCTTTGTGACCTAATCACCTCCCAAATACCCCCACCTCTAATATCATCACATTGGGGATTCGGTTTCAACACAGGAATTTTGGAGGGGCACCAACGTTCAGACTATAGCAGTAGGCAAGCCTCAACACTCAAGTACTTGTCAAAGCATGCTTGCCTCGTGCCTTTGCTGATGTTCTTCTTCTCATGCCATTGCTGGTGTTCCATTGGCCAAAGCAAGTCATGTGGCTAACTCAATGTGAGAGGGGGACTACTACCCATGCATGTGAATATCAGGAGGTATAACCTGTCAGAGGCCATATTTGCAACCACCTACCACACACAGGAGTGAAAGCCTCTCCCCTGCCACATAATGACTGAAATGCCATCATTTATCTTTCAGACCACTGTTCTCCTTTTGCTTGCTCTTTGAGAAATCAGGCATGGCTTTACTGACTATCCTATGACCCAGCAATTGTATTTCAAGATACATAGCCAAGAGAAACAAGTGCTTGTATGCACCAAAAGCCCTGCACACAAATGCACGTAGCAGCTTTATTCACAACAGCCCGAAACTGGAAACAACCTAAATGCCCATTAACAGGAGAGCAGATAAACGAATCATGGTATACTCATACAGTAACACACCATACAGCATTGAAAAGAACGAATTACTGCTACATAAACAACATGGATGAACATCCCAGACAATGTTGAGTAAAAGAAGCCAAACACACAAGAATATATGTTGTATGATTCTATTTATTTGAGGTTCAAAAACAGATAAATCAGCCGGGTATGATGGCTCACACCTATAATCCCAGCACTTGGGAGGCCAAGATGGAAGGATCACTTGAGCCCAGGAGTTTGAGACCAGCTTGGGCAACATAGTGAGACCATGTCTCTATACAAAATAAAAAATTAGCCAGGCATGGTGGCACAAGCTTGCAGTCCCAGCTATTCGGGAGAGTGAGGCAGGAGGATGGCTTGAGCCCAGGAGGTCGAGGCTGCAGTGAGCTGTGACTGCACCACGACACCACTGCACTCCAGCCCAGGCTACCCTATTCCCAAAAAACAGACGAATCAAGTCTATGTTGTTAGAAGTCAAAATAATGGTTACCTTTGGAGGGATAGAAAGTGGGAGGGGACACAAGGGATCTTCTGGGGCCGGTGTTAAAAATAGCCTCTATGTCGACCTGGGTGACTGTGGGTTACACATATGTAAAGAATCATAGACTTGTACACTTTAAATTGATGGACTTTACTGTGCTTATAGCTTAACTGTTTTTCAAGTACAATATTAAAAAGTAAGAATGGGATTCAGGTGTGGGCTCGGGGCTGGAGCTCAGGCTTCGGGTCCGCACGGGATTCAGGGATGTGTCTGGGAGGGCAGGGCCCGGTGCCCAAGATTGGGGATTAATTCCAGGCATCTGTGATTTCCTAGGGATTAACTGAGGCAGAGGGGACATGCTTTTGTGTGTATCTAGATGAGTGCTTCCTAAATCCTGGGAGCTCCGCGCGTTAGTGGAGAGCTCCAGCGTTTTAGGAGTTACTTTCTTAAAATCCAAGTTTAAGAAGGTGTTTTTGGAGTTCTCCGGTCTTAAGGGTTAATCCTGTGGAAACTGACTTCTAAGGGCGAATCCAGGAGCCTGTGGTTTTGGTATTTAATTCCAAATCCTTATGCGCTACATAAGGAGTGAATCCTGGGTGGGTGACCTTGGGTCTTGGAGAATGATCCTCGCTGAAAGGTGTTGGGCGTGTGAGAGGGGTGATTCTGGTTTAGATGATGAATTCTGCAGGCCCTGGGAGGCCTTCCAGAGCATATAAGCTAAAATAACCCCAGGCTTAGATCTGAGCATGAATTACAGACGGAGCTAGCCTACCAAAAGCAGCCAATCATCTTTCAAAACAAGAAGAAGGTCCTGCTGGGAGAAACTGGCAAGGAGAAGCTCCCAAGTACTACAAGAACATTGGTCTGGGCTTCAAGACACCCAAAGAGGCTACTGAGGGCACCTACATTGACAAGAAATGCCCCTTCACTGCTAATGTCTCCATTCAAGGACAGATCATCTCTGGCATGGTGACCAAGATGAAGAGGCAACAGGACCACTGTCATCCGCCGAGACTATCTCCATTACATTTGTAAGTACAACGGCTTCAAGAAGCATCACAAAAATATATCCGTACACCTGTCCCCTGCTTCAGGGACGTCCAGATCGAGCATCGTCACAGTGGGCGAGTCCTGGCCCCTGAGCAAGACGGTGCACCTCAACGTGCTCAAGGTCACTAACGCCACCGGCACCAAGAAGCAGTTCCAGAAGTTCTGAAGCTGGACGTTTGCCTACTCCCCCACAATGAAATAAAGTTATTTTCTCATTCCCCACCCCTGCCAGAAAAAAGTAAGTATGGGTTTCCTAGTATGGCTCCTCTGGACAGGGTGGCAACCTTGGAAGGGGGCCAAGGTGCAGAGTGGGAGGACCTCAGCCTGGCCTCCTCTGGCCTGCCCTGTGCCTTCTCTCAAGCCAGCAGGGAAAAGACCTTGCTCCTTGCTTGGACCCCAAAGAGCTCCGCATGCTGTGGTGGTCGGTGCAGTTTACTTCCCGACAGTGGCGGTGGCCATGCAGGCTCCCCTGTGGGAAGTGCTTTGAACAGCCTTTGTTCCCAAGCGTTGATCAAGGAAACAAGCTGGTAATGAACAGCAGAAATAATAATACTTAATAATGGGCAGAATCAAAATGGATTTCAATCCCTGCAGCTAATTTGCCAGGAAACTTATTCCCAAGGCAGGCAGCTCTCCCCTCATCAGACTGTAGGGTAAACAAGGAAGTGGTAGGACTGGGAAAGCGGGGGAGGTGGGAGGAGAGGAGGGGGAGGGAGAGGGGGAGGGGGAAGGGAGGGAGGAGCAGCCGGGTCTGAATGGGCTCTTTGGAAATGTGCAGAGACGCTGGGGAGTGTGAGTGGGCAGGGGTTAGGAAGGGTAGGTGCCCCCAAATCTTCAAGATGCTTCTCAGAGGCCCTGCAGCCTCCCCCTGCCCCCGAGATGGCTGCGAAGCCCAGGGTTCCTCCTCCAGATCTCCAGCTCAGCCCCTCTGACTCTTCAACCCTTGTTGCATATCCTCCACTGTTACTGCCCACCCCCAAGAGCTAAGGGAGGGGGCCTCAAGACCACACAACAATGGAAGGAAACCCCTTGTCAGGGAAGGAAGATTCTAACTGGAGCCCTCAATGCTCCAGAAGGATTCATCTTCCCGGTTCCCATCGCAAAGTGGAGCAACCCCCACTACCCGTAAGCTCTCACCACCCTTTTCCTCCCCCACCCCACCCCAAACAAGCTGATTTGTTTACCTTTTATCATTTCGTTAAAAAATTGGTTTTTAGAGATTCTTATTCCAGGATGAGGGCAAAAGGCAACCTGGGCTTCCTCTGTTATTTTAAGGCAAGAGATGTCAGCCTGAAGCCTGCTCTGAGATCTTGCGGGGAGGGCGTCAGGGCTTGTTATGTGAGGGTCAAGTCTGTTTAAGACCTGCTGGTCAGGCGTGGTGGCTCACATCTGTAATCCCAGCACTTTGGGAGGCCAAGGCAGGCAGATTACCTGAGGTCAGGAGTTCGAGACCAGCCTGGCCAACATGGTGAAATCCTGTCTCTATTAAAAATATAAAAACTAGCCAGATGTGGTTGCACACACCTGTAGTCCCAGCTACTCGGGAGGCTGAGGCAGGAGAATCACTTGAACGCAGGAAGGGGAGGTTGCGGTGAGCTGAGATCGCGCCATTGCACCCCAGCCTCGAAAACAGAGCAAAACTCTGTCTCAAAAAAAAAACACCTGCTCACAACCAAAGGTCTTCAGATCACCTTGTCTGTGGCCAATGAAAAAAATGCTTCCCTTCCCGCCATGCCTTTCCCTGCCTGTCCACAGTCCCCTTCAACTGTCCCCGGCTTCTCAGGGCTCCTCCCCTCCCCCTCCAAACTTGCTATTTGCCAACACTATCTACCTTCCCCACCCCCATTTCCCACTTTTTTATTCAATGTCCCAATCAGGTGTAGGAGAAGCTAAAGCCCGAATGTATATCTCTGTCTTTGATCAGGAGTCCGTCGAGGCTCAATGCCTGAACCCCAAGGCTGGTGGACGAACACGAGGAGAACCCTTCCCATTTCCACTACTTGAGTGCTTGCCTACATTGACAAATGGATCTCTCTCTCTTCAGCTATAGCAGAGTGGATTCTTCTTGCTAAAGGCTAAGTACTCACTGAGTTGCAAGTTTTAGAAAATGAGGTCATTGTGGGGCTATTTCTGAGGGAAAGGAAGACCTGCAGTGCCAGCGCCGGCCCGTCCACCTCCCACAAGAATTGGGCACCATTATTTTTACATCGGGGGAAAATTCCATCTCCTATTTCAAGAAAAACAACTGACTCTGGCTTCATCTTCCGCCAAAGCATACACTGAGGAGATGGCAAGGTTTTAATTCTTAGAGACAGCTGGAAGCAAGTGACCAACAGGAACTTCAGGATGAAGATGGCTTTTCAGTATCTAAGAGGGCTTTGCTGGTGAAGCCCCTGCAAAGGTGTCAGCTATGGGATAACAGGGGGGGAACGGGATAGGAGAGACCTCCTCCCCATGGCATCATGCTGGGAGCATAGCCAGGCTGTGTGAGGAGCAGAGCCAGCCTCCCAGGAAGGGGCAAAGAAAGGTGGGGTTGGTCGCTTTTGAAAACCAGTTTCCCAGGGCTTTGCCTGTAACAAAGTATCATGCACTGGGGACTTAAACAATGGAATTGTATCTTCTCACAGTTCTGGAGGCTGGAAGTCTGAGATCAAGGTGTCAGCAGGGTTGGTTCCTTCTGAGGTCTCTCTCCTTGGCTTGTAGATGGCCGTCTTCCGGCTGTATCTTCACAGTCTTCCCTGTGTGTGTCTGTGTCCTCATTTCCTCTTCTTATGAAGACACCAGCCATGTTGGATTAGGGCTCACCCATATGACCTCGTTTTAACTTAATTACCACTTTAAAGACCCCCATTTCCAAATACTGTCACATTCTGAGTACTGAGGGTTAGGACTTCAACACATGAATTTTCAGGGTATGCAATTCAGCCCATAGCACCACTACAGGGTTTCTCTTTGCTTCCACAATTACAACCTATTTAAACTCCAATCAACATAACGCCGGAACTGGGAGAAGCTGCAGGGTTGCCGATCACACATAAAAGGGTCCTTGTCTACCCCAACCCCAGGCTCCTCTTCTGCCTAAATTCGCCTCAGCATCCAAGTCTTGTCTCTGCAAGAAGTCCTTCCTGTCCCCCGAATTCACATGGAGCTTTCCCTTTGTCAAATTTCACAAGGAAGGATCATTCGAGTGGTGCTTTCTGCATCCTGAGCGTAAATCATAAATTCACTTTTTGTTTTTTTTTTTTTTTTTGAGACAGTATCTCTCTCTGTCATCCAGGATGGAGTGCAGTGGCACATTCACGCCTCACTGCGAGCGAGCAAGCGAGCGAGAAGCACCAGGTGAAAGCCATTTCACTTTTTCCAACCTGGCCTCACAGTCACCTCTGCTTCATTCAATTCAATGGAAATGTCTGGCCCAGATTCAGAGGAGAATTAGGTTCCACCTGGTTGGGAGGACCGTCAAAGAAAGTCTAGGTATGCTTTTTATTTGTTGTTGTTTGAGACAGGGCTCTGCTCTGTTATCCAGGCTGGACTACAGTGGTGTGATCATGATTCACTGTATCCTCAGCCTCCTGGACTCAAAAGATCCTCCTACCTCAGCCTCTCTAGTAGCTAGGACCACAGGCATGTGCCATCACACCTGGCTAATTTTTTTTTTTTAAAAGATAGGGGTCTTGCTAATGTTGCCCAGGCTAGCCTTGAACCCCTGGGCTCAAGTGATCCTCCCACCTTGGCCTCCCAAACTGCTGGGATTACAGGTATGAGCCACTGCACCTAGCTGAGACATGGTTTTCAACCATTATAGAAGCTATACTTGGCAGACAACGAGCCCATGTCCCTAACCCTGTACAATGCCAGAGCTTCCTGGCACTGCCTAAATCCAGACCTTCTGAACAAAAGGGAGAAAGTGAACACTATCTTGGACATATCAATGTCATGTGGGATTTTTGGTTACTCTCAGCCAAATCTAATCCTAGCTGATACTGAGGTCCTATTCCTGGCACGGAGCAAGTTCTCAAGCCAAAACTCGCTAAGTGAGACTGGGTGGGCCTGATGGAAGGAGGGAGGGAAGGAAAATGCGGCAGTGAACATACTGGACTGCAGATCTCAAATACACCATTCCATCGGTCAACAGATTCACTTGTATTGGTTATGCTGTATCCCGATATTTATTTGTTAAAGTGAAAAAACATGCAAAGAAAACCTTAAGTTAATATATAAGGAAGTAGAGGACAAACAGTAAGTGTCTGTGGATGGAATCAATAAGTGAATGAGCAATTATAGGACTTAGGCAAGGGAAGGTCCCAAAGCAAAGGCTCTCAGATTGGTCAAGGTGCCCAGGCCGGCTCAAGGCCACATTATGAAAAAGCCCTTTGTTCCAGAAGCCCCTTTTCCTCTCCCATCCTGCTCCACTCTCTCCTTTCCTTCTCTTCTTCCTCTTTTTTTTTTTTTTTAGACAGGGTCTCCCTCTGTCGCCCAGGCTGGCGCACTGTGGCGCAATCTCAGCTCACTACAGCCCCTGCCTCCCAGGCTCAAGTGATTCTCCCACCTCAACCCCCTAAGTAGCTGGGATTACAGGCACGCCCCACTATACCTGGCTAATTTTCTGTATTTTTAGTAGAGATGGGGTTTCACCATGTTGGCCAGGCTGGTCTGGAGATCCTGATCTCAGGTGATCTGCCCGCCTCGGCCTCCCAAAGTGCTGGGATTACAGGAGTGAGCCACCATGCCTGGTGGGCTTTTTTTTTTTTTTTTTTTTTTGAGAAAAAGGTCTCGCTCTGTCACCCAGGTTGGAGTGCAGTGGCATGACCACGGCTCACTGCAGCCTCGACCTCCACAGCTGAAGTACGGATGATCATGGCTCACTGCAGCCTTCACCTCCTTGGCTCAAGCTATCCTCCCATCTCAGCCTCCTGAGTAGCTGGGACTACAGGTGTGCACCATCATGCCTGGCTAATTTTAAAATTTTTTATAGAGACAGAGACTCACTTTGTTGCCCAGGCTGGTCTCAAACTCCTGAGCTAAAGTGATCCTCCCACCTTGGCCTCCCAAAGTGCTGGGATTACAGGCATGAGCCACTGCATCCAGCCGAATTCAAGTTTTACTTATTTATTTTACTTATTTTTTTTTTCTTTTTGAGACAGGGTCTCACTCTGTCGCCCAGGTTGGAGTGCAGTGGCATGACCATGGCTCACTGCAGCCTTGACCTCCACAGCTGAAGTGATCCGCCCCGCTCAGCCTCCTGAGCAGCTGGGACCACAGGTACTCGACACCATGCCCAGCTAATTTTTGTATTTTTCCTAGAGATGGGGTTTTGCCACATTGCCCGGACTGGTCTCAAACTCCTGGGCTCAAGCCATCTACCCTCCTAAGCCTTCCAAAATGCTGGGATTACAGGCATAAGCCACCGCACCTGGCCTCAAATTCAAGTATTTAAGTTGTTTAAGCCGAATCTTTTCCACTCTGTCTCCAGACACCTCTGTTGTGACACACTGTATTTCTCAATTATGGCCACACTAATATTTCTGGTCCCCGGATGTTCTTCCAGGTTCTCCTTACTCCCGTCAAGAGGTGGTGTCTTTTTCCTCTCCCCTTGAATCTGAGTGGGTTAGTGACTCTTCCAATTAATAGAATATGGTGGAAGTGATGTTATGTGGTTTGTGATGCTGAGTCACAACATGCAAACAGCTTCTGCTTGGTGCCCTCCTCCTCTCTTTTGGGACACTGACCTTTGGAACCTAGTCACCATGCTGTAAGAAAGCCCAAGCCACACAGAGAGGTCGTGTGTAAATATGTGACCAACAGCCCCAGCTAAGGGCTTTGAGGACAGCCATCATCAACTGGCAGACCTCTGAGTGAGCAAGCCTCCTTTCCAGGATGTGCGTGCTGCCTGACAAGGAAACCCCCTCCCCGGTGTCTGCAGTAGCAGAGAAGCCCTGGGGCAGAAAACGATAGGCACAGATGACTGGGACTCACTTCGGGTGAGATGCTGTCAGTGTGAGGTGAGTCAAGGCCCTCATGGAACAGCCCACAACGGCCACAGCTGGAAGCAGCAGAGGTGAGGCCTTAAGGAAGTAAGTCAAGGCACCAGAGGCAAATGATCCAGCAACTTCTTTAACCCCCTTTGTCTCAGTTTCCTCATATGAAAAATGGAAATCCTAACAGGGCACTTGTGAGGACTGAGCATGATACCCATGCAAAGTGCCAAACAATGGAAGTGCTCAATTCATATTAGTCTACTAAGAGAAAGGGGCCAGGGCCGGTGGCTCATGCCTGTAATCCCGGCACTTTGGGAGCCCAAGGCGGGCAGATCACCTGAGGTCCGGAGTTCGAGACCAGCCTAGCCAACATGGTGAAACCCCGTCTCTACTAAAAATACAAAAATTAGCCAGGCACAGTGGCTCACACCTGTGAAGTGGCTGTGGCTAAATGCAGGGCCTCAGAAGCGATTGCAAGGGTGGCTCAGGTCCTCACACCTCAGCATAGTAGATAGAGCAGCCAAGGGCACCCAAGCCACCACAGCACCAAAGGGCACCCACCTGGGGCGTGTAGCGGAGTAACATCAGGTTCCATGTTCAAGTCCAAGAGGGACAAGCACACCTTGTCCAAGCCCAGTCAGCCCGGTGGGGAGGGCCAGGATGCAGAGAGCAGCGTGTGGACACATGTTCCTTGCTCAATACCAGGACAGTGTAGGACCAGCCTCTCCTCCACCCCCTCCCCACTCCCGGGGGCTGCAGCTCACGCCTGGGAAGAATGAGTGAGGGATAATCCTGAAGAGACAGCATTTGCCTAAAAGTGACCATGATTTAAACCAGAAGTGACTGTTACCTTGACTTGCAAGTTTAAGTTGTCGACCATCAGCAGAAATGGGGGCTCAAGAGCCCAGTTAAGTCTGCAGTTGGGGAGAAATAAAGAAAAGCTGCATCTTAGCACAACTGAGTGTCAGGAGAGTGGAACTTAAACCTGCTACACAAGAGCTTTACTCAAAGCTTGGGAATAACAGGAGGAAATTAAGCCAGAGCGGAGCTTACACATAAATAATCCAGTTGACAAGCTGCGACTTGCTCTCCAGGGGCCACGTCCCTGCAGAAGGCACACGCATGGGAGGGGGCAGGCAGAGGGAGGAGGAGGAGGGGAGAAGGTCAGGAGTCTGTCCAAAGGAAGACAAAATGTGTGACTCTCCTTTTTGGATCCTGCTGCCTCTCTCAACAACTCTTAATTACTAGCAATCAGCTCTTAATTACCTACAACAAGAGAGACCAGGGAAAACACAGATAAATGAAATCCACAGATAATCCCCCAACCCCAATTTGGTCGATAACATCATCCAGCTTCCCCAAGTAACCTCTTGCCAGGACTCCCGATCTCCTGACAAGTTGCAGATCGGAAGGATCCCCCAGTTCACCGTCTTTCCTTGCCCTTGCCCTGGCCCGTGCCTGCCTTCTGTTGATGCAGAGAGAGAAGTAGGTGGACCCTAAATAATTCCCAACTGGATATTCTTTCCTCCCCGTCCCTGGGATGCGGCTGCCAGGGCCCCTGGCCGGGTGCCAGGCTCCAAGCCTCCTGGCACTGGACTGTTTTCACTGTCTGTTTGCCCAACAAACAGGAATGCTGGCTGAGAATTAAAGCCACCTTGGAGGACAGGAAGAGAGGACAACAGGTTTCAGTGCAAGGGACTGTGAAGGCACACTATGCGGGGGGCTGCTGTGGGCCACCACATGTCCCACAGATCCAGGGGTCTCTCTGTCCACACCTGAGTCAGGATGGCTGCCTAGAAGCAGAAGACAGAACCGAGACAAGTTAAAACCGAGAGTGAGAGCAGGGATGGAGGAAAGACGGCCCAGTCTGGAGGCTCCCCGGTTCCTGTTTCCTGACTTTTTCAGTCAGGCAATCAGGAATTCTTTTTCTTTTTTTTAGAGACATGATCTTGCTCTGTCGCCTAGGCTGGAGTGCAGTGGCACAATCATAGCTCACTGCATCCTCGAACTCCTGGGCTCAAGCGATCCTCCCACCTCAGCCTCTTGGTAGCTGGGACTACAGGTGTGCACAGTTATACCTGGCTAATTTTTTTATTTTTTGTAGAGACAGGGTCTCACTTCTTTGCCCAGGCTGGTCTCGAACTCCTGGGCTTAAGCGATCCTCCCACCTTGGCCTCCCTCCCAAAGTACTGGGATTACAGTCAGGGATTCTTTAAATGCTCCCTGTCTGAGCAGGCAGGCAGGGCATAATGCCTCAGGTCTCATGCCTGGGCTGGCAGAATCCTGGGCAAACTGCCTGTCCTGCTTAAAAAGAATGTCCTGGGTCACTGCCTGGAGAAAAATGTCCAAGACTGACCCAGCAGCACAGCAAATGGGCCAGTATCAGTTAAAAAGGAAAAAAAGGAGCAAGGGAATCCATAGAATCCCCACCCCTCCCTTTCCCACTCCTTCACCCCACCCACCCCACCCCACCCCACCCCACCCCAGCAATGGCCAAGGCAGCTACGGGCTAGTGGCCTCTTGAGTTCAGAGAAGTAGCCACAGTTGAGCATGAACCTGAACATCGCTTTCCCTTTTCTGATTTTTTTTTTTCCTACTGTCCAGTGAACACGGTGGAGAAGCCAATCCTCATTCCCGCAGGCCTCGTTAATGAACCTGCAGCAGCAAATGTGCCTTGTTATTGCTGGAAACATGGAACAGCACGTTCCCCACCAACGTGCAAACACCACACAGGAAGCGCCTTCTCCCCCTCCCCCTCCTCCTCTCCAGTCCTCCCCACCTTTCCCAGAAGCTTCAAGTGCCTGAGTCCTGCTAAGCAGCCTGTCCAAAGCATGTCCCCCACTCTTACCCATCGCCCACCTAGATTTCTCTGGAGTTGAGTCAGCCAGGAGGCGGCAAACGCGGAGGTCCCAGAGAGAAGGTTGCCTACTGCAAATCGGAGGCTAGACAGTGCATTGAATGGAAGCCCACCGGGCACAGGGTGAGGCTAAGAAATGCTACAGGTTAGGGGCTACAGTGGCGGGGAGGGGGCGCAGGGATGCTGCTATGGCCTCACCTCTTCACCACACCCCTCTCAACCTTAACTGGGTCACAGTCCCTTCCACACTCTCAATGGGCTTTACCGCAGCCAGCACTAATTCGATTTCATCACAGGGAGACAGGAAAGATTTTTCTCGAGTGCTTTGCTTCTGCTATGTCTGTCTCCTCCAATGGGGACTGTTGGTTCTGCTTCATGAGGATGGATTTTCAAGCTTTTGGCCTTTCCTTACCCCAGATGATGACCATTTGAATAAGGGGAGAGGCTATGAGGTAGAGACAGGGAAACACCCAGGCCCCAGGAACAAAGCAATTTCCTACCATCCAAAGCCACCATGATTCCCGGGCGTCATTATGCGTCTCTCCTGTGACCTGGTGACCTGGGACTCCAGATAGCACATGACACAGCAGATGAGATGCGCCAGCAGCCCTTCTCACCAAACTGATATGAAATCAAATGATGCAGGGAAGTTTTTAGAAGGGAAAAGAAGAAAGAGTGCGAAAGACAACATTTGATTCCCCCGCTGAGGAGGCTGACAGCACTCTCTGCCAAACAAAAATTGCCTGCCTTTCTCAAAGCCAGCATTCTGGAGCTGTTTTCTGATTATTTCAATCAGCCAAATAACGTGGAGGTTTGAGACAGCTGCTTTTGCGGTTTGGAGGGTCTGGCTTTTCTGCTGGCTCCTGCAGAAGCATAATTGTTGCTCCCCCGAAGTTCACGTGCAGCTAGGGAAAAAGAGTTTGAATGGATTTTTCAACCCCAAAATATAAGCATCCTGGAATGTGTTGCAAGGGCAAGCAGTCTTTCGAGCTGACTGGCTGGATCGGAGGCCCCGCTGCCGTGTCTAGTACAGTGTTCTGCATTCTCAGCCAGTTTCCTCGCTGATAATAGGAACTGACTAAATGTGGGTTCTGTTCGTTCCTGTGTGTAGTCCTCAGGCCTCAGAGCCCAGTGGGTTGTGCTGTCTGGCTGCCTGGAGTCTGGGAATGATAGCCCCCTTCGTGGCTTGTTTCTTCATACCAGGTTTATGCAGAAGGATCACCAGACATGCCCCTAAACCTCTACAAGAGTACAGAAAGAACAAAGTACATGCTGCCCACCACATGCCACGGAGTCCAGAGAAAAGGGCATGGTTCATTTTAAGGGGCAATGCTGAGCTCAAGGTGACTTTAAAGGTAGCCAAGGTTAGAATAACATTTCTATTAGGCAAAAAAAAAAAATCAGAATATCGGTGGGGCACTGTGGCTCACGCCTGTAATACCAGCATTTTGGGAGGCCAAGGTGGGCGGATCACTGAAGGTCAGGAGTTGGAGATCAGCCTGGCCAACATGGTAAAACCCCCGTCTCTATTAAAAATACAAAAATTAGCCAGGTGTGGTGGCACACACTTGTAGTCCCAGCTACTTGGGAGGCTGAGGCAGGAGAATTGCTTGAGCCCTGGAGGCGAAGATTGCAGTGAGCTGAGATTGCGCCAGTGCACTCCAGCCTGGGCGACAGAGTGAAGAGACTCTGTCTCAAAAACAAAACGAAACAAAACAAAAATCAGAATATCATCAGAGAAAGTTAGCCAGTGTACTATACAGGACTACATTTATTAGAATCCTATCAACTTTCGAGTACCTGCTATGTACAGGAGCAGTGCTACATGTTTTTGTATGCATCATCTCATTTAATTCTCACAAGTGATGCAGATATTGCAATCACCATTGACATTCCAGAAATCTGGAAAACTCTCCTGTGTGTTCATTTTTTGTTTCTGAAATTGCAAATCTTCCCTTCTCTGGATCTCTGTTTTTAAAACATTGCAATCCTAAATAAATCTTAAAACAGCACTGTCTTCCTGAATGCCATTTTCTGATGGGAAGGGTCGCTGAGCTCAGGCAAAGAGCAGACTTCCAAGGCCTCCTCGCAGCTACCGGCATCCACTTCCTCACTGTTCGGGGAATCCCTTTTTGATTTTCCTTTTTTGGCTAATCTGTCCCTGATTGGAAATTTTTTTCTGACACTAATGCACACATGCACGAGTTGATTAATATCTTTCTTCTTGGTTACAAAGAATTAGCACCAGGCTAACTATCCGCAGTATAACCTCGTGTTCATTGTTTTCTAGGTTTTTAGATGGTGTCTTGCTCTGTTGCTCAGGCTGGAGTGCAGTGGCGCGATCTCGGCTCACTGCAACCTCCTCCTCCCAGGTACAAGTGATTCTCCCGCCTCAGCCTCCCAAGTAGCTGGGATTACAGGCGCCCACCACCACGCCTGGCTACTTTTTTGTATTTTTAGTAGAGACAGGGTTTTACCATGTTGGCCATGCTGGTCTCAAACTCCTGACCTCAAGTGATCTGCCCGCCTCAGCTTCCCAAAATGTTGGGATTACAGGCGTGAGCCACTGCGCCTGACTGACTGTTGTTGACTTGAGGAGCCCATGTCCACTGCCTACCGCAGGGGGTATAATGGCAATCAAAGTGTTTGCTGAACATCCCAGCGCTAGGCTACCAGGAGCTCACAAAACCCACCACCAAACCAGGGGCCGGTGTTCTGTCCCCACTAAGCCTCTCAAGGCCTTCACGAGAGAACTCCCTAACAAGACAAGGCTATAGGGCGAGGAGGCTGGCCAGCCCACTAACTGATACCCAGAACACAAACATCCAAAGATGTCTCCCTCACCTCTGACACCTTAAGAGGCCAGAAACTTATTTCAATAATGCAGTCATGGCTCAAAACCTCACGCAATTCCACTTTTAGAACCACCGCCAGAGGCAGCTGACAGATGACATTGAAAACAGGAGTTTCATTGGATAAAGCTTAGTCTCATGTTTGCCCTCATAGCCTAAAGTATTATTCTCTGAGTACAGGTAATCTTTTTAGGGGGTGATCCCAGGAAATAGGGTTGAGAGAGTGGAGAAAGTGAGACAGGAAAGGGGGAAAAGTCAAAAAGAATGTGTTAGTGAACGGGTTAACTCCATGGACAAAGGAGGTCCAGTCCCATTTGAGCTCCTCTGAGAGATGGTGTGGACACTCCAGGACACACCTCAGACTTCTCCCGCTGAGTCGTGATGAAAAGGAGATATTGATCGAGCATCTCCCCGGCATCGTTGGATGAGAGTCAGACCTGAGGGCATTCATTCCCCAGCCATTTCAATACCATCATCCTGCCTGCAAGCCACACCTGGCAGAGATGCTCAGAAAATCATCTACAGGTACAAGAACTGTCTGCAGGGGACCTCTAGGGCGGGCAGAGGGCACATGGGCACCGACAGCACCTGCTATAGGTCTGAATGACTTTTGAACTGTCAGTGAGAAATCAAATCCACCTTTGGATGATAAAGATTGCTATCAGCAGAGATCTTTAGAGAAATAATAATAATAGCTGAAGTTTATTGAGCGTTTATTGTGTGCCAGCTGCTGTTCTAAGCACTTTATATGCACTAAGCCATTTAGTTCTCACACATATGTGTAAAATAGGCACCATTATTATATTCTTCTGACAGATAAGGAAATGGATGTGCCACAAACTCCAAGACAATTCCACAAACATCTTGGAGCAGTGAACCCATGATTGGAATAAACAAACAGCCATCCAGGTGATAGTTTTAAGAAGATAAATTAGATTGGTGTATATATAAATATATGTATATGCAAATGTATTCCAGTATGTTTGGTAAAAGCAAAAATAATCTCATGACTTATACATGAACCAATGAATAACCAATTGAATTCTGGCCACCCTAAAGGCCCTAGGAGTTTAGAAGCAGGAAGAGAATGTGCTAGAAATATCAAGGGAGGCTTTATGGAAAAGACGAGCCTGGAGCTGTAGTTAAAAGGTGAAGAAATAGCATGAAATAAGTCCTAGAGGCAGGATGAAGCAGAGTAGCATATGAGTCAAGATGACAATGGCAATGTTCACCAAATATCTCCAGCCCTCTTCTTTCCCGGCATATGGTAGAATTATATTTTCTTGACCCTCTTTGAAGTCAGGTGTGGCCATGTGACTTGATCTGGTCAAGGAAATGTCACCAGAAGTTGCTTGTGTCCTAAGTGGAAGTGTTAAGAGTTAAGATGTGATTCACCATGTTCTCTCCCCACTTGGAGAGAACTCACAGACCACAAAGATGGATTCTCCATCCACCTGGATACCTGAGTAACTACCATTAGAAAAGCCTCCCCTTCCTGACCTATGAAAACATGTAGCATGGGCAAGAAAGAAATGTTTGTTGTTGTGTTGAAAGCCACTGAGATTTTGGAATTGTTCTGACAGCGTAACCTAGCCTGTCCTGATATGCTAGGTTTACGCTGCCGTAACAGACAACCACAAGATCTCAGTGGCTTAAGGAATTTCATGTCCACGCAAAGTTCACTTCAAGTCAATGGATGAAAAGAGAAAAGTGTTCTGCTCCATACAGTCACTCAAGAACTCAGGCAATAGAGGCTCTACCATCTGGAATATTGCAATTGATCACCCCAGCAAGGGGTGAGAGAAGTCAAAGGGTCCTGCAGAGCCCTTTCATTGTCTCAATGTAAAATTCTCACATGTCACTTCCACATATATTTCATCAGCCAGAGCTTTGTTGGCTTTGCCTAATTGCAAAGGGGCTGGGAAGTAGGATCTCCCCTCTGTCCAGGAAGGAGAGAACTGGCTGTTGGTGAGCACTAATAATGTCCACCAGAGCTGGCTTCAGAATACTGGCAAGTGATGATCAGCCAGAAGTATGGAGAGCATGGGCACAGGTGAGGAAGGCTTTTGAGAACCAGATCCATGAAATGTCAGGGAGCCACTGTAAGTACATGAGCAGAGCAGGGACTTGAGGAAGGCTGAAGTATCACTGGACTAGCGGTCTAGTGTTGGGCAAACAGGCATGGTGGGGACAAATGGAGGTGAAGTGGGGACCCTATGCCTATAGGAAAGGAGATTTGTTGTGAGGTTGTTATATTGACCAGGCCTGTGCTGATGGTAGGATATCACATGGTGTTGTCAGAGGAAGAGCGATAAGGAGTGAATCCTGTGGCATTTTAAAGAGGAAACATGGGGGTGTATCGAGAGCCCAGTCTTTGACATCAGATAGACTGCAATTTAAATCCCACCTCTGACACCTCCCAGCTTTTTGCTCTTAGGCAAAATATATCATCTCTGGAAGCCTCAGTGTTCTTATCTGCAAAATGGGCATAATATTACTTACCTTGTACAGCTATTATGAGGATTGAAGGATGAGAGATTATGTTCGTAAACTGACAGTGGAAGTGGTGATGATGATGGAGATGGTGGTGGTGGTAGTGGTAATGGTGGTAGTAGCACTGGTAGTAGAGATGGTGGTGGAGATGATGCGGGTGGTAGCAGTGATGGTGAATCATAAAAGGATTGAGGTTAAGGCCTTGGGCAGGGAAAGTGCCTAGAATCAGGAGGCAAGATGAGAAGAGGCTCCCAGTATATAAAATGTAGAAGTAGTAGTCAGAAGACAGAAAGTCAAGTATACAATCCAAGGTCCTAGGAACCAAAGGGAAAAAGAGTTTCAGCAAAAAACTCTAAACTCAAAGCAGACAAGGAAGATATAAACAACAGCCATTGGATTTTACAAAACTAAAGTGACTATGACCTGGTAAAGGAGCATGTTGGTGGCAAGGGATTAAGAGGGACCAGACATCTGAAAAGCAGGGCCCAGTTTGTGTGGACCTCCCTCAGAAGGAGTTTGGCAGTGGAAGGATGGGAAGATCAAAGAATTTGTATCAGTGAGAAATGCCTTTGGCTGCAAGTAACAGAGCATATATGTGTATACATATATACACACACGTGCACACACACACACACACACACACACACACACATATATATATTTCAATCAAAGAGGTAAGAAAAGCCAATGGAGAGAAAGAGAGGAGAAATATGTACAAATGCTTTGCGTTCAGAGTTGAAAGAATGAGCGATAGGCAAAAAAAAAAAAAAAAATAGCTAAAATTAAAAATAAAGCTCTTTAATTTATAGTTCCTTTCTTTGCCTAACAGCTCCTTACAGAGCATTTGCACTGAACAACCCCATAGTTGGGTGAGACTGAGCTATTTGTCTTTGCTACCTGGCCCTGAATATCTCCCCTAGTGGCCACCCAGGAAAAAGACTAATTTCCCAGCTCCGTGTTGTCATGTGACTAAGTTCTGGCCAATGAGACTTAAATGGAAGCATGGCGTGTCAGTTTCCAAGAATCTTCCTTAAAAGACAGCCTGTCTCTATGAGGTACTAAGAGGAGTCAAAATCAGAGGCAGAAAGTAGAATGGGGAGTTAATGTTTAACAGATACACAGTTTCAGTTTTACAAGATGAAAAGAGCTCTAGAGATGAATGGTGGTGATGGCTGTATTACTGGTGGAGGGTGTCCAGGTTCTTGGCATTTTGAACAAAGAATTGTACAAAACGCACAAAGCAAGGATAGAATGAAGCAACAAAAGCAGAGATTTATTGAAAATAAAAGTACACCCCACAAGTGGGAGCAGGCTGAGCATAGGGGCTCAAGAGCCCCTTTACAGAAGTTCCTGGGGTTTAAAACCCTCTAGAAGTTTCCCATTGGTTACTTGGTGTACACCCTATGTAAATGAAGTAGCGGCTGTTAATCAGAGGCTGAAACGAAGTTATAAAGGTTACACCCTATGCAAGCATCTGATTGATTGTGGAAAGCAACCAATCAGAGACTAAAGTGAAGTTACAAAGTTATACTTCTATGCAAACGAAGATTTGGTCTGGAGTCCATCTGATTGGTTGCGGAAAGCTACCAATTGGTTGCAAAGGTGAAATTACAAAGTTACGCTCCTACCCAAACATCTGATTCATTGCAGAAAGCAACCAATCAGAGATACTTTCAACTTTCCATCTGCAGCGCAGAAAAAGGGGTGGGGGTTGCAAAGGGAGTAGCCTCCTGTCCTTTTGTTACTTAGGTGTGGAAAGCTGGGGTTTTCCTTTTGATTTAGTTCTAGGAAGTCAGCACGAATTGGCCTTAGGTTCCCTGCCTCCAGACCCTGTTCTCCCACCTCAGCTGCATGTCATTATGAGTACATTTAAAAATGCCTCAGATGGTAAATTTTACATCATATGTATTGTACCACAATAAAAAATACTGAGGAAGGGATAAAGACAGCTGGTCTGTGCCTTGCCATCCCTTTCTTTTTTGTTGCTTTCTCTATCCTGCTGCCTTAAACATGGGTATCATAGCTGCCATGTTGGACCAGGAGGCTAAAGGCTCCATCCTTTGAAAGGCGGAACAGTGAGCCTGGAAGATCCTGGATCCCTGAGGATTTCATGGAGCAGAGCAGTCATTGTAGCTCTGGACTGCAGCCAAAGCTTGTCTTCCCAGACAGAGTGCCCAGGGAGGGGACGACTGGCCTGGATACCCACCAAGGGCAGTCTCTGAGATTGAGATTCACCCAGAGATACCAGCCCTTTCTCTAGGGGCAGTGGTTTGACACAGGGCTGTCCTCAGTCCTCCTAAGCACCACTTTGTGGGAGGGAGGAGTGGAGGCCCACATTGCCCTCAGCCTCGTCAGTCTGGAGAAATCTTAGAAGAAAGGTGCCCGAGCGGCCCTTAGGGCTGCTTGGTGAGACACCCGGCCTCTGCGTTGGCTGGCTGGCAGGAGGACAGGTTCTGATCTCAGCTGTGCATAGCTAACAAGCGGTGACCTCACATCGGCCAGGCAAGTCGATTCGAGTGCTTTCAAGGGCAAAGTGTGTCCTGATATCTGGAGGCAAAAATCAGAACCAAGAAGCACTGCTTTTCTATTTCTAGAGGCAAAGGAAAAGCTTTTAGAGGCCGATTCCATCCCTGTTCTGACAGGGTGGCCTCCTCTAGCCACAACCAATCCCCCACTCCCACCCCAAAAGAGTTTCTGCATCATTTCTCATTGTGAACGCATTCAGTACATCCCACCCACTGCCTGGTTCTGTGATCCTCCCTGGGGTAGGTGTTCTGTCTTCCTCTGCCCCTCGCCTAACCATCGTGAGTTTCAGGAGAACAGGGACCCTGCCTCTTTCACCTTTGTAGGCTCATTACCCAGCACCACATCTGGCACACAGCAAAGGCTCAAAAAACATTTCTGATTAAGTACCACAGCATATCATTTGGGGATCTTTGCTCCAGAGAAAGGGAATCCAAATAAGTCATTTGTGCCATTCCCTGGATGCCAGGCCAGCCTAAAAAAGCTGCATCTAATCCATTTGGGAGACCTGTCTCTCAGAAACCCCCAAATTTTAGAGAGAATTTCTACCAGTTCTCCTTGGTAAAAGGTGGTGATATAGGTTTCCCAATGACAAGCCTAAATTTCTCCTGTCACAGTTTATAACCACTCCATCTGCTGTTAACATCACTGTGACAGCCCAGCTGCTCACTGCCACCTACACCCTGGGCTGACATTCAGTCGAAATGCACTGCTACGGCAGCTGTACCGGTTGTTAAAATATTGAAATGCTTCTATCACCACAGAATAAATACCCACTGCCCCGGGCCCCCTGAGGTGTCCCCACCTGCCACCTTGGCCACCCTTGACCATTCCCCTGGACCTCCAGACCCCCCTCCAATCCAGATCACAGGGAGCCTCTGGAGCCCAGATCTCAGAGACTGCTCCAAATGATCGGTGCCTGTATGCAAATCTCACCTAGCCAAGGCACCTCACCCTTCTCTTCCTCAGAGCTGAAGAACAGTGACTCCATCAGCTTGTCCCTCCCTCAGGCATCAATGTCCCATGATGGAACCCCCCGGCAGATGTGCAGATCCTGGACCAGCCACAGATTGAGGGTGGGTGCTGGGAGCTGTCCACACTGAGAGGGGAGGTAAAGCCACTCACCTGGGACAGTTGGGGATCAGATGCCCAGAGAGGGAACAGGAGGACAAAGCCTGGACTAGGAGCCAGGATGGAGAGAGGCTGGATCCAGCTGGAGCCAGACCTGAGCAGGATGCCTGGGAGAGAGCAGGTTCTAGGGCAAGTGTAAGGTCAAAGCTGACCAGGCAAGAGGCAGATCCATCTGTGCTGGTACCTCTCCTCTCCCCAACCCTGGAAACACCGAAGAGGTGAGAGGGTAACGTATATCCAGAAGCCAACCAAAGACCTGTGAGAAGCCCCAGGAGAGACGGAGGCTGCCTTTGAAGTGGGATCTGTCAGGATGGTGGGTGGCTGGAGGGCAAGAGGGAAGCTTTTAAAATGGCTCCTGCATCCCGCTATCTGCCTAAGGCGACGGGCTGTCATTTTTCCTGCCCTTTCATGGCAGAAATCGGTGACAACAGCTCATGTTGTCAGCACCCAGGAAACTAAGGACTTTCCTTTGGCAGGGGAACGGGGGTCTCACTTTGTTGCCCAGCTTGGAGTGCAGTTGTGGAGTCACCACTCACTGCGGCCTCGACCTCCCTGAGCTCAGGTGATTCTCCCACCTCAGCCTCCCGAGGAGCCGGGACCACAGACACGCACCACCATGCCTCGCTAATTTTCTTATTTTATGTAGAGACAGGGTTTTGCCATGTTGCCCAAGCTAGCCTTTAATCTCCTGGACTCAAGTGATCGTCCTGTCTCAGCCTCCCAAAGTGCTGATATTACACATATGAGCCACTGTGTTTGGCCGGCCTCTCCTTAAACTCCCTGGGACTGAGAACTACTGAGAGCTGGACTTGGGCCCTTCCCCAATTCACAGGACCACGCAGGTGGCTGCCAGCCCTGTTCCATCACATGTGACCCTCTTAAGGCCAAACAATGAGACCCCCTGAGGACGTCTATCACAAGAAAAAGACCATAAACTGGACATCAGAATCAGTGGAAGCAGATGGAAATGATGGGAACAAGAGGACCCAGGGTTTGCAATGAGCATGAGAAATACAGTCAAGGAGAGAACAGAAGATAACGGCAACGAGAAATGAGCATGGAGTCACAGGAAAGATTATCAAGTGGAAATATCAGAGGGCAAAGAAGAAGAGATGAAATAAAAGCACACTTGGGATAAGTACTAGGGTACTAGGATGGGTACAGTTGGACAACAAGTTGATATGCTGGGAGAGCAGGTGAAGGGACGGCCCCAGAGCACAGCAGAAAAAGAAAAAAGGTCAGCCACAGGTGGATGGAAGAAGAGGTGCCTCACTGAACTTTCCACCTGCAGCTCTTCCCCCTGCTATGACCGTCGCGTCCCCCTGCCACTGTAGCCAGCCCTGAGCTCACCATCCTTTGGCTCTCTGCTCAAATGCCCCCGGATCTGGGAACCTGGGAACCTTTCCTGATCTCTCTCTCTATGTATGTATATATATATATATATATATATATATATTCTTTCTCCAAATCAGGCCATGGCCCTGTCACATGCCCTCCACCGCCACTCTGCAATGAAAGCTTTGGGCGTATCGGCTCCTTTTCCTCAAGCAGCCCCTCCTCTCCAGCCACATGATTTCCAGGGGCAGCACCCTATTGGTAATGCATAGCCCCGCCCTTCACTGAAGTTGTTCGTTCCAAAGCTGGACACCTGACCACACAGAGTCAAGTGATACCTTTCCCCAAATTTTTTTTTTTTCAAGATGGGGTCTCACTCTGTTGCCCAGGTTGGAATGCAGTGGCATGATCTCAGCTCAATGTAACCTCCACCTCCCGAGTTCAAGCAATTCTCCTGCCTCAGCCTCCTGAGTAGCTGGGATTACAAGCACCGGCCACCACGCCTGGATAATTTTTGTATTTTTAGTAGAGACGGGGTTTCACCATGTTGGCCAGGCTTGTCTAGAACTCCTGACCTCAGGTGATCCGCTTACCTCGGCCTCCCAAAGTGCTGGGATTACAGGCGTGAGCCACCCCGCCCGGCCTTCCCAGAATTTTTGGATCTGAAATGGAGAAAGGCGAGTCAAGCTCCAGTTGGGTGACTGCAGCTATGAGGTATACTGCTCAGGAGCATCAGCCATTATATTCTCTGTTACATGAAGAAAACTAGTCTGTATGAGAGAGAGAGAGAGGCACTAACAAGCAGAGAGGAGACATGAAGAGAAGCGGTTCCTGGGCTCCCAGTGTCTGGAGCCTAGCCACATTGCTGCCTTGAGTTTCATGAGATGTGTATTGCCTTGAGTTTTATGAGATGTGTATTCCTCTATAAACAATGGAGAAATTTAACCCCATTTTCCTTTAAGCTAGTCTGAGTTGAGTGTTGTGTCTTGCCACAAGAGAGGATTACTGGCCAGGTATGGTGGCTCATGCCTGTAATCCCAGCACTTTGGGGAGGCCGAGGTGGGAGGATCCCTTGAGCTTAGGAGTTCAAGACCAACCTGGACAACATATAGAGACTTTGTCTCTACAAAAGTTTTTTTGAAAAAATTACCCAGGAATGGTGGTGCATGTCTGTAGTCCCAGCTGCTAGGGAGGCTGAGGTGGGAGGATTGCTTGAGCCCGAGACAGGGAGGCTACAGTGAGATATGATCATGCCACTGCAGTCCAGCTTGGACGAGAGTGAGACCCTGTCTCAAAATAAAGAGAGTTCCCAATAAGCAAACATCATATCAGACTTTATCATAAGCGCTTGTTTAGTTGGCCATCTTCTCCGCCAGTGATGTCTTCTTTCCTGTGGAATCAGGGCTCTGGACAGTTTGGCATGTGGTAAGTGCTCAGTGCACACGTACAGACGGCAGTGGTGGCAGCAGCGGGTGTGGTGGCTGCCATTGCTTCAGAACAGGCACAGGCAGAGACTGCTCGTTTACTGCCTCCAGAGGCTGCAGATCCGACAGCTCCTGTGTCCCTTCTTGTGTCCCAGGAGCCAGCAGAAGGGAGGATGGGACACCGACTCTGGGACTCTGTTCAGTTGGGTGCTTTAGGAGCCCAAAGCAGTCATCAGATGGCTTTAATGACACGCCTAAGTAGGTATGGGCCTGGTGCTGGGTCACTGTTGAGTTATACTTCCGCAAGGTCTTGCTGACCCCCACCACAGGCTCAGGAGTGGGTCGGTTGTTATTCAGGGGCTCCTTCGTGTCTAGAGCCTGACGACCAGGACAAATGTCATGGAAACCCATTCCCACGTGGCTGCAGGCATTTCCAGAGGAAGGGGATTCTATTCGTGCACACCAGCACACTGACATTTGCAGAGCCAAGGACTACATCCCAGCTCACATCAATTCACAAGTGTGTCTGGAAAATGCATGTGGCATCCTTTAGAAATGTCAGTCCCTGGTCATGAGCAGAGGGCAGGGGAGTGTTCTGTCATTCCTTGGGGGACAGCACAGCCCAGGAGTGGAAACACCAGCTCTTTTCCATTGGAGAATAGGTGTTTCCCAAAACGGATCCACAAAGGGCAGAGCAGGTTGGGTGGCAAGGCTTCAATTAGGCATAATTACTCAGTGTCATAGTCACAGGCTCTACTTTTTTTTTTTTTTTTAAATCTACAAAGGCCTCTGGAAGCTACACAGTTCTGTTACACTCCCTTTATTTTCCTCTCCTTTTAAAGTGTATTATTGCACGTTTGAGGATATTTGATGTTAATTTTTGAATGTCTATTATTATATCAGCATGGGATTTATTTTTATTTATACAATGAAAAGTCCCCCTCCCAGCTCTGTTCCCCAGTCTACCCAGTGCTCCCCCACCCCCCATACATCTACCACTAGCAGTTTCTTGTTTCTCTTTCCAAAATTAATTCATGCAAATACAAGGAAATACAAATGCACATATTCTTATTGCTCTCCCTTTTTTACATAAAAGGTACATACTATATGCACATTGTCCTGTACCTTGCTTTTTCCACTTAACAATCTCCTTTTAGGATTTCTCCAGTCATACACAGAGGAATTCCTTATCCTTTTTTCAGTTGCAGATTATTCCAGAGTGTAGACATCATGGTTGATTTTAGCCAGTCTCCTACTGATGGCTGTTTCAATTATTTCTATCAACGTCAATGCTGCAGTAAGTAACCGTGTACAAACGTGGAGGATTTGACACACGTGGAGGACCGATGGCATAAACGGCCCTGAGTCTCTGCCTCTGCCTATATCCTTGCCCTTTGACCCTTCACTTTGCTGCTTCTCACTACAGGGCAGAGTGCATTTCTCTTTCCCCTCACCGTGTTACTTGCTCAGCAGACTCAAAGAAAGCGGAAGCTTAAGAAAGCACCTGAAGTTTCCGTTTCCTCTTTTGTTTGCCTATAATTGGCATGAAACATGCCCAGGCCAGCCTGAGAACCAGTCAGCCTGCTGGAGGATGAGAGCAGGTATGGACAGAGCTGCACTGCCCAACTGAGGCTGTCCTGGATAAGCCAGTCCTTAGCCAATCTACCAGCAGATCACAGACACACTAGGGAATTTAGCCAAGATTAACCTAGTCTAACTCAAATCAGCAGAACCGCCCAACCAACCAACTAGTGAGAAATAACAAATAGTTGTGGTTTTGAGGCACTGAAATTTGGAATGGTTGGTTATGTGGTAATAGCCAACTGATACAACATACAGTACATACACACGTAGGGTAAATTCCTGGAAATGGAATTGCTGGATGGAAGGGTATGTGTGGCGGGGTGTGGTGGCTCATGCCTATAATCCCAGCACTTTGGGAGGCCAAGGTAGGCAGATCACCTAAGGTCAGGAGTTCAAGACCAGCCTCATCAACATGGTGAAACCCTGTCTCTACTAAAAATACAAAAATTAGCTGGGCCTGGTGGTACACACCTGTAGTCTCACCTACTCAGGAGGCTGAGGCAGGAGAATCACTTGAGCCTGGGAGGCGGAGGTTGCAGTGAGCCAAGATCGTGCCACTGCACTCCAGCCTGGGAGACAGAGCGAGATTCCATCTCAAAAAAAAGAAAATATGTGGGAGGGGAATGTGCATTTGAAATTTTGATAGATATTGCTAATTTCCGTGCATAAGAGTTGAACTAATTTATACTCCTACAAGCAGTGTAAGAGAGCACATTTGTAGACAGCCTCCCCATCGTAGATAGCATGTTATCAGTTTTTCCTTTGCCAACTTTCTAGGAAAAAATAATATCTCAGTATAGTTTTATTTTGTGTTTTCTTATTATAAGTGAGAGCAAGCAACACTTCACATGTTTAAAAGCCATTTGTAGGTCATTTTCAATAAACTGTGTGTCCATATCTTTTGCATATTTTTCCTATCAGGTCACTGATTTGTTTTTTAATATCTAGGAACTTTTTATATATTGGTGAGGTTAGCTTTTTGGCTCTAGTTACCCTTCCTTGAAACCTTCCACTCCCAGATGAGAAGCAAGCACAGGGGAGGAAACACAGACAATAGCATTTGGACAGAAAGTTACTTTTCCTCAAACAATTCGAAACCATATATTGAGCCGTTTCTTAGTTCAGGGCTCTGGGTTGTATTCCAGCATATTCAGAAAAAAATATGACACAGTACTCAAGAAATAAGCTGGAGATGACTATTGCTAAATTCCCCCCCATGTGTACTACTCATAGTCCTTGCTTAAGGGGTAGGCTAGGGGAGCTCTAATATTCCTCATGGCCCAACCTCCCTGGTCACTGCTGACTGGCCAGGCCAATATACCTGATCTAGGGTGGAACCAATCCCTGACCCCGACTGAACCAATGAGATTCTCTTCTGAGATTTTCGACTCAGAGACATAAAATCAGTCAGAGAAGGATTTATGGGCCCTGGAGCTTGTCAGACGATGTCACAGAGTTAGAGCCGCCATTTGGGGGCAGCCACACTCAGTCAGGTATAATTGGACAAAGGAGTCAAGGAAGAGCCAGTGAGTGGAGACAGAACTCATCAGTCAGGCAGAGAACCACAGGGAGGAGTGACTGTGGGCCCCAGGCGGAGGGATAAGGGACAGAGCCCAGCCTCGTTTCCAGATCTCTGGGTCTCAGCCACTGGCCCCGTGCATCCCCAGTAGTTTGAGGTTCTATAAGGGACCCTGCCTCCTGTTACTAAAGCTCCCATGTCCTTGAGCTAATTTAAATAGTATTCTGATCCTTGGTATCAAGAGTGTCTTAGGAGAAAGTATTTTCATATCAACTGAAAAGATAATAAAACATTTTCAATTTCGTATGATATATTTTTGCTTTTGAGAGTTTCATGGGTGCCGTCACCCCTTTTATAGCCAGAGGGAAGTAAAACTTGGAAAACCTGGGGGTTTGGCCAAGGTCACCCAGACCACAAAGGGCAGAAGATTAGCCGCCAGCTGGAGGCATCTGTTGTCAAGTGGGGCTTTCCCTTCGTCCCACCTTGCTGTCTGCAAGCCAAAGCACTATAGAAGCACGTGCTAAATCATGGGGCTAGACTGTAAGCGCTAACCAGTTCTCGAGAGAGAGAGACAATGATCAATACTAGCAAGTGTGGCAACGGAGGCTGGCCAAGGGAGCCAGCCCACCCTAAATGACTTCTCTGGCTTCCACCCATTCCCCCACACACTCAGGGATGCTTCCCATGGTCACTCGTGCTTATTTATGTGTATGGGACTCTTCTTTGGAGGAGGGCTGGGGCACTGAAGGAAAATCAGAGTACTGGTCCCCCCAAAGTGTCGGCTTGGCCTGCAGAGCTGCTCATGTGTCCCCTACAGAGGCCTGGCCACTTCTTCAGGGACTCACGGGGCCATGAATTTCACACATAGATCGTTCTCCCCACCTACACGTCATCCCCGACCATATTTCCCACTAGAATTAGGGAAATGGGCCCCTGAGCAAAGTGGCCAGGGCACAGGCCCCTCCCATCATACCCTCTGGAATCCGGCAGAGGAGCCCGGAGGTCTCAAGTGGCCTCAAATTTCCCTACAAAGTAAGATCCTGAGAGTTCTCCAGCATGTAGAATTCCACAGCGGGGGCAGGCGTGGGGGCAGGGGGCACGCGGAGACTGCGCAAGATCTCCGCCTTAGGGACAAATGCGTCCCCTTGAAGGAATCCACTTTGGTCCTTCTGTCCACAGCCACATCTAAGAAAATAATTAGTTCACCTAATCTTTCCTAAGCACCCACTATGTACAAAACATCCTGGAGGGCACTGGCAGGGATTCAGGAGGCTTCCGGGTACATTCTCCACCAGGGGAGGGGACAGGGCTGGAGCCTGGGGGGAGGGGAAGCAGGAACTAAATCTCCTGCCAAGTAGGACGGAAATTGCATTTATTCCCCTCCCCCTTCTTCTTGCCTCCCTCAAAACCCCTCCCTGACAATTCACTTTTTATATCTCTCCAATTACAGTTTTAAGCATTTAGGGTGTTGGTGTTTGAGTTTTAAAATTTGTTAGGCTCAATTTATGCCACTTAGTAAAACCTCTATTCCAAATGAAGCCAAATTAGAACTAAAACACTGCAAGCAATAAAATGCGAGCGTTACATCTGGGTTGGGTTGGCCTTTTGATTGTTTGTGTAAATGAAGCCTTCGGGAGCCTGTCTCAGGCTGGGCAAGGGGAGCGATTCCCTCTGGTCCCCCCCGGGAGGTCTTTAGCTGGCTGGGGCCAGCCTTCTCCCTCGCAGCCGCTCAGGTCTGGAAGAGCAGGTTCATGTGCAGCCAGGCAAAGAGGAAGCCTTTAAAACAGGTCACTGTAACCTTCGGCAATGCGCTCCCCCTCAGTGACCCCTCAGCGGATGGTAGGAGCCTCGTGGTCTCCCCCACAGCAGCACAGAACAACACCCTGGGAGGCCCTGCGTCAGCTGGTGACAGCCACCCACTGCCACTGCACAGTGTACAATAAATAGACGATGAATAGAATTGAGCCTGCTGTAACCACGGAAGCAATCGAGAAACATCTCCTCCCCGCCCTTGCCATGCAATGCCTGAAATATGCCCCCGCTTCCAATGGCCATTCCTCTCTGCTCTGACTCTGGGGTCACCCATCAAGGTGAAGGTGGGGCCCAAAGAGGAGGAGGAAAAGGACATTCTGAGCTACTAATTAGGCATCTGGTATTACAGGCGGTGGCTGCCAAGCAGGTCAGAGAAGTTCCTAACTGATGAGCCAAGGATCTGAGCTATGCTAGCTAGGCCTCCCTGGGGCCCTCAGGAGGTGACATCTGGGGTTCCCAGGTGGCCCCGTCTGTGCCAGGGGAAGAGGGGCAGAGAATACAGTGAGGACTGAGAGCGGGAGAGGGGGAGACCAATGCAGCAGCGATGGCCACAGTGATGACACAGTGACTAAGGGCCGGCATGCCGCTTGCCAAGCGATTTGGCTTGTCCCCACGCCAACAATAAAGGCCCAGTGTCTGGCAGGAGATGGGAATTTTGTGTGCAGAGGGACATCTTACGACTGACCCTGGCAGAGAGCCACAGTCATCAGGAACAAGAGAGGAGAACAGATATAAGCAGAGAGAAGTCTCCTTTAGAGGGGCAGGGCTGGCCTCAGGGCTGGGGGAGGGGCGTCTGAGGAGGATGCAATGGAGTAGAAGAAATTTCATGTGGAGGCTCAGGGCTGGGGCAGGGGTTGCCCTACTGAAGGAGTCTATTATGTTTGGAATAATCTCTCAAAGCAAGGGGAAATAAAGTACAATCAGTGGAGGAAACCTCTGGAACAATTTAAGGGAAACTGAACAAAACCCCCCACACTGTAATAAAATGGCATCTGGAGTCCTGCTGGTTCCCAAGGACTCTGCCACAGGCTGGGGTCTCTGGAAGCACTGAGATGGAGATTGGGGATCAAGGGGAGTTTGTGAGGGATCAGGTCCTGTGAAAGGAAGTTGGGGGCAGGCAGGACTTGGCAGAGTGGGGGAGTCGAGCTGGAATACAGGTCCAACAGAGTCTTGACTAACCTGGAGGAGAGAGGTCCGGAACGAGAGTTTCCGGGGCCAGTGCCCTGCCTTCAGCCAAAATGGCAGGCCCCTTATAACAGGCTTCCCACCCCACTTCAGCCACCAGATATGGGCCACCCCAGGAGATTGTGGCCTTGGCCAAGGCGCTCTCAGCAGCTGAGGCCAACCCCAAGGCTTGACAGCTGGAGGCTGTCTGGAGACTACACAGCCCGCAGCTGGGCAGCCAGGCTTTCCACAAAGAGAGATCTGGGCGGCGCCCCTCCATGCTCAGCCACTCCCTCTCCCTTCCCTCAATGTCTAGGCTTCTAGCACATCTGGACACATCAATCTCTTTCTTTACCTCGGGGCCCGGTCGCCCCCCTCACTGTTCCTCTGGAGGCTGATGCCTGTCTGGAACCTGGTCTGCCCCTAGCCCAGCCCAGCGTCTTGGATTTGCTCAGTTGGCCCAGGCCCAGGAGGAGAACGCTAGTCTGATTTCTCCATTGTACTTTCCTTTTACACTCAGGCACTGAGTCGCGGGGAACCAGCGGCCATCACAGCTTGCGACTGCAGGGGGCCTCATGCTTCCGGCTTGTCTAAGGGTTGCTTCTGCAGGGCTGATCATTAGGCTTCATTGTGCCACCCACCAGGGCACTGGGCAGCCCAGGACGAGCGTCGGACAAGCCCAACCACAGTTAAATAAGACAAACCAATCAGCACCGCAAAATGTCCACAGCTTGGCCCATCGGCTGTGGCAAGCGTGGTCCTCTCCAGCCGCCAGCTCACCCCCCTTCCTCCCAAGCCTTGCCAGTGACCAGCTGTTACTTGTTCCCCAGCCATGTAGCTTCACCCGCAAAGAATCCAGGGCTCCGGCTCCACTCTCCAGCCTGGTGGTTGGAATAACCAGCACATTCTTCACATACCCGCCAGCTTCCCAACTTGCCTAGGCTGTTCAGCGGCCCGACTTCTCTCTCTGGATTAATATGAAGGGTCCTGAAGAGGAATAGGACGGGCCTGGGGAAACATGGGGACTGAGTAAACATTCTGGGCAAACCCCCGCCCTCATTTCCCCTCCTGACATCTGGCCTAAGCTCCCTGCTGCACGGCCCTCGAAGCCCGGCCAGGCTGGTTGCTTCGCCTGGCACAAGTTATGGCCCAGAACGACGCGTGTTGGACGCTGAGCAGGGAAGCCAGGAGCGGCTTCCAGCTTACCTGGTGGTAGAAAAAAAATGCCTAGAGCACTTCTCTAAACGAGCTGGGGAGAAGTTGGGGGACAGTGTGGTACACACCGTAGATGTGCACATAAACACCAGTCAGCGGTCACACCAGGAGGGCGGTCTTGATTCGAGCCACCCATCCCCCCTCTTGCTCATAACTTGGGTCAGCAAGAAGCTATGGGCTGCTGGGGGTGGAGTCTTAGAGGAGACCTCCTACAGGCCTACTTAACCCCCATTACATTCGTTCCCTAATATACTTTTCAACTTCAGCAAATAGTGCAAATTTGAATTTTTACTCACTGATCAAATATTTACCCTGTGAGCTACCAGTCTGGCTGAGCTTGACTACCACAATTCTCCACGTTTGTATTAGATGAATTAGCATTTTATTATTGGTAGATTCGACAGTGAGATAAGGAAGACCAGAGGTAGCAGCCAAAGAGATTCTCCATGAAGAGTGGGTCGTTTAGTCTTTTGTCTTAGTGTAAGTGATGGGTCTCCCAAACAATCCATCAGCTATTTTAAAACATTGTTTTGGAAGTTTGAAAGATAATTGCTCACAAAGAACAAGATCTGTTATCTGGGAACGTGGGTTCAAGGCATGTTTCATTGTTTTGTTTTATTTTGTTGCCACAGAAGCTTGAGCAAATCAAGTCACCTCTCTGAGCCTCAGTTTCCTTATTGGCATAATGGGCACAGTAACATTACCCCTGTCAGAAGGCTGTGGTGAGGGTCAAAGCAAATATTAGAGATGACCAACACTGTAAAATATAAAGCACTACATGAAGAATTGCATAAGGCTAGAAACTGGAGCCATTTTTTAACATGGTCCCCAAATTCTTTAATACTGCCCCCATCAAGAATTGGGGTCTGTGTCTCCTCTCCTTGAATGTGAGTAAGCTCATGACTGCTTCAACACATAGAATATGGCATGAATGACACTGTGTGGCTTCCAAGGATATGTCAGAATGGTGCATGCAGCTCCGCCTGGTTCTCTTGGGACAGTTGCTATGGGGGAAGCTAGTCGCCACATAAGAAATCCAACCTTCCTGAGACTGCTGTACTGAGGAGGCTGTACACAGAGGCTCCAGGTGACAGCTCCTCCCCAGTGAGGCACCAGACATGAATGGAGCCATGTTGGAAACCTCCAGACCCAGCTCACCTGCCAGTGGGTAGTCTCAGTAGATATCATGAGGAGTGAAAGAACCGCCCAGCTGAGCCCCCGCCTACATTGCATACAATGAAATGGGTGTGGTTTTGTGCCATTAAATTCGGGTGGTTTGTTACACAGCAGTAATAACTGCAACAAAAACTATTCACTTATTAAGTTACTGTATCTGGCTGGGCACGGTGGCTCTCACCTGTAATCCCAGCACTTTGGGAGGCCAACACAGGTGGATCACCTGAGGTCAGGAGTTCGAGATCACCCTGGCCAACATGGCAAAACCCCATCACTACTAAAAATACAAAAATTAGCAAAGCACAATGGTAGACACCTGTAATCCTAGCTACTCGGGAGGCTGATGCATGAAAAATTGCTTGAACCCGGGCAGCAGAGGTTGCAGTGAGCCGAAGTCGTGCCACTGAACCCAACTTGGGTGACAGAGCGATACTCTGTCTTCAAAAAAAAAGTTCTTATATCTGTCGAGACCAACGCCCTTATCTCTTGTTTTGTTTCCTTGTTCCAACTGCACTCTAAGAAACAGAGTGAGGTGGGATATCTCCTGACCCAAGTTTGTAGATATGGGGCCACAACATGTTCAAGTATCCATGGAACAAGGGAAGACTTGAACCCAGGAGTCCTGCTGCCCAGTCCCCTGCTTCCCCCACAGGACAGGGCTGCCAGGTCCATAAAGGGAGAGGCTATCTTCATGGGTTCTGATCCCATGTAAAAGAGTTAATAGAAAACTCCTAATTATCCAAGCAATAAAGTAGAAGGTGCCACCAAAAACCACAAACAGCACAGCATCCCCAAATAACTTCTTCTTGACTGTGGAATGCTGGGGGTTTTGTTGTTGAAGCATGCTATCCTTCCCACTTATGTCTGGGCTTCTACTAAAAAACAAAACAAAAAAAAAAAGATGGGCTTTTCCAGAACCTACGCTGCCAGGAAGGAGCTTGATGTGGCCCAGAAGGGCGTGATAAGCATGCTGGCGGTGGCCTGTCAGGGATCTTCAAAATACCCAGCTTCAGAGACTCCGGAAAGTGAGCAATCTACACCTGGAAAACAGGTTGCTGGCTGCACAGAGCTTTCCAAGTCTGGATGCCGTTTACACTTGCCGAAGCGCAGCCTTCTAATTCCAGTCGCTCATGAAAAGGCACGTAGATCCTCCGTGACGTCAAATCGCTCTTTCAACTGAGCATAATTTCTTTCAATGATGGGCTTGGAGGGGTTTCAGCGACGGTGGGTTTTTTTTAAATGAATCATAAACATGCAGATCAGATTTAGTGTTATGACTGTGGTATGCAGAGCGTCACTGTTAATTCTTGCTAAGCGATGACAGCAGGATCAACCCCCAAACAGCACAGGCAAATACACCATCCCAGCCCCGGGGGCTTAGAGACGGCATAATTACAGACAACGCACTGTAGTCATTATCATCACCAGAACATCTCAGCCCAGGCACAGCACCCCCAATCCAGAGAGCCCCCTGGTGTGCCTGCCAGCTCCAGTTCCCTCAACCAGGGCAGAGTTTGCTCCCATCTTTAGGCCAGAAGGTGGGTAAAGGTCACCAAAAGCTAGGCAAGGCAGGTCAGAGCTGGAGTGCCCACTTCCCTGTCCTGAAGGTTGCAGTTTGAGGCAGTTAATGATTCCTCTGAAATGCTAAAGAGAAGCTGGGAGGACAGGGTGGAGCGCAGTGCAGAGTACACGCCAGATTTTGCTAAATGCCGAACAGCTGAACAAGTCCCCAGGGCTGAGGATCACTCGGTGTCTCTCATCAAAGGCAGAGAGTGGGGGCTGGAGTCTGAGCGCCAGCTCTGGGCCTGCTGGGGTGCCGGGTCACTGTGTATGCCCCAGGATTGCCCGGGGGGGGGCCACAGGAGCCACCGTCAGGCTGTTTTCACAGCAATCAATAAGGGCATCATAAAACCTCCCGTCTGCGGTTCTAACAGCACCTTTCCTCCCGAAGATTTAAAGGGAAAACCAAACTCCTGGGGTCTGCTGAACTCTGCTGGGCTCTCTCCTTCCCCTTCTGGGTCAGCCTGCGAATATTTAATGAGCCTCGGCCACTTGCAAGTCTTTGAGTTGGAGCTAACAGGGCAAAAGAGGATAGAAATGGGCAGCCTCAAGACCCAGAGGATGGGAAGGTGCTTTTAGATCTTTTGCCTCGATGTTTTCTGGTGTGGGAATGCCAGTGACCATGAATTTCCATCCAGCATTCCAGAGTACTTGCTTCATGTTTCCTGCTTCCAATTTACGGTCTCACTTTGCTCTCCCAAGGACACCACGATGTGGGTATTATCACCGCCCGCAAAACAGATGAGGAAACTGAGGCTCAACTTCAGCAACCTACTCAAAGCTACTCTATTCTTTCTGACTCTGAAGCTAGACTTTATGTCGGTGGTCCCTACCCTGGACTGCACATGGAAATCTCTAGGGAACTTTTAGAAAGCCCGTACGCCCAGGCCACACTCGAGACTCAAGAAGTCTGAATTTCGGGGGCTAGGACAGAGGCATCAGTAATCTTACAGCCCCCCGCAACCAGGTGACTCCAACATGAAGTTAGGATTGAGAACCAGTGCTCTGTACCCCGGGAGTCATCTTTCTTCCTCTTTCTTTCTTTCCTTCCAGCTTTCCTCCCTTCCTTCCAACAAATATGCATTCAGCGCCTATTGAATGCCAGGCTCATAAATGTTCAATAAAGGAGCTTCCTTCTCTTCACAGCAGTGGATCTCAGGGGTGTGTGGGAGGGAGGGACCCTAACAGACTATCACCCAGAGTGACAAGGAGTGATCCTGACAGAAATGGACTTGCGACAGTGGTCAGAAGGCAGAAATAGGGGTGTGGTCTAGGGAGCCAAAGGTTCCCTGGGAAGCAATCCTCCAGCTCTGCTAGAAACTCCAGCAGAAAGGACCTATGGTCCCAGCTGCTCAGGAGGCTGAGGTGGGGAGGATGCCGTGAGCCCAGGAGTTCAAGGCTGCAGTGACCCATGATGGCCCTGCTGTACTCCAGCCTGGGTGACAGAGCAAGACCCTGCCTCTAACAAAGAGAGAGAGAGAGAGAGAGACAGAGAGAGACTCCAGAAAGGGTAGAATTTGGTGCTTCCATCTCTCCAAGAGAAGAAAGGTACACACCAACCTACAGGGCCACCTACAGTACAGAACCACCCATAACCAAGGGGAGGGGGAGCTCTCAGGCAACTCCGACTGTACCCATCAAGCCACTAGTGAGGGTGCAGCCAGGCCAAAGGAGTCCCCTTCCCATTGTCTGGAACGGAAGGAGAATGGGAATGTCCTGCTCCCTACTATAGAACCCTCCCTCCTTCCTGGAAGCCGGGGAACAGCGCTGCAAATCAATTGTTTTCCGACTAAAGAAAGCTCTCTTGACATGGGAAGCCTGGCATTCCTTTGATTGCAATATGCAAGAAGCGTGCTTGTTCAAAGGAATGCCAGGCTTCTCATGTCAAGTGAAATAGGGTAAATTTTCTTGGGCAACCAGCAGAATTTTTTTTTTTTTTTTTAATCTTTAAGTCGTAACAAGTAGAAAAACACTAACCCCTCACCCACCCAGCATCAGGGAAGAATGGGTTGTTTTAAAGAAATGAAGTTGCAGGATAAGTAAAGCTCACCCCCCTGTGAACTCAAAAACTTAAAAGACAGAAAGCCTGCCTATTTTAAATAAACCAAGTCTAAACTGCATTTCACATGTCCCGTTTCCTTCGATGGTGCTGACATGCTTGGTGTGTGTCTTGGTGGCCCACTCACTCAGAACATCGACAGCTGTGTCCTGCTGAAAAACAAGGAGGCTCTCTGCGTGGCTTTGGTCCTTTATTGGATGGCCCCCACCTGGCTATCCTTTTGGAGCTCTGGTTTCTATTAAATAGTTTGTTCCCATCTCTTCTTTTGCTCTAATGCTGATCATAACCCCTTCCTGGCCAAGGCGGAAGGATCACTTGAGCCCAAGGGTTCAAGGCTGTAGTGAGCTACTGCACTCCAGCCTGGGCAACAGAGTGAGATCCTCTCTGTCTCTACAAAAAGAAAGGAAAACAAAAACAAAATAATAACCCCTTCCTCCTGCTTTTATTTACTTATTTATTTATTTATTGAGACAAACTCTCTCTCTGTTGCCCAGGCTGGAGTACAATGGCACGATCTTGGCTCACTGCAACCTCTGCCTCCTGGGTTCAAGGGATTCTCCCTTGCCTTAGCCTCCTGAGTAGCTGGGATTACAGGTGCTTCCCACCACGCTCAACTAATTTTTCTATGTTTAGTAGAGATGAGGTTTCACCATCTTAGCCTGATGGTCTCGATCTCCTGACCTTGTGATCTGCCCACCTCGGCCTCCCAAAGTGCTGGAATTACAGGCATGAGCCACCGTGCCCGACCTCCTCCTGCTCTTAGTATCCCCGAGTCCCCTCAGTCTATGTCCAAACCTGAACTCATTGAATTTTCCTTCCAACTTGCTCCTCTTTCTCTGGTATTCTTGATTTTAGTCATGGGAGTCAAAACAAAAACAAAAACGAAAGGAGGCATTGAAGGAATTTTAGAGTCATCTAGTTCGTGAGAATAGTGTGCAATGAGAGTGAGGAGGTTCTGATGAAACAGGATCAAGGATCTGTACAATGATGACTACCAGTGAGCTTTAGAACAGGGAATTCCTCACATATTTTGGTTCTTCTTGATTTCCACATACTTGAGGTTGCTAAATCAAGTAATTTCTGGATAAGCAAGCTGTCATAACTCATAGTTTTTTCTTTGTTTCCTTTGGGTTTAAAGCATCAATTTTGTATAATTCAAGAAACAGGCTACAATTCAGGGGCTCAATGGGAGCTTTTGACTTCTCTCCCATCTCAATTCCCCTATTACATAATCCCCCAGAGGAGATCCCCCAGGACTCTGAGGTAGAAAGAGCAACTGCCAGACCACGACCAATGTGCACGAGGCTCACACCTCCTCCTTCCCCTCTTCTTTGCTTTTCCTCCTCTGTGAGCACACCCCACCCCATCCCCACCCATGCTGCCCCCATGCCTGGGGCACCAGTTAAAAACCACGGCAGCAGGTAGGGCTGACGGGGAATAAAAGTGGTCTTGCAAACGAGACTCGCTAAAGTGACAGAGGGAAGTCCTGGCTCTCAGACAGTAGCCAGGGGAGGGTATGCCTAGACAACCACCACAACCAGGAGCTGACTCAGAAACAGGATTTGGTCAGCACACTTGGCACAGGCCTGCCCGTGAAACCTGACTCACAGTCGCCAAACTCAGAAGACTGGTGATAAATTGGATGCAATGGGCGGCATTTCTTTCCCAGGGCAGGAAAGCTCATGACCACCTCTGCACCATCCTCTGTGAGGTTCCTGGGAAACTGAGTCTGTGCTGAGAGTGTTGCACATATGTCATGGAAAGAGGCAGAAGTCACAATCAGTGTCTCCACCCTGGGTGGATCAAGCCCTGCCGATGTCACTTTAGACCTCTCTGGCTCCCTGGTGACCACTCCTGCCTTTAATACAATCTATCAAACTGGCCACAATATGACAGGCCAGAGCCTTCTTGACATTCTGAGACTGTACCTCTGACATCCTGGGTGGACCAGGCTATCCCAGCTCTCCCCAGATGCCCCTGTAGCTGAGAAGGGAGGAGAAATCGTTTGGGAAATCAAGGAGGATGGACTCACCAACAGACAAGGTTCTCATTTTCCTAAGCGCTGCGGCTGTACAGTTCCTTATGGAAAGCCCCTACACCAATTCCAGTGCCACTTAGAAAATGAGTCCCCTCTGGCCTTTCCCTCCTGCTTTCAGTAGGGTGAAGGCTAATTATCAAACTGATTCCAAAGTTCTAAATTCTCAGAGAAAGCCTAAACAGAGACCAGGACGGGTGTCACGTCCTGCTTCTCCTGAGCACACATGGGCCCGGCTGCTCAGGGCTGCCTGGAGACCACTGTGCCCTGCCCTGATCTGTCACTCACCAGGACAGCCCTGCTCCACCTCTGGGAGCTGCCCTGAGACCAGCTCACCCACAGCCTCCTCACTGACCTCCCGGGCAGCTTGTCGGAGCTGTCTCTTTGCCTAACATAGGAGCTTTGGAACGAAGCAGGGAGAGAAAATATGTGAGTGGCGGCGGTGGGGGACCTTTCTCCGAGCTTATTAGAAGTCTTTTGTGGGCCATAGAATAAATCCAGTCTTGTCCATCTTGCTCCCCCCTGCTCTTAACTTTTTCAGGCCTGATCAGCTTAAATGCTTCAGTTAGTCCATGAAACCAAAGACACTCCTTGGCCTTTGACTGTGTCTGGGATTCCTTTATGTGGCCATCATAATTAGACAGTGGCCCGACCCCATGGCCCGAGGTGCCTGCTCCGGCGCTCCACAGCCCTGTCCTGTCTCCGAGGACTCACACACTGTGCCAGGCTGGAAGAACAGTCTGGAAGGAAAGCCCGTTGTCAAACAAATCATCGTTCTTGGAACACAAATCCGCAGGGACCCTCGGGGTGCTGCTGACACCCGGGCCGGCAGCATCAGAGAATCGCGTCTCCTGTGTGGCGCTGAAGCCCCCAGTTTGGAGACAGAAAGCTGGCTGGTGGCCAACAGCAGCAGCCAGCAGCGGACACCTTATCTAAACAAAGGGAGAGGGCACCGAGCGTGAGGGGAAGGGGTGGGTGGACGCTGCGTGTGGTGGTTTCGTGTTGCGATTTTCTTCTCTTTTGTGGCTGTTGTTTTCTTTTTATCTATTCAGTTTTGTAGTATTCAACAGCCGGGCGCTTGGCAAAACCTGGCAGCATTACCCACACGGCCGTTTCCAGTCCAAATGGCTCCTGTCAACTTTTACAGCCCCGCGCTAAAACTCCAGGCACGTCTCTTATTGCCAGCACAGTGTTATTTATTTGCCCGGACTGTCTGGCCTCACATTCTTCACGTGTGTGTTACCCCGGCAGTTGCTTCAACTTCCCTCTGGCCCTTAAAATGCTAGTAAACACCCAGTCCGATTTAGAGCTGGGAGGTGTTGAGCATTTCATCTTTTAGGATCCTGCACTGGTTAATGTCATTTTCGTCTCCGTTCAGCTTTTGACCTGAAGGAAGGGGAAGACTTCTCCATTGTGAAAATTGCTCTCTTTCACTGGAAACCATTGTTACTAATAATAACCTCACCAGGCACACCATCAAAGGGCCCGGATGCCCCCTGCCCGCAGGGGTGGGGCACGCACATGACTCAGAGGCGACACGGCTGGCCCAGGTCAGCGGGTGGGGGCCACAGCCTTGGCCACTCCATGTCTGGAACCCTGGTCATGTTCTGCAACTGGGCCTTTCATTCTTTTTTAATGCTTTACACAAACACTGTGTGTGAACATGCGCACGCTGGTGTGTGTGTGTGTGTGCACGCGCGAGCGTGTGTGTGGCTTTGAAATCATCCGAAAAAGGGTTTTCATGGTTGAGCCTGACCTGGTGCAATGCAGAATATATTATTTCTTTCAGAGCATGGATAGCAGTCTACACGTGAAACCCAGATCAAACACGGCCCACAGAAACAATGGTAGGAAGCATAACCAGAGTGAATCAATTCCTTGATCCCGCTCTACCAAAAAATTAAAGAGGAGCACTCCTGGGGTTTTTAACCCAGATAAGACTTCAGCCACGGCCGTGTTTCCCATGTTCCTGGATCTCTTGTTCTGGCTCTTTTTCTGCGGATAAAATATGGAATAGAGTAAGCAGTGTCGAGTTCTGCCAGTCCATCTGGCTTTTTTAAAAAAATTAAATGGCTCTATCTCTTTGCCCCCAACACACGTGCACACGCACACGTGCACACACACGCAGCCTTGTTTTACCTTTTCTCCAGAGCTAAACTGGACAGACTTTGCCATTTCTTTCAACAGCACAAGAAGGAGAAGGTAGAAAGGGCCCTCTTAGGCATCAGCCTCTTAAAAGGACAAATTCCTTTTAAGAAGCAAAGAAAGTTCCAGTCCCCAGTCTGAGGCCCATTCCGTCTCTCCATCCCCAACTGATGACACGACCCCTTCGTTCTCTAAGATCTGTTTAAATATGTAGGTGGTCTTGCTTGAATCAACTGTTTTTATGTCGGCATTGACCCTGGTCTGACCTCTGTCCTGAGATCCTAGATTGCCTGGCTGGCAGAGCGCTGGAGGGTGGAGCTCACTTCGAGTGAGGCCAGCCCGCCCCCAGCCTTCTGATGGGCCACCAAGGCCACCCCGTTGGCCTGGTCAGCTGCAGTCAGTGTCCTCTCCTGACCTCTGCTCTAATCTCAAGGACGTCCTTTATTTAGACACCACAGTCCAGCCTGAGTCTCAAGTCCTTGATTCATTGGCTGGACATGAGCCAGGGGCAGCCACAGGCTGGCTCCAGAGGGCTCCCCAAAAGAGGCCACAGAGGCCCCAGGAGGCAGGCCCTGTTCAGGCAGGCTCTGGCTGAGCTGGAACAGAGAACACAGGTTTGAATTTCCGAGGCTTCAGTTCAAATTCCAGCGATCTCGCTGGCGATGACCTTGGTCCCTGGGGTAACTTCCCTGCATCAATCAAATGGAAGAGGAGAAGAGCACGTGAATGTGGAACAGAGTGAGAGGTGAAGATGCTGGTCTTGACGTTTGCAGTGATGAGTGAGTCAGCCACAAGCCAAGGAAGGCCAGCAGCCACCAGAAGCCAGAAGAGACAAGGGACAGATTTTCCACTGGATTCCCCTGAGGAAGCATGGCCCAGTGAAACTGACTTCAGGTCTCTAGCTTCCAGAACCGTAAGAGAATGCATTCCTATTGTTTTAAGCCACCAAATTGTGGCCATTTGTTATAGGCAGCCATGGGAAGCTAAGACAGAATTTGCTAAGGACCTCCGGGAGACCTCCATGAAATGGTACTAGATATTGACTTGTATTATCTTAATGGGCCCTGACAACGAGCTTGTAAGGTAGTGGGCAAGGCAAGCCTCGTCCGTGTTTTACTGATTAGAAATGGAGGCTCTGAGAAATTAAGTGTCTTGTTCAAGGTCACATGTTGTTTGGTGGCAGAGCTTGGACTGGAACAGAGGTCACCCAGAGCCTGGGGTTGGTCCCTTTCCACCAGCCACCGTGCCCTGTGCCCACCCTTCCCCTCTGACCAAATCTAAGCAGGTGGAAAGGAGGGCTTGGTCTCCAGTGGGGAGCTTACCAAGGCCTCTCAAGGGCCTGGAGGACAAGGGGACCCCGTTCTGGCCCCCTGCCTGGCCCTGGGTGTTTGCATCTGGACACGTGCTGAGGCAGAGGCCGCGCCGGGGCACTGGATGCCCCGCCCAGAGCTGCACCTCTCCTCCTAGAGGAAAGGGAATCCGGGAACATGAATTCTCTCTCAGTGACTCACCTCTGAGCCTTGTCAGGTCTCCCCGGGCCTCGAATTCCTCTGTGGTGACATGGAAATATTAACAGGGCCACCCCCTCCTTGAGGAGCTGTGGGATTAGAGAATGAGCCTGCACAGAAATGCCCACAATGAGTCGATTACCCAGTTCCACTCTCCCCCTCGCCTGGGCGGGTGGCCCCGGGAGTCCCCTGGAACAGGAGGGCCTCAGGGAAACTTGCCAGGGGCACCACACAGAGAGCCCGCCAGGGAGGCGTTGCTCAATCTCTCATCCACGTGGGCCACTCTCTCGCTGTCTCGGCTTACTCTCTTCCGCTTGCCCTTCTGCAGCCTTACTTTCCTCTCTTGCCCTCTCACTCTCTGACTCTTCCATGGTCTCTGCTACCCCAGGCCCTCCATGGCCCCTGCCCCCGCCCTGGGATCCCCTGAGCCTCCCTCCTTGCTTCACCTCTTCCCTGCCTCACTGCGGCCCTCGCTCCCTCGCTGGCTTCTCCAGCAAGGACTTGCTCCATAAAGCATTCACACAGGACTTCCCCCTCAGTCTCTGCTTCTAGAGAATTCTTTGTTTTTTTTTTTTTTTGAGTTGTTGCCCAGGCTGGAGCGCAGTGGCGCAATCTCAGCTCACTGCAAACCTCTGCCTCTCGGGTTCAAGCGATTCTCCTGCCTCAGCCTCCCGAGAAACTGGGATTACAGCCATGTGCCACAACACCCAGCTAATTTTGTATTTTTGGTAGAGACGGGGGTGTCTCACCATGTTGTCCAGGCTGGTCTTGAAGTCCTGACCTCAAGTGATTCATCCACCTTGGCCTCCCAAAGTGCTGGGATTACAGTCGTGAGCTACCGCACCCAGCCCTGGAGAATTCTTACATAAGACACCCTGGTAGGTTCTAGGGAAGGAAAATCAGGAAGGATGTGCCTGCCCTGCCCTCCAGGAGCTTCTGGCCTGGTAGGAGAAGCAGCCTGAAGGAGAATACAGGGCAACACCCCGCGTTCCAGGTGCTACAATTAAGGTCTACTCAGCCCACCACGGAGCACTGGGGGAGCAGGTGATGTGTTGAGTGTGTGTAGGGATAATCAGGGAAGGCTGCATAGAGGAGGTGACCCAGGCTAATAAGGAAGTAGGGGAGGGAAGGGAGATGAAGGGGAAACAGGAGAAAAAAAAAAAACAAGGCCATAGTCTCACCCACCAGGAGGCTGCCAACTGCTGTGTGTGGCTGGACTATGAGGTAACAGGGTCAGGGGGCACTAGATGAGGCCTGGAAGAGTTGCAGGATCCATCATAGCAGGCCTCGGGGGGGGCTGAGCCAAGGGGCTCAAACTTACTCCTGAGGGCAGTGGGGGAGCCATGGAAGTTTGTAGAGGGATCTAGGGTTGGTTCTGAAAGGTAACCTTGGCAGCAGAGTAGAAGGATCTGAGTGAGGCAGCTGGAGGCAGAGATTTAGACAAAGTGAGCTCTCAGGTCCCTTTCAACTCTCGGAAGCTCTAGAAGTCTCCAGGGGAATTACCGAGGCAAGGGTGGTGGCATGGAAAAGAAACCCGGGCCGAGGATGACCAGCCAAATCTCCCAAACGACGACGACGATGGGCAGAGATGGCCACCAGAGTCAACAGCAGGCAGCGGGCCTCCTTGGGGGCAGAGCTTGGCACATGCTTCCAGCCCTGATACAGAGCCAGTCCCACTTGGGGCTATCATGTGGCTAGGCCCTGAGGGTCCCAAAGGTTCCCCAGGGCTGGCAGACAGGGCAGGAGGAGAGACCAGCACAGTCTAGACATCAGGGCAATGATGGATGGGAGAGAAGCCACCTCAGGCCCTGGGGCAGAGCCAGGTAGGCACTGCACCTCTATTCCTCTGAGGGATGTGAGCATTTGGGGCCCCCCCCAGCCCTGCCACAGCTTGGCTCTGCATTCCCCCTCCCCTCCCCAGGGTGAACATACAGGAAGGGAGCAGGGGTGAGGGGTGCTCTGTCCATCCACAGTGCCCTGAGACGCCCAGGCAGGGCTTGAACCAACCCCCGCCCCTCCCCACCTAGAGGGATGCCCAGCTTGTGACCACCCTGAATTGTTCTTGCAGCCTCTTGGCCCAGCCTCGCGGCAAATCTGGTGACAAGCTGGGAGAGCTGACAGCAAAAGGAGCTGAGGCCCAGGATAGGGAGGCGGCACTGCAAGGAGACGCTTCGTCATTAGAATGCAGCACGATTCCGCAAGCCTTTCTCCAGTGCCCGGGCCACTCTTGCCAAGCACTGTGTGCAGAGCTGCAGGGAACAGGGCAGGACAAGGCGCCCAGAACCAAGAGTCCCGGGAAGACAAGGAGATGCTTGTCAGGGTTCTGGGAACCGGCAGAGGCCGCAGGGCCCAGGACAGGCCGAGGCTGTGTGAGGAGCTCTAGCTCCCAGGGAGGGGCACTGGGAGTCCGAGACCAGTCCCCAGCCCTCAGCGCCCCACCCACTGTCCTTTCTGCCTGACTCCCTCTTCCCTGGCTTTAAAGGAGTAATCATTAATTTCTTTCTCTGTCAATCCACAAAGGCAGACACCTCCTACTAAACAGGGAGGATGGGAGCAGAACAAGGAGGAAATGGCAGTCTCTAGGATGCACCTCTCAAGTTATTCTTGCTCCTACCCTCTGGGAGCTCACAGTCTAATGGGGGAGACAGATACAGTTGCAGCCACCCGTAATGCAATCAGATATAGAGGCTAAGTGGCGTCTATACTTAGAAACATGAGAGAAACCAATTGGGGGAAATTCATCACAGTAGCTAACACATCCAGCATCAACCTCACCCCAGGTACTGTACTAAGTGGTTGACATGCATTCACTCATTTCCTCCTCATCACAGCTCTGACGAAGGTGCTAGTGCTAGCCCCATTTGACAGATGAGGAAACTGAGGCACAGAGACGCTGAGTAACTTGCCCAAGGTCACACAGGTGGAACCGAGATTTGTCCCTAGTGGCCTGGCTCCAGAGTCTGTGTGTTTAACCACCAGGCCAGACTACAGGAATAATGGCATCTCTTTCGTCTTCACAGCGGCCCTAGTGGTCGTCAGGTGGCCTTGGGCAACTCCTATGCCCTCTCTAAGCCTGTTTCCTCTCCAAGAAAATGAGGAGAGCAACAGTATAGCACCTTCCTCCCAGGGCTGCCCGGAGCAGTAAATGAGCAGAGATGTGTGGAGGTCTTAGCACAGGGCCCGCGCAGAGCAGATGCATGCAGACATTGCTTCATTCACACGGGCCTTTGAGAGCGGCAAGACCCTTCCACGCCCATTCAGTAGACTTGACAGAGAAGGAGCTGGAGAGATGAGGGCTTTGGGAATGGCTTCTGAGGAGGGGTGGTGCTTGTCTCCACTAGAATAGCCAGGTCCCCAGAGATCTCTTTCTATTCCCAAATCCCGGCTTGATCTCACTTGCAGACTTCCGAGCCATCACACAAAGGCACTCATCACCACCCCCTGCATCAGGGATAATCCAAGGCTCAGCAGCTCCCAGCATTCAGGGACCAAGGGCCTCAAGTCAGCTGACATCCAGATGAAGGACCCAGAGAGTGAGGGAGACAGGCCCTGGAGTTGGGGAGGGAGGGCCTCCATCTTCACCCCATCCTGTTGAGGAGCTATAGAGCCTGCCTGGGATCGCTCCCCACAAGAGCCACCCCTAAACCATCACCCTCTGCACAGATTTGCAGATGGTTCCCTGATGCAACCTAGGGCCCTCTCTGGCTGGCATCCGCCAGCCTCCAGATGCAACTGGGAGAAAATAATGTGTAAATGAGAGCTGGAACCTGTGCTGCAGTGAGCGGGCAAAAGCCAGCTCCTCTTGGGCTTCAGCCCTGGGCTGCTACCCACCTCTGTGACCTTGCAGCTCCGTGATCTCGTGGCTCTGTGACTCTGCAGCTCTGTGACGGCACTGGCTCTTCCTTTAGTCGAGGCACCCTTGCGTACCCCCTTTTGTCTGCCTGGAAATATCAGCTTTCAGCCCCTTTCTCTCCCATGGCACTTTATACTGATGCAGCCCCTCATCAGATAAAGCCCCTGTCTCTCACACACGCACGCAAGCACACACATGCATATACACAGGCTAAAGTTTACTCTCCTCTCCTTATGCCCATGTATGGCATGTATACACCTTTATTGAAAAGGTATCACATGGTATTACATTTTTTTTTTCTTTCACCTGTCTCCCAGTTCCTATTACCTATTGCTGGATTTTAAAAAATCACCCAAAACTTAATGGCTTAAAACACTGACCTTTCTTTTGCACACCAACTTGCAATTTCAGTGGGGCATGATGGAGACAGCTCCTTCTGCTCCACTCAGTGTCAGCTGGGCAGCTGGGAGTCTGGGATGGGAATACCCAAAGGCCCCCTCTCATGTGCAGAGGCTCACACTATCTGTTATTTGAGACCTTGGCTGGAGCGGGGCCTCCTGGCAGGAGAGTGGGGCAAATTAAAGGGAATCTCACCCATGAGGAACTCAGTAGCTCACTGGAGGTGCTAAGAAATGGCAATTCCTCTTCTCTGCCTTTTCCCGATCCTTCACGGCCTCAGGAATAGCAACAGTGCTCAGTCCAGGACTCTCTCAGATTCCAGAAGATGGAGCTTGGGAAGAAAGAGATTGCCTGCTCTCTTAACCCCAGCTGGGTAGGTAGCAGAGAGCCCAGCCTGCTCAGCCATGGTCTCCCTGTGGAGGGGACAGTGACCCACCAGTGTTTCTTCCCCCAGCCTGGCAAGAATATCCCTGAACATCATCCAACTCCTGTTATACCACTTCCATAATTACTAAACAGTCCACTGAACTCTTGCTGCATCACAGAGGACCCTGAAACCTAGTGGCTCAAAACAGCAACCATTTTATTATCTTTCACAGTGTTGGGGATCAGGGCAGGGCTCAGTTGGGCGATTCTTCAGCAACACATGGCATTGAATGGGGTCACTTGGTGATATTCATCTAGTAGCTCCTCTGGTCCGGAGGATCCAAGACGGCCCCACTCCTGTGCCTGGTGCCTTGGCGAGGGAGGCTGGGAAGGCTGGCTCAGCAGGGCTTCTCTCTGGTTCCATGTAGCATTATGACCTGGGTCTCTCCAGCAGTGTAGTCCAGCTTCTCACATGGTGACCTGGAGCTCCAAGAGGCCATGGCAGAAGGCTTTGAAAAATCTAAGCCTAACACTGGCATAGCATCACTTCTGCCATCCTCCATTAGTCAAAGCAGCTGGGGCCCAGCTCAGACTCAGAGAAGGGGTAACTACCCCACTTCTCCATAGGAGAAGCCTCAAAGCTTCTGTGGTCCTCTTTAAATGGCCAGAGCCAAGCAATCCTGGGCCCAGGCTCCTGGGGTAGGCCTGTCTGCCCACCAGGAAGCTCTGTGCCCAAGGTCAATCCCATTACTCACTCCAGACTGAACTTAGGGGATGAATTGTGCCCCTCAAATTCATATGTTGACGTCTCAACACCCAGTACCTCAGAATGTGACCTTATTTGGAGACAGGGCCTTTCCAGAGGTAATCGAGTTAAAATAAAGCTGTCAGGGTGGGCTTAATCCAATCTGACTGTTGTCCTCAAGAGGAAACTTCGACACACAGAGAGGCACCAAGGTGTGTGTGCACAAAGGAAAGATTGTGTCAGGACGCAGTGGGAAGGCAATCATCTACAAGCAAAGGAAAGAGGCCTCCAAAGAAACCAACCCTGCAGAGACCTTGATCTTGGACTTCTAGTCTCCAAAACTGTGAGAAAATAAAATTTCTGTTGTTAAGCCCCCCAGTAAGTGGTATTTTCTTACGGCAGCCCAAGCAGACTAATACAGAGCTGCTACAGGTAATTAACACATTGGCATTTTGGTCTCTATTACTCTCAAGTGAATGTGGTGAGAGTCTATTACTCAGCTGCTTTGAGCGTTTGATTAATGTGATAAAAGTTTACAGAATGGGAGTGGGGGCAAATAGGGAATCGAGGTCCTGTCCTGCAAAGGCGAGGCTTGGGCCACACCTCTTGGAGTGCCAGGCAGGTGCCAGCAAGGTGTGTGGCAGCCCAGAGCGGGCTGCCAGCCAGTGCCTGCCTGCCGTCACCACACCACCATCCCAAGGTCCAGGAAGGAGGAGTCAGCCTCAGCTGGGCCAGGGTCAAGATCCCAAGACCCTTTTGGGGAGACACTGAAGGAGCAGATCAAAGAAGCAAGATCCGAGGTTTGGCACTTGGAGCATCCAGGCATTGGCTGAGGTGACAGATGTTTGGCACACAGGCCAGGGCAGCTCCTCTGGGTCCTCCCCTCTTGGTAACTTCTGCAGCCTCCTGTAGCATTGGCTGCCTCTGTTTCTCCCCCCTCCACCTGGGATGGTGCTGCTTGAGCCAAAGGGAACGTGATGGCCTCCAACAGGCAATGCCCACAGACGGCTTGAGTGCTGGGAGGCAGGGATGAGCAGCAGGGCGGTGAAGAGCATTACTGTTGTCCTTCCAGGTAGTGGTGCCTCTCCAGAGTGACGCAGCTGTGGTCACTCCAAGCCCAGCCCACTTGCCCCACCCCCTGCTCAGGCCAAGTCCTGGTCACTGTTACTCACTGGGGTTGGGTCGCTTGGTTGAGGTTTTCTGCACCTAATAAACCAAACAGAGCATCAGGAAGGTGGCAGCCTGGGACGGGCCTCAGTCCCCAAGCCACCAGCCCAGGCCTGTGTTTCCACCAGAAGCCATCCTCCCAGGGAGGCCTGGGCTCCCAGGTCCCTCAGCAACGGTATTACACAGTGCAATCTCTCCTTATGGCTGGGGGAGAGACAGGCAGGTGGACACCCGGCAGAAAAGGAGGTTTTGTTCACCCGTCCAGAAGCACCATTGGCCTGCAGTGAGAAGAGACACAAACACAAACCACGAGCACTTTCAGAGGCCTACAGTCCTCGAGCTCTGATAAGGAGCTCAGTCTGGGGGAGGACTCCAACAGCAGAATCTGATTTCCTCCCCCACGGCAACTTCAACAGAGGCTACTTTATTTTCGCTTCATTGTGTAAGGTCAAACTGAGGCTCAGAGAGGGGAAGTGACAGATTCAAGGTCACCCAGCTGGCAAGAGGCAGAGCGTAGATTCAAAGCCAGGCCTGTCTGATGCAATTTCTCTGCCATTAAAATCTACCCTATGTTGGCCAGGCACGGTGGCTCACGCCTGTAATCTCAGCACTTTGGGAGGCCGAGGAGGGCAGATTGAGGTCAGGAGTTCGAGATCTGGCCAACAGGGCAATACCTCATCTCTACTAAAAATACAAAAATTATCTGGGTGTGGTGGCATGTGCCTATAATCCCAACTACTTGGGAGGCTGAGGAAGAAGAATCCTTTGAACCCAGGCAGTGAGCCGAGCTCACGCCACTGCACTCTAGCCTGGGCAACAGAGCTAGACTCCATCTCAAAATTTAAAAAGCATTCTACCCTACCCTATGCCTCCAGGATAACGAGGCATGGTAGTGTGCTTTCACATGTGTATGTGCATGTGTGTGTGAGTTTAGAGTAATGGAAATCGATTACAGGTCAGGTGCAGTGGCTCACACCTCTAGTTCCAGGACTTTGGGTGGCTAAGACAGGCAGATCACTTAAGGACATGAGTTCGAGACCAGCCTGGCCAACACGGTGCAACCCTGCCTCTACTAAAAATACACAACGATTAGCCGGGCATGATGGCACATGCCTATAATCCCAGCTACTTGGGACGCTGAAGCATAGAATCATTTGAACCCGGGAGGTAGAGGTTGCAGTGAGCTGAGATCGTGTCACTGCACTCCGGCCTTGGTGACAGAGTGAGACTGTCTCAAAAAAAAATCAATTATAGCTCAAGATCAGTAACAATTAACGTGACACTTCCCAATTTTTTTAATTCCTCAGCAGATGCTGGTGTCGGGGGAATTTCTTGCTGACCCAAGTTCACGACCATGTCCATTGGCTTCTCTCCTTTGGTCCACCTCTCTCTCCCTGCCCCTTTCCTTCCCCCGCTTGCAGGCCACCCCCTGGAAAATTCTTCCCAATTAGGCAAAGCGATCCAATCCTCACTAAGCCTCATGAACCTCTTCCCAGACCAAGGAAATCCAACAAAGCTCATCAAGGTATCGTAATAGTTTTACGCCTGCCAGAGAAAAGCACTCTGGGGCCTGGCCATCCTGCCTCTCTGCTGCCTTCTCTGTCTCCACAATTTGAGACTCTTTAAGTTGGAAAAGGCCCAGCAGCAGAGAGAGCAACTGTCTCACAGATGAGGACACTGAGGCCCAGGTTGGTGATGTGGTCTCACCAGCGCCAAGGAGCACATGTGTGGAGGTTTGGGCCGGAACCCAGGAAAAGAGCCGCCTAAGATCTTATTAACTTAGTACTTCTTACCCTTTCCTAGGTTGTATCAGCAGGATGGGCTTTGCCTGTGTAGTAACAGGAAGCCTGTATCGTTCTGTATTTCTAGGTAGAAAATTGCTCCAAAACTCCACAGCTCACACAGCCTGCTTTGATCATCTCACACAGTTTTGAGGGGCAGGAGTGTGGGATGAGGTTAGCTGGGGTGGCTCTGGCTCCAAGTTATTCACAGAAGGCTGCAGTCAGGCCGTTGTCTGGGGCTACGGTCTCCGAAGACTCCACCAGGGCTAAAGGACCCGCTTCCAAGCTCACTGACGTGGCTGTCGGCAGGAGGCTTCAGTTCCTTGCTTCACGGGCCTCTTCATAGGGCCGCTCATGACATAACTTCCCCGGAACCAGTGACCCATGAGAGGGAGAAAGCAAACCCAGGACAGAAGCGGCAGTCTTTGTATAACCTAATCTCAGAAGGGACATGCCATCACTTCTGCCATATGCTTGCTACTGGTCATACAAGCCAACCCTGGTACAATCTGGGAGGGGCCTATACAAGGGCATAAATACCGGGAGGCAGAACCATTGAGGTCTATCTTAGAGGCTGCCTACCAAACAACCCAAGATAGTAGCGGCTTAAACAAGAGAAAAATGTATTTTCCTCTCACACAGATCAATACGGTCTATGGAAACAATTCAAAGTTGATATGATGGTTCCATCTTCATGTGAGATCCACACTCTTCCCCTCTTATCTCTTTGCCACTTCATGGTCTAAGATGGCTGCTCAAGCTCCAGCCATCACAGCTGCACTCCAGCCAGTAGGAAGCAAAAAGATCTTTCTTTTTACAAACACTTCCCAGAACTTGCACATACCATGTCTACATATATCCCCTTGGCCAGCATTTCATCACAAGGTTACTTCTGGCCTGCAAAGGAGGCAAAAAATTTTAGTCTTTATTTCACATGACTTATGTGACCAGAAAGAATTCAGAAGTTCCATTCCTGAGAAGAAAGGGAAAAAATGGACGCTCAGGGACAACTAGCAATCTCTGTTTTTGATAACCCAATAAAGGCAATGAACTCTTTCACAGAAAAAAAACAAGAAATCATGTACATGCAAAAGTGTGCAAGCAACCTTAGAGGGCTTGCAGATGCCTGTGAAGTCGGTTCATGGACATCACACAAAGAACCTCTGCACCTCTGGCCAGGACCTCAGCCTGTTCCTGTATATGAACAGTGTTCACTAAGACCCTTTGGGCGAGGTCCCTCTGAGAGGGCAAGGGACAGGCCCAGCACATCTCCTCAATGGAGCATGGACCACTTCATCTAATACCTACCTGGTAGGATGTGTTACCCCGGGAAGAGTTGTGCTGATGTCTGGCAGATTGGGGACCTCACTCTCCTTCAGGGACTTCATGCAAAACAAGGGCTGATAAGGAAGAAACTGAAAGGGGTTGGTGTTGCGGGTTACGCTGCGGGACCCCCATTGGTGTTTTCGAGAATCAGCCAATAGAATTCATTGGAATTCCAGATCAGCTTTTCTCTGCTGACATTTCAAACGTCAGGTTACAAGTACACAGGCATGGAGCCATTCTCAACACTGTTCAAATTAACCATATTTTTCCTGGGGACTAAAGACAGGTCCAAGTTTAAAACCACGATGAGATACCACTTCACATTGACTAGAATGGCTAAAATGAAAAGACCAACAACGCCAGGTGTTAACATGAGTGAGAAGCAAGTGGAACTGTCGACTGTTGCTGGAGGTATGTGAAATAGTCCAGTCACACTGGAGGACAGCTTGACAGTTTCTTACAAAGTTATGCATGCACTTACCATAGACCTATCCCACTCCTGCAAGAGAGAAGAAAGCGTTTGTCCACAAAAAGATTTGAACATGAGGCTGTGCGTGGTGGCTCATGCCTGTAATTCCAGTACTTTGGGAGGCCAAGACAGGCAGATCATCTGAGGTCAGGGGTTCGAGACCAGCCTGGCCAACATGGTGAAATCCCATCTCTACTAAAAACGCAAAATTAGCCAGGCGTGGTGGTGCACGCCTGTAATCTCAGCTACTCGGGAGGCTGAGGCACAAGAATCGCTTGAATCCAGGAAGTGGAAGTTGCAGTAAGCCGAGATTGCTCATTGCACTCCAGCCTAGGCGACAAGAGCGAAACTCAGTCTCAAAAAAAAAAAAAAAAAAAAAAAAAAAAAGATTTGAACATAAATGTTCATAGCAGCATTATTGACAGCAGCCAAAAACTAGAAACGATGCAAACATCCATCTATGGGTTAATGAACATACAAAGTGGGGTACATCTATATAATGGAAAACTTCTCCACAGTAAAAAGGAGCAAACTACTCATAGACACAACTTGGATGAATCTTAAATGCAATATGCCGTGTGAAAAAGCCAAGCACAAAAGAGTGCAAGCCGTGTGCTTGCATTTATATGAAATTCAAGAACAGGAAAGTTTAAGCTATGGTAATAGAAATCAGAAAAAGAGGAGCATGAAAGAATGCTCTGGAATGATGGAAATGAGCTATATCTTGATAGGAGGATGAGTTACACATGAAAACTCCTCCTTAAACCATAGTACTGAAGCTTGGCATATTTCACTGTATGTAAGTTACACCTAAACTTAGACAGGAAAAAAAAGATCTGGCTGAAATGCAGGAGCCAGCACCCCACAGACCAAACCCCAGCCAACTGCCTGACCACCGTGCAGAGCAAGACTCAGTGCTGGGTCAACCGTAGCAACTCAAGCTGAGAGATATCAAGATCTGCCAGGGAAGGGGGTTATACCACAGAACTGTTCTAAGACAGCCTCGGTGGGCCAACATGCAAGTAGTGATGATATTAATAACAGAACTGGCTGAGATCTGGCTCTGCCTGAAATCTGCTGAATATAATTCTCTGTGTTTAGAACAACTAGTACCCCCCAAATGCACAAGAGGCTCAGGCTAGCATCCACCACCCTAGCAGGCCCTCTCCATACTGTTCAGCCTGCACAAAGACAGCCAATGTGACCACAATGCAGCAAACAGACACAAAGAATGTCGGTTCCCAGAGATCCTGCTGGTCAGCTCCCCATTTCATAGAGGAGAAAACTGAGACCCAGAGAGGGGGAGGGCTTCTCCATCGGTCACACAGGGGCTGGGTGGCAGAGCTCAGAATAGCACCCCATCCCTGGACTCCCACTCCAGTGCCCACGTGTCCTCTCTTGCCCAGTACTTTTCTTCCAACTTTTCCAAAAGGACTGAAATGAACCTCAAAAAACCCTGTTTTCCTTCACTTTCTTTTAAAAATGTATGTAAAAAAAAACAAAAGTTTTGGTGAAAGTGGGTTTCCCCTCTGGTGGGTTAGAGTCCATGTTGGCCATATTGGTACAAAAATTTAAAAAAGTCCAGCCAGGCACAGTGACTCAAGCCTGTAATCTCCGCACTTTGGGAGGCTGAGGTGGGTAGATCACTTGAAGTCAGGAGTTCGAGACCAGCCTGGACAACACAGTAAAACCCCTTCTTTACCAAAGAATACAAAAATTAGCCAGGTGTGGTTGTGCTCACCTGTTGTCCCAGCTACTCCAGAGGCTGAGGCAGGAAAATCACTTGGACCCAGGAGGCAGAGGTTTCAGTGAGCTGAGATTGCACCACTACACTCCAGCCTGGGTGACAGAGCAAGACTCTGTCTAAATAAATAAATAAAACAAAGAAGTCCAAAGTTGTGGGGGGATTTTCCTCATTCCACAAATCAAGAGCGGCAGGCGCTTCCACACATCCCAGCAGACACCATTAAGGCAAGTTTCAAACTAGCTGCATTAGCGAGTAGAGTCAGCCTGAGCCATCCTGCCCCTTCTGCCCGCTGAGGGACAAGATAGCCGAACAGGTACCCAGGGAGCCTCAGAAACTCTCTCCCCCTTCCCAAAGAGCACGCATCTCTTGAAGCTCTCCAATTTGCACTAAAAGAGACCAAAGTACCAAATGGGAAGTGCCTTTGCCCCAGACTTGAGTGGCCAAATGTCATTTGCATGTCCAACTATCTTAGAACACTCCCCTCATCGTCCTTCCTCTTTGCAACTGCACCCATATCCTCCTCTATACACATACAGAATCTGAAAGCCTAGCCCTGCCCCCTCTCCCCCTCAGGACACCTTAGACTCTATACTACTACTAACACCAGAGCAGCTGGGCGTGGTGGCTCAGCCTGGCGCAGTGGCTCACGTCTGTAATCCCAGCACTTTGGGAGGTCTAGACGGGCAGATCGCTTGAGGTCAGGAGTTCGAAACCAGCCTGGCCAACATGGTGAAACCCCGTCTCTACTAAAAATACAAAAATTATCTGGGCGTGGTGGCAGGCTCCTGTAATCCCAGCTACTAAGGAGAATGAGGCAGGAGAATCGCTTGAACCCGGGAGGTGGAGGCTGCAGTGAGTCAAGATCACGCCACTACACTCCAGCCTGGGTGACAGAGCGAGATTCCGTCTCAAAACAAAAACACAAACAAAAACAAAAGCAGCTGCGGTTCGTTGAGGACTTACTCTGCGCCAGGCACTGTATCAGTTACATCAGTTGTATTTGATTGCAAATAACAGAGACAGGTTCTGACTAATTTGGGCAAAGGGAATTGACTGGAAGACGACGGGAGGTTGGCACAATAGATCGGAAGCCTGGAGAAGAAAGCTTGGCCTTGGCAGGGGCCAGGGCAGAGCCAGGCACATATGACAAGCTCTTGGCATTCTGGTGTCTCCGTTCTTCCACTTAAGATTCAAATGCCAGGCAGGAGTGTAAAATGGCACGGCCACTTTGAACAACAGTCTGGCAGTCTCTCACAAGGTTTAACACATGACTACCCTACAGCCTAATAATTTTACTTTTGGGTATTTGCCCGAGAGAAATAAGAGCATATGTCCATAAAAACACTTGCACCGGAGTGTTCATAGAAACTATATTTGTAGGCCAGGCGTGGTGGCTCACACCTGTACTCCCAGCACTCTGGGAGGCTGAGACGTGGGAATGGCTTGAGGCCAGGAGTTCGAGACCAGCCTGGATAACATAGCAAGACCTTGTCTCTATTAAAAACAGAAATAATTAAAATAATGTTTTTAGAAAGAAACTATATTTGTAATTGCTCCAACCTGGAGTCAAGTCCAATATCCATCCACTGATGAATGGATAAGCAAATTGTGGTATAGCCACAGAATGGAATTCTACTCAGCAACATAAAGGAATGTGCTACTGATACTCACAACAGTGTGAATGAATCTCCTAAGATATTTTTGTCACGCAAAAGGAGCCAAACGCAAGAGAGCACATACTGTATGATTCATTTATATGAACTCCAAGGAGAGATCAAACTAACCTCTGGTGACAGAAATCAGAACAGGAGCTGCCTGTGCTGACCGGGGGAGGACAGGCTGGGAAGGGGACAAGGGAATGTTTTCGGGTGATGGAAATGTTCCGGATCTTGATCGTCGTGGTAGTCACACAGATGCACATATTTGCCAAAACTCATCAAACTGCATACCTTCTGTGCACTTCAATGTATGTAAATTATGCTTTAATTAAAAATTAAATTTAAAAAGAATCACAGGCACTGGAGATACAGTAGGGAACAGGGCAGGCAGAGCCCTGTCCAGAGGGAGCTACCATCTGGCCCCAGAGCTAATAAGCGACAGAACTGAGGATAAACCTAGATTCTCTGCCTCCCAAGTCACTCCCAGCTTTCCTCAGCGTTGCCCTGGACAGCACACCCCAGAGCATGATGGGAGCTACAGGGGAGGTCACTAGCAACAGCCCCCAAGGCCAAAAGCCCTCCTTCCAAAGGGGGTCAAGCCTGCTCAGTGCAGTCTGGCAGCTCAGTGAGGAGACAAACTCGGGCCCACAGTCTCGTCCTGCACAGGGTCTGCCGGGCCTTCCCCACCTCTCCCGAAGACCTTGGCCCACAGGACCTCACACAAAAAGGAAATTTCATTTCTTTATTACTCAGCTGAGGAAATATAAAATACTTAGAACCAGAAATGAAAATAGCATTCGGAAAGTTCCAAACTATTAAAGGATTTTCTTGCACATTCTGGTCACTGAAGAGGTGACAGGAGAGTCAGGGTACCACGGAGATGGAGGAGATGGCTTGGCTCTCAAGGGGTGCAGTTTGTGGATCACTGATGGTCACCATTGGGCTGATGGCCTCAGAGCAACACCAGGTGATGGACAATTACTTAGTGACTGTTCAGGCTTTTGCCACCCTGGCCCTTGAGTCCCCAGAGGCTGGAGTGACCAGGGAAATGCACCATGGTGGAAACTGTCATCCACATAAGCAGAAAGACCCTGGGCCCTCAGCAGATTAGGTGTAGAAGGGAATGCTCTCAAGGCCACCAATTATCATTCCTTCTACCTTGTAGCATTATGCAGCTCATGTCATCCAACTAGCCCTACCTCACAAATGGGTCAGCGTTATTGTCCCTATATTACAGATGGGGAAACTGAGTCTTCGAGAGGTTGCTCTGAGAACACAGGCCAGAAATGGCAACATCGGGGCAAGAACCAAGACCTCCCAAGTCCCACATATGTTCACTTGTAGTGATACGGAAACTTCTCAGGCCCAAGAACTTTCTAGGTCAGTGAGGCTAACAAAGGGCCTGCTCCCTGTGGCAGGCAGCCTCTAAGATGGTCCCCCACATGATCTCTCACCTCCTGGTATTCACACCCTTGTGGGATTCCCTCCCTCTGATTGTGGGCTGGAGTGAGGAACTGACTTCTAACAAATAGAATAAGGCCAGGTGTGGTGGCTCACACCTGTAATCCCAACACTTTTGGAGGCTGAGGTGGGTAGATCACTTGAGGCCAGGAGTTTGAGACCAGCCTGGGCAACATAGGAAGACCCTGTCTCTATAAAAATACAAAAATTAGCAGGGCGTGATGGCAGGTGCCTGTAATCTCAGCTACTTGGGAGGCTGAGGCAAGAGAATCTCTTGAACCCAGGAGGCACAGGTTGCAATGAGCTGAGATTGCGCCACTGCACTCCAGCCTCAGTGGCAGAGTGAGACTCTGTGTCAAAAAACAAAACAAAACAAAACAAAAATAGAACAGAAGTGACAAGATAGCATTTCTGGGATTAGGTTTAAAAGACTGACTTTTGTCTTGGGCTCTCTCTGGCTCACTCTCTCTCGGGTCACGAGCTGACATGTCATGAGGACACTGGCAGCCTATGGAGAGAACCATGTGATGAGCAACCACATGAATGAGCTTGGAGAAGGATCTTCTGAGGCCTCCTGCAGTAGCTGTGTGAGTGAACCACCTTGGAAGTGGATCCTCCTGCAGTAGCTGTGTGAGTGAACCACCTTGGAAGTGGATCCTCCAGCCCCGGTCAAGCCTTCAGATGACTGCAGCCCTGGCTGACATCCTGATGGTACTTCAGGAGAGACTGTGAACCATAACCACCCAGCGAAGCCACTCCAGAGTCAGGACTCTCAGACAGTGGGAGGAATAATGAATGTTTGTTGCTTTAAGCTGCTAAGTTTTGGGGTAATATGTTACATAGCAACAGATAATTAACATAGTTTATAACTAATCTCCTAACACTCCTACACTAATAACTGGTACTCCCCTCACCTCCAAGTCTTCTCAGGCCAGAGCACGTAACCCTGACTTTCCTGGCCTCACACACACACATACACACATCCATACACATACACACATGTGCACACACATATACACACGTGCACACACACACACACACACTCACCTGCCACTTTGATATTGATGCATTATTTAACTTGGTTTCCTTTTCCCATTTTTCCCTCTTCCCTTTTCCCTAAAAAGCATGTGAAAGTTGGTCCTCCTACATGGAAAACGTTTGAAATTGCAGTTGTGTCATCCTGGGAGAAAGCGAAACTCAAGGCTTCGTGCTCTGTACCAGTTACCTTGACTGCCTGCAATACATCCCCGCGCCTTTGGCGTGACTGCCTTTGTTTCAAGCACACCCTAAATTGCCTCTGTGCCAAATGCTGAATGTGACCAGAAATGACACAGGATGAATAATGTGGCATATAATTATCACCACATTTCAGATGAGGGCAATATGCATCTTTCTCAGAGCTGAAGGGATGCAATTTTATTTTCTAACACAAAACGCTCCATTTGGGGTCAGTTTTCGAGCAGCCCTTCATTCTGAAGCAATTTCACGTGAATAAAAGCATTTGTATTCATGCGCTGCGTAATGCACATTATCCCAGCCCCGACTCCTGGCTCGCATCTCTCCATGTGATTCCAGCTCCTCTCAGTAAACTGGCTTCAGATCCTGAATAAGAGAAGGTGAATAGGACGGTGTTTTTGACTTATTTCAGGTCTCTGAGTCTTTGTCTCCTTTTCTGCCAAGTAAGGATGAGCTGGTTCTTTACAAACTGCTCTCAGACTCCGCCCTGGGACTGGATCTTCAACTCCCCAAAGGCGGCCCTATAGACCTCAGCATAGCACTAACCTTTTGTACCTGATCCGATGATGTCCTAATTTTCTTTCTCCCCAAAAGCAGACTCTGGGCCAACGATTTGGGACTGGGTAGCCTATCTGGGAGGTATATGAGTTTTGTTCAGGCTGCCATAACAAAATACCGCAGGCTGGGCGGCTTCAGCAGCAGATACTAGTTTTCTCGTAGTTCTGGAGGCTGGAAGTGCAAGATCAAGGTGCCAACAGAGTCAGGTTCCTCTGAGGCGTCTCTCCTTAGCTTGCAGACGGCTGCCTTCTCACTGTCCCTTCACACAGTTGTCCCTCCATGCACACCCTCCTGGTGTCTCTTTTGTGTCCAAATTTCCTCTTCTCGTAAGGACACCAGGCATATTTAGATTAGGGCTCCACCTGAATTGCCTTGTTTTAACTTAACCATGTCTTTAAAGGCCCTAACTCCAAACTGTCACATTCTGAGGTCCTGGGCTAGGGCTTCAGCATATGAATTTAGCAGGACATACTTCAGCCCATAGAAAGGGGTGATCTTGGATAGGGAGGAGGCCAATAGAAGATGCATTGAGGAGCGGGGGTTTTCTGTGGGCAACTGGGGCTCAGGCTCTCAGGGGGCCTCAGGGGGAGAGCGCACTACAGAATTATCCCCACCAAAGGGCAAGGAAGTTGGGATGCTGATGAGCCCATGGACCCCCCCCATTGATCAAGCGTTCACTACTAAGGCCAGGCGAAGTGACGCACGACTATAATTCCAGCACTCTGGGAGGCTGAGTAGGGAGGATTGCTTGAACCCAGGAGTTCGAGACCAGCTTGGGCAACATACGGAGACCCCCATCTCTACAAATTATAAAAATTAGCCAGGCATGATGGCGTGATAGCGTGTACCTGCAGTCCCAGCTACTCAGGAGGCTGAGGTGGGAAAATCACCTGAGCCTGGGAGTTCGAGGCTGCAGTGAGCTGATTGTGCCACTGCACTCCAGCCCGGGCAACAGAGAAAGACCCTGTCTCTCTCTCTCTCTCCAAAAAGGAAAAAGAGTTCACTGTGGAGGCATTTCCTCCCCCCGTCGCTTTCCAGGCTGAGGGCGTGCCTGGACTAGAAAATACCCTCAGGCAGAGACAGAGGAAGCCTTGGGTATATACTGAAAGGACTGCAGGTGAGATGCCCCAGAAATTCCAAAGGATGGGCAACCACTTTGAGAGAGAGAGAACAACAGCTGAATTTTATTTCCAGCTGTCATATGATTATCATTTAAAAGCCACAGTTACAAGACAACACCGCTCAGAACAGGATCATCTACCCCAAGCTCCCTTCTTTACAGGCAGGCAGTTTTGGCCTAGCAAGTGACCTGCCATGCCTGAAGTTGACAAAGGGGAGGAGAGAAATGAGACCCGAATCTCCAGACTTCCAGGCCGGTGCTGTCTCCACTCCTACAGACTGCTTCCTCCTATTCCTTTTCTTTTTCTCAGTGAGCAAGAGCACCCTTGGATTTGATAGTCCCTTCACTGGTTAATAAACGCTCAGCTCACCAGAAGACGCAAATGAAAAACATGAAAATCTAAAACAGGTAAACAAGTCATTCCCTTCCCCACACACCGTTTCCACAACAGGAGCTAGCTAGAGAACCCCAGAGCCGGTCAAAAGAGAGCCACCCTCCAGTCATAGAAGGCTGACTGTTAAACCACGCCCAAGTCCCAAACGTGAGCGAGGAGGCTTCCAGAAGCTGCAGGACCTTGCCAGAAGGCGCCGAAGTCTTCTAAGTCCCCCCATCCTACAGAGAAGCAGGCTCTCCCTTGGGAGTCAGCACCATCAACAATAATAAAACGAGACACTTTTATAGATTTCGCAATATATGTTGCTCATTTATTCCTCACAACGACCTTGTGAGGTCAATATCACTGGCCCCATTTTATGGACATGCAAACTGCCACCCTGGCTCAGTGAATGCCACTTAGGACCATGCCTTCAGGTAAATTGAGCACTTCATCTTGAAATTGGAATGCTCACTCATTTGAGGCAAAAGTCTCCTCTAAGGCAGCCTGCAAGGGCCGGTCGGAAAAATGAAGGCCCTCTCTTCTTTCATCTCTACAGGGTGCCAAGGGCTGCTGGCAACAGCACTGCAGTTAAAGCTTTTGCATTTCTCACCAGGGCCCATGAGGTTTCTAGAATGTTCCAAGAGCAACAGCTCCAGGAGTAGGTCATGCAGAACTGCTGCTGGTTATGAGCCACAGCAGAGCAAGGAGAAAGCAGTGAAGGCTGGCTTGCAGTCTGCAGAAAGGAAGATGGTAGGCAGTCACTCTAGTCTTCACATGGGGAACATCTTAAGTCCACTGAGGAGGAAAAAATCAAATTCCAGAACTGATGATCACTGAACTTTTGGAGTCTCACGCATGCCCAGACGGACCTAGGTGTGGTGAGCAAGTCTCTCACCAGGGGCCGACCAGCATCATGCGCCTTCAGATGAAGCCTGAAAGACAGAGGCCAGTGGAGCACTTGCTTACCAGCCACTCCACTCCATCCACCCACCCATTCCTTCTTTCATCCAGCAAATATTCCATAAGTGCTTGCTCTGTGCCAGGCATTGTTCTAGCCACTAAGGACACAGCAGTGAACAAAACAAATGCAGTCTTTGCTCTCACAGAGGTTTGCATTCCAATGGGAGGAGGAATAGACAATAAACAAGATCCATAAAAGAGGTCCATATGCAGCCAGGTGCCGTGGCTCATGCCTGTAATCGCAGCACTTTGGGAGGCCGAGGCGGGCAGATCACCTCAGGTCAGGAGTTTGAGACCAGCCTGGTCAACATGGTGAAACCCCGTCTCTAGTAAAAATACAAAAATTAGCCAGGCATGGTGGCGGGCACCTGCAATCCCAACTACTCAGGAGGCTGAGGCAGCAGAATCGCTTGAACCTTGGAAGCAGAGGTTGCAGTGAGCCGAGGTCACACCACTGTACTCTAGCCTAGGCAACAGAGTGAGACTACATTTCAAAACAAACAAAAAAAAGATGATGCTCTGGGTTTTGGACTGCCCATTGGACCAGTGGGGCTGCAGGAAGCTGTAGGAAGAGCAGATGTGGGCAGGTTCAGGCCGCGCTGAGTTTCTGCTGTCCACTGGACATCTAAGGCCACCTATTCAAGTGTGGCTGGAAGCATGCCTCAGGTCATTGTATCTCTTCTGTTTATCCAGCCCCTTGGTGGCCTCATCCCCCTCATGGCTCTACATTGCTGAAAACTCCCGAAGGAGCAATGAGGCTGAAGAGGCGCTGCCGGTTCAGGGGAGAGGCCCTAGGACAGAGCTATGCATTTGGGCCCCATGGACCCCAACAGTGGATGGACCCCAAGATCTAGGAGGCCAAGCCTAAAGGAGAAACCAACAGGTCAGAGGACGCCTCTGCTCGCAGGGAAGTGCCTGCATGGCTAGGAAACGAGGCACAGCCCTCGCTCTTGGACCAGGACACCTTATGCCCGGGGCACGGTGGGTAAGGAATGTGTGAACGTGCCAGGCAAACAAAGAGCAGGGTGCAGAGGGATGGCGGGGCCCCTGACACAAAGGACCCCTCTCCAGCTTCGCGACTAGCTGGGTTCAAGCAAGGTCTAAGGGCTAAGACAGGCTATTCCAGGCTCATCCAGAACTGTAATTGCCAGTTATATATTTCTCTCATTGACTGAAAAACAATCAAATGATTGAATTCATGACTAAACAATTTATAGACAGACTCGGGAGGTGACACTCAAGCTGCCTCTTGACAATAGGCTCGAGTGAGTCAGGAGGGGCTGGAGAGCATTCTTATTCTAGAAAGAAAGTCATGGGGGGCAGCCATGTGGGGTGCGCTAGGCGCACCGTAGCCCTGGTGTTGCTGCGGCAGAGGGCAAGGAGCGTTGAGCCTGGAGAGGTAGCTACAGAGAGGGGATGATAAACCACCGCAAGGAACTTGGCCTTCATCTCCAGGCACTGGAAACCCCGCAAATGGTTTTCAGGAGGGAATAACAGAGTTCAATGTGCATTTTAAAGAGACCATTCAGGCAGTTCTGCGGAGAGCAAATCTGAATGGTGCCGGGCAGGCAGCCGAGAGGCCTGTGGGTGGAGACGGGCTGGGGTTGCTCTCCACTGCGCCAGTGCCTTCCCCTGCCCCCCCAGCCCCAGTGGAATCCAATGGCCAGGAGTCTCTGACCTTCCCCACACAGCCACTGTCAACCTGGGAGTCCCGAGAGAGATTTCATAAAAGGGGTCCCTGGGGGAGAAGGGTGAGGACCCACTGCTGGGGAAGCCTCATCTGTCAGCCCTCCTGGCAGCCGAATGACAGCAGGGCCCCTTGGGAATGCAGATGACAAGACATCTCCAGGCAGAGCAGGAGACTGAGAGGTGAGACAGGAGGGGCCACAATTCTCCATCTCCACCCTGGCCACCCAGAAAACAATCACAGGAACCAAAAGATGTGCCAGTTCCTAGCGAGGGTGGGTCACTGGGAAGAGAGACGGCATCCCAATTCCAGATGAAAGTTTTGATCCCCCGGGAAAGGGAAGGCCTGCTCCTCAGGCCCCTACAGCTCAAAGGGAAGGTCCGGGGGCTGTCTAGAGTCCTTGGATTGTGCACGCCCTGCCCCCACCCTCCGCCACCCTACCCTGCCTGCTGGCTCTGCATGCTGGCCAGATGGATAATAAGACTCCACAAAGCAACACATCAGAGCCGACTAAGAAAGGCAAATCAGGGAAACTGAGGCCTGGCCAACTGCAGCTCAACTCCGTGCTAGAATTGAGATCTAGGCTCTGGCGGCAGAGAAGCCGTCCCTTCTCCTGCGAACTCAGCCCCGCTAGGGCCCCATGCCTCCCTTCTCACTATTCTTTGTTTTCCACAAGGATTCCTCGAGCTGGTTCTGCTAAAGCCCCAGTGTTGGTATCAGCTCGGGTTATACTGCAGGCCTGGGAGATTAAAGAACTTCCCAAAATCCCCCAGCAAATCAGAGTAGCGCTTGCGTAGCTAAAGATTCCCAAGCAGAGAGCAGAGAGCAAATCCCATCCAGGCACCAGGGAACCCCTCTCCAGGCCTCTCAAGGCCTCTGAAAGCCACAGGCTGGCCACGAGAGACCTCATTAAAACCGCTCGGTGGCCTGCGTTTGCTGCAAACCCATTAGACAGCCAACATAATCCATTCATACATAAAATAAGGGAGGGGGAAGGAGCACGGTCCCACAGGATGTGTGTCTGGGAGAGTCTTGTTCATAAAAATCCAAACAGCAACGAAGTTCACGGGGGGTTTTGGCTGCAGTCGTGTTTTGGCTTCTGGAAATTCCAGCTAGGAAAAGCTTCCCTTTGTGACCCGTTGGAAGCGCTCAGCCTGGGATTCACAGAAACGAAGGAGAAGCGAGGGGTCCCTGGTCTCTTGTGCCACCACCCTGTAGCAAAGGAGTTATTCTAGAAGCCTGGGTAATTTGTCTAAAAGGGCCAGCTGGGTCCCCAGTAGCAGCTTGGAGGGCTGGATTGTGGGCAGAGGGCATGCTACCGGTTAACACAGACCTACCTCGGCCACCCCAAAGCCGGGCCACGAGGCCCGGGTGTCCACAACAGCTGTGGCCATGGAGACGCTCCCAGAGCTGTGGAAAAGGAAGGAGACCCCCAAGATTTAAATAACTCAGGCAGCAGGACCCCCCTTCTTCCCATGGAAACTATTTCACAGGCCAGAAACCCCACCAGAGGAACCTCTTCTGCAGCCCTCACCGAGCCCAGCAGGCCCACTGTGTGTACTCGAGGAAGAGAGGGTTAGAAGCTGTTGGATGATTTTCTTAATAAGCTGGTATCCAGTATTTTTATTCTCTGTCATCTTAAAAAAAAAAACAACAGAAGAATGCAGCTAGTTTCTTAAATTAGAGATCTGTTGTGTAATTAGTCCATTTTAACTTCTGCGAGTTGTCGCTGTTTTCCCTCTGTGGTTTCCAGAAATGTCATTGGCTGGGCTTAAAAAGTAGGGTTTTTTTTTTCTTCCAGAGAAAAATTCTATAAATATTTTCTCCCTCTTAGGATGTTTTAAATTTCAACGAGATATTGTAAAGATAGCAAGAGTTATGAAAGCCTCTCTTGCCGCCAATGAAATGCAGTGGGAAAACTGATTAGAGAGGGAGCTTCTGCCCACAGAGAATGCAGTTGGGTCTCCTCAGAGGGGTTTCAGAAGCCAGAGTACCCCAGCTTCCTTTGCTCACTGGTACTCAGGCTTGGGACTGGAGAGAAGGGGAGGCCACTCTCAAGGTGGGCAGGCAGGCTATACTTGGGGGAAATGGTGTCCCTTGCTCATGGTCAGGATTTCACCCTTAGTGATTTATTTCTTTGGATGGGATTTTAGGCATGAATTTGACATAGGTATACTTTAATGGTTTTCCATGTTAAAATGCATACCCTTTTCTCCAACAAAGTTATACAGGTATACAATATGTGAGTAAAAACTTATGTAAGGGATCTTCATCACAGAATGATTTGTAACTGAAAATGACCAGAAACAACCTGAGCGGATATCCATTGATAGGAGACTGGTTAAACAAAGTCTGGCACACCCCATAATAGATGTTATGCTGCCATCCCAGAGAATGCTAGAGGACTGTAGATATTAATGCAGGATGGTTGGTGAGATTATAGTGTTAAGTGAAAAAACAGGAAATAGGGAATTTTATGGTATGTTTATGATACGCCATCATGCGTCTTTTTAAAAAGGACATATGTGTATAACCTTGTGTCAGAAGTTGGTAGCTGGGGAAGCCTCAAAAAGAAGGAAAATAGAGCAGGAGGGGACTTGCTTTTTCCTATACACACTGTCCCCCTGTTACTGTCACTCATAGTGCTATCGCTTGCCTTTTTTAAAAAGAATACATTTATATATAATCATATACATGCAGCCTTGTATATGCCCTCGGTTATCTTGGGAGGTAATGTAAGAAGTTGGGGAAGAGCAGGCGAGGTGGCTCACACCTATAATCCCAGCACTTTGGGAGGCTGAGGCAGGAGGATCACCTGAGGTCAGGAGTTCGAGACCAGCCTGGCCAACATGGTGAAACCCCATCTCTACTAAAAATACAAAAATTAGCTGGGCACAGAGGTGCACACCTGTAATCCCAGGAGAATTGCTTGAACCCAGGAGGCGGAGGTTGTAATGAGCCGAGATCGTGCCACTGCACTCCAGCCTGGGCAACAGAGCAAGACTCTGTCTCAACAACAATAACAAAAAGAAGCTGGGGCAGGGGGCCAGGCACAGTAGCTCATGCTTATAACCCCCAACACCTTGGGAGGCCAAGGCAGATGGATCACTTGAGGTCAGGAGTTCACCATAAGCCTGGGCAACATGGTGAAACCCCATCTCTACTCAAAATTACAAAAATTAGCCAGATGTGGTGGCGGGTGCCTGTAATCCCAGCTACTAGGGAGGCTGAGGCAGGAAAATCGCTTGAACTTGGGAGGCGGAGGTTGCAGTGAGCTGAGATCATGCCACTGCACTCCAGCCTGGGTGACAGAGCGAGACTCCGTCTCAAAAATAAATAAATAAAAGAATAAGAGAAAGTTGGGGAACATAGAGAAACATCTCTTGATTCCCAGGTATGCCCTTGAAGTAATCTGACATTTGAAAGAGGCTGTTCAGCCGAGTGCAATGGCCCACGCCTGGAATCTCAGCACTTTAGGAGGCTGAAGCAGGAAGATTGCTTGAGGCCAGGAGTTCAAGATCAGCCTGGGCAACATAGTGAGACCTCATCTCTATAAATTAAAAAAAAAAAAATCAGCCAGGTGTAGTGGCCGTGTCGGTGGGCGCAGCTACTTGGGGAGGCTGAAGTGGGAGGATCACTTGACCGACACCACTGCACTCCAGCCTGGGCTAAGAGAGTGAGACCCTGTCTCAAAAAAAAAAAAGAGAGAGAGAGAGATTGAAAGGCTGCTCTGGGGCTGATTTAGATGGGTGGGCTGGGCCCTCAGAAAGTGGGAGAATAAATTTTTACTCTGTATGGCTTAGGATCCACATAGAGAACATGGGTTAATGCTCCCAGCCGGATGTTCTCAAAGGTCCCCCTGGTATGTCCTATTCTGTGCCCACAAAACCCCATGCCTATTGCTATTGCTGCATGTCAGTAATTGGGTTTTTACCCCTGTCTCCCATCCATGGACAGGATGCTCTATTGCAGTCAAGGACGGCTTTATTCCTCTTTGCAGCCCCCAGGACCCAGCACAGAGCCTGTGGCTTGGGAGTAGGGTGCTAGTGTCATTTAGATCTGGGCACAGCTATGAGACTTCAGGCCTCAGAGACCTCAGTTTCCTCATCTGTAAAATGGGAAGAGTACTAAATCTTCTTCCTAATGCTGGTTACAAAGACGAAGTCAGATAAGAGCCTGCCTGGCACACGCCAGGTGTTCAGTGATGATACCTGCTTAGTCTAAGATAGTATCTCAATAAATGTCTATTGAAGAAGTAACTTCCCCCCATGAGGTTGAGGGTGGGTTAAAATGCCGAATACTTGGCCGGGTGCAGTGGCTCATGCCTGTAATCCCAGCACTTTAGGAGGCCGAGGCGGGAGGATCACTTGAGGTCAGGAGTTCGAGACCAGCCTGGGCAACATGGTAGAACCCTGTCTCTACTAAAAACACAAAAAACTCAGCTCGAAGATGTGGTGGCGCACACCTGTAGTCCCAGCTACTTGGGAGGCTGAGGTAGGAGGATCGCTTGAACCCGAAAGGTGGAGGTTGCAGTGAGCCGAGATCAGACCACTGCACTCCAGCCTGGGCAACAGAGCGAGACACTGTCTCAAAAAAAAAAAAAAAAGCAAATACTGCCATCATTAACACTTTCAGACCCTGTTGCTGGTTAAGAATAAGTGTATCAGCTAAGTTTCTTCCAGCCCCTGTGGCTGCCTGAGATACTCGGACAAGGGAGAACAAAGCACCATGAGACTCACAGCAGCTACATCCCCTGAGCACTTGCCATGTGGCCTGGCATTGTGCCCAGTTCTATTTAAAAAAAAAAAACGACAGCCGGGCAAGGTGGCTCAGATCTGAATCTCAGCACTTTGGGAGGCAGTCAGACCATTTGAGGTCAAGAGTTCGAGACCAACCTGGTCGACATGGTGAAACCCCCATCTCCACTAAAATACAAAAATTAGCTGGATGTGGTGGCATGCACCTGTAATCTCAGCTACTCAGGAGGCTGAGGCAGGAGAATCAAACTAGGAGGTGGAGGTTGCAGTGAGCCAAGATCGTGCCACTGCACTCCAGCATAGGAGAGACAAAGACTCCCTCTCAAAAAAAAAAAAAACATAAGATGGTGTCTTGCTATATTGCCCAGACTGGTCTCAAACTCCTGGGCTCAAGCAATCCTCCTGCCCTGGCCTCCCAAAATGCTGGGATTACAAGCGCCAGGCCTCCGGCTCTTACAAGCGCTATCCAATTGAAGTCTCCCAGTAACCTTGGAAGGAATTCTTATTGTCCCCATTTTCCAGACCAGGAGACTGGGGAGCCAGGAAGGAAAATAACTCACATGAGCCAAAATTTGAACCCAGTTCCATCTGACTCCAGAACTCATGCTGTGTAGCCCCTGCCTTGTATATGGGAGTCGCTTAGGCTGTCACACCCCAGAGTGTGGGCTTGACTGAGAGCCAGGGAAATCTTCGTGCCAAGGGGGACTGAAAACCTCTCAGGCACAGATGAAAAACAAATCTGTTTCACGTCGATTTGGGACCCGTGCAGCTGGTGGTGGCCAGGCCCTGGGGAGCGGCCCCTTCTCTGAGCCATCGCCAGGAGGCAGGCAGCCTCTTCCACAGTCTTCCCCTCCCCAGCAGCCTGGAGGCCCACTGACTGTGTGGACATCACTAAGCTCTCCAAGAGGAATGGACTCAATGGCAGGGTGACTTTCCTCTTAGCCAGGCCCTCCCAGGAAGAACCTGTGGCTACACAACCCTCCACCCCACAGTGCCATCTTGCCAAGGTTTTGCCAGGCATGGACCTGCGGTGCAGGGGAGCAGCCAGTGAATACAAAAAAAGGGGGCCTGCAGTGAGTAGGACCTGCCTGTACCCTCCACACACAGAGGACCTCGCTCGGGCCACAGGAGAGTGTGCTGGTACTGCCGGGAGGGGCCCCGGCAGCCAGAGAACAGCCTTCTTGGGCGGCCGTGCAGCCTGCCCGTGGGGGCCAGGTCTCTCCAGCCTGCCAGGAGTCGGTGGCCCAGCACTGGCAGGAGACCCTTCTGACCTGCCCCAGCAAGCCCACAGGGGGAGACCTCAAGCTGCTAAAATGGCACTAGCAGAAGGGAAGTAACGGGCACTGGGATTCTTGACATCTCCATTCAGGCTGGTTCCCGGTTTCCCTCAAGCGAAGGCTGTGCTGTTTCCAGCACCTGAGCTTCTAGAGGAGATGGAAGCACCTCCTGCTCAGTGCCTGGCTGCGGAGGGAGGGATAAAGCGCACAGGAGCCTGCTGGTGGGTAGGGGAGGGGGACAGGGGCACCACGGCCACCCGTGGGCCAGGAGAGCCATCTGCCCATCACTGTCAGCCTAACAAATGGCCAAACAAAGATGAGCTTCTGAGTGACCCTGACAGCTGAAAGCGGCCAAGGCTGAAGTCCATGGTGGGAAGCCAAACTTTGGCATCCGCTAGCTTACAGGTGCGAGTTGGCATTTCTCTCTTCTTCTCTCTCTCCCTCTCTCTCTCTGTAGTCAGGAACAGCACTGAAAGCTAACGGGGCCAGGATGGAGCTTAGTCCTGAAGTTAAGTTAAACTTTCAGAAAGAGAAAACATCTTGAGTCCTCAAGGTGAGTGTGCCAATTTGCTTACCAGCAGAAGATCAATAGGTCATAGTGGACCCCAGACTGCACAGGCTTTGGAAACAGCTTGCTGTTTAGAGAGTGGTCTAGGTTCACTCTGGAGGGCTTCTGGAGATCTGTGTCCCTGTTTGCCCCCACCCCACCCCACCCCCTCTGCTAGGCCTGCCCCTCAGCAAACTCAACCCTTAAGCATTCAAGCATACTAGGGCTCCTTGGTTCTTGAGATAACTTGAAGATCCCCGAGAATATAGCATTTAAAAGCAAAGGTTCAAGCTGGACAAGGTGGCTCATGCCTCTAATCTCAGCACTTTGGGAGGCTGAGGAGGGTGGATCACCTGAGGTCAGGAGTTCAAGACCAGTCTGACCAACATGGTGAAACCCCATCTCACTAAAAATACAAAATTAGCTGGGCATGGTGGGGCATGCCTGTAATCCCAGCTACTCAGGAGGCTGAGGCAGGAGAATCACTTATCCCGGGAGGTGGAGGTTGCAGTGAGCCAAGATGGTGCCATTGCACTCCAGCCTGGGCAACAAGAGCAAAACTCTGTCTCAAAAAAATAAATAAATAAATAAATAAAAAGCAAAGATTCCAGATTTGGACAAATTTAGATTTGAATCCCATTTCTGCCACCCTACTAGCTGTGGACTTTGGGTAAGCTCTTTGAGCTCTCTGGGCTTCACCTTCCTTATCTGAAAAATGAAACGAATAGATACTTATGCAGGGTGGCACTGTAAAGTTTAAAGAACAGAAGTGGCAAGCGTTGAGGGGTTAGGCCAGCGCCCAGCACATCAGTAGACTCGGCACAAGTGTTGGCATCTCCAGCTCCCCCAAGTACTAGCCTGGGACAGTCCAGGGCGGGCTTGTGAAGCTCAGAGCAGCAAGATAGCTGCCAAGATGAAATCTACTTACTGGATTGTCGAAAGACCCTCCCAGTCTGTGGGGTCTGAGCTGTGTCCCTAGAGGGGAGCCAGACCCTTCTGCTCACCAACTTTGTCCCTCAGCACCTGATTGAAGCCACATTTGATGTCATGCCTGTACATCTTCCCCTTGCCCTTCAGACCCAGGTAGGGGATCTCCCCCCCTGAGCCCCCCAGCAGGGAGGGGCACCCGTTAGTGGAGGGCAGGAGATCCTGGGCTCCTGAGCTCGGCCAGGCGGTGGCTGCGGTCCCAACACACACAGGTGATACTTCAGGGGGCCTGCGCTCAGGATACATCTTGAGGGGGAAACCGCAAGACTGAGCCATTGTGTTTATTGGCGCCATAAATCACCAACTGTCCCATCTTGCTGCACCTCCCCCTGCCCCCCTCCCACCCAGCCAAGCTGTCCCCAGAGCCCCGCCCACCACCCCACCACCTCCCCACCGCCACCACCCCGGCCTGCACAACTCCCCCACTCGGGGGCCAGAGCCAACCGCTCACTTACAAGCAAGATGAGTTCGGCAAAGTTTATTTGTTCTCCTTGTTTTTCAAAAATGAGAACTGCCTTTGTTCCTGGACAATGAGGAGTGTGCAGCTATGGAAGGTGAGGGGTGAGGGCTGGGGTGGGGTGGGGGTGAGAACAGGGGATTGGGGGGCCAAGGGCAGGCCTAAGAGACTTGGATGCTGGCAAGCCCGGGGCCAGCGCTCCCCTGAACTCTGGCCCCTGGCCAGCCCCCTTCAAAGCTGAGATGACTTCCTGCCTTCTGTATCCAGAACGCGTTCTCTATTACTCTATCCACAGTCCTGTTTTCAAAATGGTCACGGGGTTCAACTCAGCCTAATCGGACACAGGCCCAGTTCCTGCAGTAACCAAGAAGACAGGGGTAGCAGCTTTGACCACGGTCTGGCAACTTGCGCCGGTTCCCACCTGCATGTCACCTCTTGGGGTCCCTTCCCCTCCAAGAGCATTGCCGTCAGGTGGTCTTCTCGATTTCCTCTGCTTTGGCAAAGGCCCTCTTATACTCAAGAGTCTGGCTTCCTGATCTGCACAGAGGAGCCTCTGCAGATGTGTCCACAAAATCCCCCAAAAGCAGGGGGAAAGGTCCCAATCAAAGCCAAAGCAAGGAAGAGGAAAAGGAGGAAACTTGTCATGGCACGAGATTTTGTCACATATCTGTAATTAAAGGTCCTCTTATATGTGTGCATACACAAACACACACACGTATACACATAACACAGTTAACAAATACTAAGATCTTAACAGTAGCCATCTCTAGGGGAAAATGGAGTTATGGGTCACTTTGATTCGCCTCTCCTCCTAGCTCCCCTCTTACTAGCTATGTGATTTAGGGCAAGTTAGCTAGCCTGTCCTTTACTCAGTTTCTTCACCTGTAAAATGGGGCCATCATTCTTCTCAGTGTACTACATCTTGTGAGACTAAATGAGATTATACATATCAAGATCTCAGAACAGTGCCAGGCACATGTAGTAGAGGTGAAGCATTCTTTTTCTTTCCTTTTTTTTTTCTTTTTTTTTTTTTTGAGAGGGAATCTTGCTCTGTTGGCCAGGCTGAAGTGTAGTGGCGCCGAGCTCAGCTCACTGCAACCTTCGCCACCTGGGTTCAAGTGATTCTCCTGCCTCAGCCTCCTGAGTAGCTGGGATTACAGGCGCGTGCCACCACACCCAGCTAATTTTTTGTATTTTTAGTAGAGATGGGGTGAGCATCTTTTCACATGCTATGGGTTATTTCATGGCTGGGTGCAGTGACTCACACCTGTAATCTCAGCACTTTGGGAGGCTGAGGCGGGTGGATCACTTGAGTCCAGGAGTTTGAGACCAGCCTGGCCAACATGGTGAACCCTGTTTCTACTAAAAATACAAAACTTAGCCCAACATGGTGATGCACACTTGTAATCCCAGCTACTCGGGAGGCTGAGACAAGAGAATTGCTTGAACCCAGGAGGTGGAGGTTGCAGTGAGCTGAGACCGTGCCATTGCACTCCAGCCTGGGTGACAGAGCGAGACTCCATCTCAAAAAAAAAAGGGAAAGAAAGAACTGGATGTGGTGGCTCATGCATGTAATCTCAGCACTTTGGGAGGCCGAGGCGGGAGGATTGCTTGAGGCCAGGAATTGAAGACCACCCTGGACAACATAACAAGAAAACAGGTTTCTACAATAAATAAAGAAAGATAAAAAGAAAGCAAGGCCCTCTACATAGACACACACACACACACCAGCAGTGTGTATGAAGCAAAGACACCTTAGTACCTGGGGAAAAAAGTACAGGGGTGAACCTGGGTGCGATGCTCAAGCCAAGAGGTCCGTGACCCCTACTCAGTGCTGTGCCCAGGAGGCTCCTGCAGGCTGGGTCGGTGCCCCCAAACCACGTGTCAGCTGGAAAAGGGGGAATCTGGCCATCTTTTGGTCCCCGGCATCCACCTTCTTGCCCATAGTCAGCCAATAATGAACTTACCCCTGGCAACTCACTGCCAGCAGCACACTGCCAGGCAGGGGACCCCACAGCTAGACCTGGGGTTGGCAGGGGGACCTGTCCACAGACCCAGCATTCCAGGCCACAGACTGAGAGGTAAGGGAAATGCAGACATCAGAAATGCAGTCTGCTCCAGCAAAATGCTGCTGCAAGCCGCCCAGATCCCCGTCATAAAAGCTTAACGTAATTACGCAGGAAAGAGCGACTTCCGGTCTGAGTCAAGATGAAGGCATTCTAATAAAGCCAGGCCCCCCCCGACCAGAGGACTCGACTTGGCTTCCAGATCCCCCTCCCCCACCTAGCCCACCCAAAGCCTACAGGGGGCCCAGGACTGATCTCCAAAGCAAAGGTCCCGCCCACAGCAGAGCTAAGAGCTGTGGACAGCCTGAGCACCACCAGACAGGGTGGCCCATCTTATCACCCACCATTTATGGGACTCGCCATGGGCCCTGACCTTGTCTTCAAGAAGCCTCCATGCCAGTGAGCATATGCATGAATAGTTAGAGAAGGAAGGGTAGGGTAGCCAAATACAGCCTTGGGAGGACCAGGAAAGTTCTGGAGTTTACCAGTGAGGGAGTGAGAAAGGTGTGCCTAGCAGGAGATCCAACGAGTGCAAAGGAATGGTGGATCAGCGAGGCCAAAGTGAATGAGCCCGATGGAAAGGTGCAGAGGGACTGAGGAGTGGAGCGGGCACAGCTCAGGCTGCCTGAGTGTGCTGGCATCACCAACCACAGAGGGAGGGACCAGAGCTGAGGCAGACACTGCCTCTCTGTGATCATCTCCTTTTCAGCTCATCCTCCCCATTCCGCCCCCCAAGAAAACCACTCTGTCCCCTGAGATAGGCCCGGTGTAGAGTGCCCCGCATAACTGATCATAGCCTGTGGACAGTTCTCCCCAAAACCAGCCTGAAGACTAAAGGTTTCTCCTCTGCATGCCAGTCCCCGTGTTCTGCTCCGGTGACACTGCAGTGAACCGAACAGGCCTGGTCCCCAAGCTGGTGGAGCTTACATTATGGCAGGGGAGATAAAAACTCAACAACTAAATAGGCAAAAGTACCTACAACTAGAAGCTATGGAAAGTGTGATGGGCAAATAGCCATGGAAACAATGAAGGAATGGAACAGGGACCTATTCTGAAGCAGTGCAGGTGACAGGCAGCAGTGCTACAGCTAGCCAGGCGGGGGAAAGGGAGAACAGCAGATGCAGAGTGGCTAGGAAGGAACAAGTTTGGAGCTTTCAGGGGACTAACAAAAAAGCCAGAGTAGCAGCGGCCAAGAGAGCAAGGAGGAAGGGACACGTGGCAGGGGGTGTCTTCTAAAACACGCTCTTCCACAATGTGACTTTGGCATTTCCTCCCATGGAGAGTTGGGATCTATGTCCCCTTCCCTTGAATCCAGGTGGAAGTGACACCATGTGACTTTCCCTTTCCTTTTTTTTTTTAAATGAAGTCTCTCTGTTGCCCAGACTGGAGTGCAATGGCACAATCTTGGCTCACTGCAACCTCCACCTCCCAGGTTCAAGAGATTCTCCTGCCTCAGCCTCCTGAATAACTGGGACTATAGGCACATGCCACCACGCCCGGCTAATTTTTTGTATTTTTAGTACAGACGGGGTTTCACTGTGTTAGCCAGGATGTTCTCAATCTCCTGACCTCGTGATCCACCCGCCTCAGTCTCCCAAAGTGCCGGGATTACAGGCGTGAGCCACCACCCCCAGCCAATGCCCAGCTAATTTTTGTACTTTTAGTAGAGATGGGGTTTCACCATGTTGGCCAGGCTGGTCTCAAACTCCTGATTTCAGGTGATCTGCCCACCTCGGCCTCCCAAAGTGCTGGGATCACAGGCCTGAGCCACCATGCCTGGCCAACTTTCAAGGCTAGGTCAGAAAGGGAAATCAGCCTGGACCTTTTTCACTGGAACATAGGTGCTTGGGTTTCTGGGCCACCGCAGGAAATATAACTGCTCCAAAGCTGCCATGCTGTGAGGAAGCCCAAGACACACTGAGAGGCCAGCGTAGGTGCTCTAATCAGCAGTCCCTAGTCTTCAAGTCATCCCATGCCAGGTGCCCGCCATGTGAGTGCACAAGCCTTCAGATGGCCCCAGCCCTCAGCCTTCGAGGCATCCAGCTGAGGCCCTGGGCATCACAGAGCAGAGATAAGCTGTTCCCATGATGCCCTGGGCAAATTCCTGGCCCATAAAATCTGTGAGCATAAGAAAATGGTGGTGGTTTTGTGCTGCTAAGTTTGGGGTGCTTTGCTCTGCAGCAGCTGTAACTGGAATAAGGCTGAAGATATGAAGAGGCAGGGAGGACCTAGAGCAGCTAGATGTTATGGGCCATGTGAAGGGTTGGGCATGCTGTGCGCATGCACTCGGGAGTCACTGAAGGGCTGTGGGCGGGGAAAGTAAATGATCAGATTTGCCTTTGATTATCAGATTTTCGAGGTCTCTCGGGCTGCACTGTGGAGAATGGATTGGAGGGTGAATGTGGGAGACCCGCTGACTGGCTGATACAGTGGTCCTGGAGAGAGAAGGAGGGGACTGGATGAGGAAGGGACAATGGCCATGACGATGGGTGGATGGACTTGGAGACTTGCTGCAGGTAAGATAGTCAGGGATTAGAGCTGAGGCATCCAACTGAGGCCCTGGACATCAAGCAGCAGAGATAACTCCTGAGGACAGGAGTTCAAGACCAGCCTGGCCAACATAGTGAAACCCCATCTCTACTAAAAATACAAAATTTAACCGGGTGTGGTAGCACGTGCCTGTAGTCCCAGCTACTTGGGAGGCTGAGGCAGGACAATAGTTTGAACCCAGGAAGTGGAGGTTGCAGTGAGCCGAGATCAAGCCACTGCACTCCAGCCTGGGCAACAAAGCAAGACTCTGTCTCAAAAAAATAAATAAATAAAAAATAAGAAACGCAGATCATAAGATCATCCTTGCCATGGGGTTATTCTGGGTGACACAAGGAGCTATTCTGGATTCAAAGTCAATGGCCGGGCACGGTGGCTCATGCCTGTAATCTCAGCACTTTGGGGCTGAGGTGGGCGGATCACCTGAGGTCAGGGTTCGAGACCAACCTTGCCAACATGGTGAAACCCTGTCTCTACTAAAAATACAAAAATTAGCCAGGCATGGTGGTGCATGCCTGTGATCCCAGCTACTCAGGAGTCTGAGGCAGGAGAATTGGAGAATTGCTTGAACCCAGGAGGTGGAGGTTGCAGTGAGCTGAGATGGTGCCATTGCACTCCAGCCTAGGCAACAGAGCAAGACTCTGTCTCAAAACAAAGCCAATAGCAAGGAAAGGAGGCCATTTCCCACTCAGGGCCCGATGAGACACCTCCTTTGAGGACTAGGAACCCTAGAAGGGTTCCTTCCTCAAGAAGCTTGTGGTTTAACTGAATAAACAAGGCCATGCAGTAAATGACCATAGCCACCTGGGTCAGGGACTGATCTGTTCTGCCTTCTTCCTTAGTTGGATTACTCCCAAATTTTACCTGCGTATATAGCCATCTTGAACAAAGACTACATTTCCCAGGCTCCTTTGCAGGTAGGTATGGTCATGTGTCTGAATTCTGGTCACTGGGTTGTAAAAGGAGGGAGTGTGTACTATGACTCCTGGGAAGTGAGGAGCACAACAGAGGGCTTATGAGCCCAGACACTGGCATGAGACCGAATTCAAATCTTGTCTCAACCACTTCCTAGCTGTGTGATCTGCCCAAGTTACTTAACCTCTCTGTGTCTTCCTTCCCTCATTTGTAAAATGGAGCTAATAATAGTAGCTACTTCATAGAGTTACATAAGAATTAAGTGTACTTGGTTTTAATTTGTTTTGGGGTTTTTTTGGGGGGGGTGCTGTTTTGTTTGTTTTTGTTTTTGTTTGCAGGGAGGGGTGTTTTGTTTTGCTTTTGAGACAAGATCTCACTCTGTCACCCAGGCTGCAGAGCAGTGGCACAATCATAGTTCACTGCAGCCTCCAAGTCCTGGGCTCAAGCAATCCTCCCATCTCAACCTCCTGAGTAGCTGAGACTACAGGCACACACTGCCACACCTAGCGAATTTTTAAAAATTTTTATGTAGAAACGGGGTCTCACTATGTTGCCCAGGCTGGTCACGAACTCCTGGCCTCAAGCAATCCTCCAGCCTCGGCTTCCCAAAGTGCTGGGACTACAGCCACTGCACCCAGCCCAAGTGCCCTTGAAACAGCAATCAGCAGACAGTAAATGATGCATCAGGATTTGCTGCTATTATTATTATTATAGTTACTAACCCTAAAGGGAGGCAGTACCTCCTCCTTCCCTTTCCTCCTTCTCACGGCCTGGAGTGCAGTCATGATGGCTGGTTCTGGAGCAGGCCTCTCAGTCCATGAAGTGATGATACTGGGAACCAAGGCTACACATGGCAGGCTGGGCCAGCCAGACACGTCTTGGAGAAGTGGAATCGAAGAGTAGCTCCTAAGATCAGTAGGTCAAAAGCAGAGAGAGAACTAGATCACACTCGCCAACACAATCCCAGCTCAGAGTCTCAGCTGCTCAGAAAGGGAGGTAGCTTCCACCCCAGAGTAATGGCAGAACAGAAAGGGAGAGCGAGTCGGTTGGGTCTCTGGAGGTTCTTAATTCAATGTCTGGAGGAGTGCAGCCCTTCAGCAGGGAGTAGGGAGCCACTGAAGGTGTGTGAGCAGAGGAGTGGCAGAACAAGAGCAGGCCCTAGAAGCTGGGCTGACAGCAGCGAGCTGATGAATCAGAGGAAAGGAGACCCTGCATGGTCAGGGGCCACCACAGGAATCCAGGAAGGAAAGAAAAGGCTTCTCTGTGGTGGAAGAGTCACCAGACCTCAGTGACTTTGCTTTCTGCCACCGTAGCACGTGTAAGTCACAGTTTATTATTTCCAGCCCCACCCCGTATCTGGGACTGCTCCAGGCTCCTTCTGCATCCTAGAAGTTAGCAAAGTTTCCAACACAAGGTTACTGGCCCCAGCAGCTTGGAATAGACAAGGAATCTGATGCCATGACTGCATCAACCTCCTCAGCCTGGGTTTGGCGAAATTGACACGACGTGCTCCCCCGCTGTTAGGAGCAAAGGTACCTGCCTCCTGGACTGTGGATAGGGGCAGAACTGGATCTACATGTCACTGGTTTGTATCCCCTGCAGGGCCTTAACTTTCAGCCCATTGGTGGTGAGGAATGGAATAAAACAAAACCTCAACAAAAAAAAAAACGGGTGGGAGACTACTGTGACAGAAAGCACAACTCACGCTCACAGAGATGGTGTGGGGTGGAAGGAGCTAGACACAAGGACGGGCACTGGCTCACACCTGCAATCCCAGCACTTTAGGAAGCCAAGATGGGAGGATCACTTGAGGCCAGGAGTTTGAGACCAGCCTGGGCAATAAAGCAAGACCCTCTCTACAAAAGAATGTTTAAATTAGCTGGGCATGGTGGCACACACCCAATAATTTCAGTTACTCAGGAGGCTGAGGTGGGAGGATCACTTGAGCTCAGGATATAAAGGCTGTAGTGAGCGGTGATTGCACCACTGCACTCCAGCCTGTAACACAAGACCCTGTCTCTGAGAAGAGAGGAAGAGGAAGAAAGAAGAAGAAGGAGGAGGAGGAGGAGGAGGAAGAAGAAAGAAAGAAAGAAGAAGAAAAAAGAAGAAAGAAGAAAGAAGAGGAGGAGGAGGAGGCTGAACACAGAAGCAAACACTGCCTGGATGATTCCATTTTACAGTTAAAAAGCTGGCACTCAATCCATGGCGATACAGGTCTATGGCGATGGAGAAATAGTGGTTGCCTCTGTTGTTGGGAGTACCAACAGGAAAAGGGCACCAGGAAACCTGGAATGTTGGGAAGTTATCCGATATGATTTTTATCAGAAGTATAGACGTGTAAAAATTTATCGGCCGGGCACAGTGGTTCATGCCTGTAATCCCAACACTTTGGGAGGCCAAGGCGGGCAGATCATCTGAGGTTAGGAGTTCAAGACTAGCCTGGCCAACATGGTGAAATGCCCATCTCTACTAAAACTACAAAAATTAGCTGGGCATGGTGGCGGGCGCCTGTAATCCCAACTACTAGGGAGGGTAAGGCAAGAGAATCACTTGAACCCACGAGGCGGAGGTTGCAGTGAGCTGAGATCGCACCACTGCACTCCAGCCTGGGCGACAGAGCAAGACTCCGTCTCAAACAAACAAACAAACATTTTATCAAGCTGCACATTTAGTGCACTAAAAGCTGATCTTTGTATCTTGAGGAAAAAGAAAAAACACAAAAAAGAGGTCCATTAGGGGTACCACAAAAGGTTCATTAGGGATGCCACTGCCCCCCTTCCCGTTAGAGTGGGAACCCCTAATGAACCTTTTCTTTTTCTCAAAGTCCTTGCAGAAGCTGCAGCCACTCTGCCAACTCCGCCAGGCCCCACTCCTGCAGTCCCTCTATTAGCGTAGCTCTCCTCAGCTGAAATGCAATTAGGGGAAAACAATGTCTGTGGCCCAGATGCCACTGCGGAAGTGACCAGGAAGAAGAAGAAGGGGGATGGGGAGGACCCACTGGGAGTCTGCGGGAGCTGCTGGGGAGAAGAGAAGGCAGACGAGAGGCTGGGCTGTGCCAGCCAGTAACCTAGAAGTAACGGTACCTCGTGGAGAATACGCTGATGCCACATCGCTGGCCCGGCTGGGGCAGCGCCGGCCGCACACGCACGCTCCCTCCCTCCGCACGCGCCGCGCCGCGCCCGGCCTCCCCGCCGCGCGGCCCAGCCCGGCCCTCACACCCCGCGCCGGCCGGCTCCGCCGGGCAGGCCTAGGCCCGCGACGGCCGTACCCGGCACTCCGCTTCCCGGCAGAGGCAGAACAGGCCGCAGCATAAACTTCCCGGCGCGTTAGCAGAGGTGTCACGGACGGGCCGGCCCCCAGCGCCATTCCCCGAGGCCTGGAGGCGGGCCCCGCCCCACTCCCCTACACGTGGGGTCCCGGCGGAGGCCGCCCCAGGCGCCGATGGCCCCCTACCCCTCTCGCGTCGTCCCCGCGCTCTACCCTTAAGTCACGGCCTTTGTCGTGGGGCTCCGAGCCGTCGGTCGTCCAAGTTTCTCGTTGTCTCGCGATGGCCGGGCCTGGCGATCCTTCCCGTGCCCGGCCCCGCGGATCCCGCCCCAACCACCGTGCTGCACCGACACCTCCCGAGGAACCGGGGCCGCCGCCGAGCTGGCCGCGCCCGCCGCGCCTCGGCTTCCTCCCTCCGCTCGCCCGCCTCTTCGCCGCCTTCTGCTCCCCGCCCGCCCCCGGCTTTGCAAACCCGCAGCGCGCGCGCGCGACACACAGCGACACCGCACACAGCTCGAGACCGGCGGGGCCGGGCGGCGGCAACGGTGGGTGAACGCGCCGCCGGCTGAAGAGGCAGGAAGCTTCGCCCCTCAGGGCCCCGGCGCCGCGGCCATGCCGATCGCCTCCAGCCCAGCTCGCCCGTTGGCCAACCAGGCTCCGGTGCGGTTTGGCCAAATCAGAACGGGCGATGTTAAACGGGGTGGAAAGAGCGAACGGAAAGGGAAGGCCGGAACTGACGCTATAGGTGGAGCTGGCTCTGGGCCCTGGAAGGGGTGCGGTGGGGCAGGCCGGGAATACTACAGGTGCCTTCGGGAGAGGTGGGGAGGAAGCGACGAGAAGTAGACTTTAGGGGAAACCGGCAAGGGAAGGAGAGGCCCGGGAACGCGGCAGGGCGAGTTGTTTCTGATCCACGTGGCCGGGCAGCCTGCAGATGCCAGGGATCCAGGGTCGACGCCGCGTTAGATGTTTTTTCTCCCCGGGCGCCCTCTGGGCATTCCTCGCCCTCCTGTTCGCTTTGCAGAGTAGATCTGATCTTCGCTCTCCCACAGTTTGGACACTCGCCAGCGACTTTGCAGGCAGCAAGTCTCCCTGCAGTCCTGGGCGGGCAACCGGGGGCGGACTCCTGCCCGGGACCACTCGAGTTGAGGAGGTCAGCGGAAAAGAGGATGGTGGGTGGAAAAGAAAGGGGCCCATTAGACGAATCTGATCTATTTCTCTGACTAAGCGCCCGCAGCAGGTAGGAATTTAGCAGAGCTGGTGATCCTGGGACAATAGCACTTCTAGAAATTCGTCTTAGAAAGTTAAAGAAGCTGCTTGACCACAAAGTACGACTTTGCAGGGCGGGCCAAGCAGCTGACAGGAAGCATTGTGACTGTTCTCTAAAAGGAAATGCACTCCAAGGATACCAGGGACATCATTAGCAGGGGCAGAAATCATGAACAACAAAAGAACGTATTCAAAAATTTCAGAAAACAGAAATGGAAATTATTTTAAAATACATTTAAATATCAACGAATAACACCTCCATGCACAGGGATATGTAAAGAAGCTACTTGGGTCCGGAAGTAGGAACCAGGCGTTGGTGTGTTTAAACTTGGAGCAATATGCTGAACGAGTTAGCACATTGCACCGCTCTAAAGTTATGATACCCACGCCTCCATCCTCGCTTCTGACCCAAGTAGCTTCTTTACATATCCCTGTGCATTTAGGCGTTATTCGTCATATTTAATACTTTAAAAGACTTTCCACTTCTGTTCTCTGAAACTTTTAATGCTCCTTTGTATTTTACTACCTGCTCCTGCCAACCATGTCCCCTGGCACCCTTGCAGGTGCATTTCCTTTCTAACAGTCACCTGTCAGCCGCGACGGCCCCGCCCTCCAGAAGTTGTACTTTGTGGTCAAGCAGCTTGTTTCTAAGACGAATTATCTAGCTATTGTCCAGGATCACCAGCTCTGCTAATCTACTCGGCCGCGGCGCTAGTCAGAGAAGATGAATCAGATTCGTCTAATGGTCCCTTCCTTTCTACCACCGTCCCCTGTTGCTTTCCCGCCGCCTCCTCAACTCGAGCCACCCAGCAGGTCCCGGCCCCAGATACCCGCCCAGGACTGCAGGAGCCCTGCTCTGGAACCGAGCTGCGAGTGTCCAACGAGGGAGAGAGCCGAAAGATCATGACTCTCTGCAAAGCGAACGGAGAGAGCAAGGAATGCCCAGGAAAAGAGGGCACACCCGGGGAAGAAAGAAACGTTAACTCTCAACGCGGCGTTGACCCTGGCATCCTGGCATCTACGGGCTGCCCGGCCACGTGGATCAAAACAACTCGCCCTGCCGCGTTCCCGTGCTCCCCCCTTCCCCTTGCCGGTTCCCCTAAAGTCTACTTCTCCGTCGCTTCCTCCCCGCCTCTCCGAAGGCACGTGGCTCTTTCCCGGCCCGCCCCCACCGCACCCCTCCCGGCCCAGAGCCGGCTCCTCCTAGCGTTGTTCCGCTTCCCCCTTTCCGTTCCTGTTCTCCCGCTCCAGCTTTCGATCGCCCTTTCTGATTGGCCGAACGCACCGGAGCCTGGTTGGCCAATGGCGAGCCTGGGCTGGAGGCAATGGGCGTGGCCGCAGCGCCGGGGCCCTGAGGGCGAGGCTTCCTCCCCCTCCAGCCGGCAGCACATTCCGCCGCCGGTCGCCGCCGCCCGGCCCCACAGTTGTCTTTGCCGGAGCTGCAGTCGCGCTGGGGTCAGGGGCGCGGGGTGGGCGGGAGAGGAGAAGGCCGCGGCGGAGGCAGGTGAGCGGAGGAAGGAAGCGGAGGCGCGGCGGGCACGGCAGCTCAGGCGGCGGCCCGGTTCCTGGAGGTGCCGGTGCGGCGTGGTGGTCGGGCGGATCCCGCGGGGCCCGGGCGGGGAAGGAGTCGCCGGCCCGGCCATGGCGGCATAAGTCAAGAAACTGGACAACCAACGGCTCAAGAATTTCAAGAACAAAGGCCGTGACTTAGAGGGAAACCGGGATGATGCCGGAGGGTGGGGGGCCGTGGGCCTGGCTGGGTCTCCGCCGGGACCCCGCGTGTGGGGAGTAGGGGCGGAGCCGCCTCCGGGCCTTGGGGAATGGCGCTGGGGCCGGCCTGTCCGCGACGTCTCGCCAACGCGCCGGGAAGTTTATGTTGGGCCTGCTCTCGCCTCTGCCGGGAAGCGAGGTGCCCGGGTACGGCCGTCGCGGCCTAGGCCTGCCCGGCGGAGCTGGCCCGGCGCGGGTGTGAGGGGCCGGGCTGGGCCGCGCGGCGGGGAGGCCGGGCGCGGCGCGGCGCGTGCGGAGGAGGCGTGCGTGTGCGGCCGGCGCTGCCCCAGCCGGGCCAGCAATACGTAACGAACGCAGATAACATTGCTTACGCATAGAAACACTGACACAGACACTTCAGCACTAAAAACACTTGAAGTCCCTTTCAAAATGGCAAAACCACCAGGCAGGCTACAGACATGTGAAGAATGTGATACCAAGTAGACTCAAGGACACTGGTTCTCAGTATGAAAGCAGAGGCAGAAAGGCAGAGCATCACCGAGTTCAAGCACAGCTGGAAACATGCACGTTGAGTGACTCAAATTTTTCACCACTCTACACATGTCCACAAATTATCATGAAAGCTCCATAAGTATTGATTATAAATACGTTTTAGTGAGTGGATGAATTTGCAGATACAGAATCTGCAAATAATAAAGATCAACTGTAAATTTCCAAATCCAGCAGATCTCTTCAGAGGTAATCCTGAGGGACTCTGCACCACGTTTGCTGTCGCCACCCCTCCCTCTCGAACTCCTCACCCCTTCCGCTTCCTGGTGCCCTGTGACCTCCTGAACTTACACTTGATATCCTCCACCTCTTACCAACTCCTCTTGACCCCAGGTACCTCCTGAAGTGTTGCTATTATCCAACATTTAAGAGAATAGCGACCCTGAGGCACTGGAACTGGGCCAGAGGACTGAGACCTAGGTCCAGCTCACTGAGCTGGGAGGTTGAGTTTCCCTTGGAACTATCCCCCTGCTATGCAGTGGGTCAACCACAAAGGGGTGATGGTGTATGTAGTCATTATATCTTTTAGCCTTCTCTGTCTATGACAGTTTCTCAGACTCTCCCCGCTCTGGTGACCTTAACAGCTTCTGGCATACAGCACCTGCTCAGGGCTAGAGAGCTCCAACCTGGTCCACATGGTTACAGAACCAGGAGCAGAGCTTCACTGGTACCAGGACTAGAGGAACCAAAACTTGGTGGAACCTGGGCTCAGTTTCAGGACCTCAGTGGGCTGCACTATCACGGCAGATGATTTGGGTGAATCAGCAGAGGCATTAGGGACAGCATGAGATATACAGGTAGCTGAGAGGACCATGGTTTTGAGTGTCCCTTAAGGACAGACAGAAGGAAAGCAGAATTATGGTAATAGCAACTGAACATGTATGTGGGACTTCGCATGTGCCGCTACCTCACGCGGCCTCTCAGCAGGATGATGATGATGACAGCAATGTGGCCACACACAGAGAGCACTCACATGGCCCAGGCACATGCCACACACATTCCACAGCCCTTCTGAAGCCTCTTCCACAGAGAAAGAAGCCAAGACCTGCAAAAGGTTGGGCTCCGCCAAACTCCCCACCATGCAAAAGTCAGAGCCCGACGTTTAAGCTCAGCCATCAACTCATAGAGCCTGACCCGCCACCTTATGCCACCTCCCTGGTGCCAGGATCCTTGCCCTGTGCCACATAGTAGCTCCTAGAGCTTGGCAGACACCTGAGGCAAAGAGAGGGCAAGAGCCAGGCAATCCTAGCCCCTGAGAAATAAAACAAACATATAGTTAACTAGAATTCAACTATCTGATCAGCACAGAGCCAGCAGCAAAGCTTGAGACTGGGGCACAGCCCTAGACCTGGATCCATGTGTCAGGAGTGGCGTGGGCTGCTGCCAGGGCCTGGGCAGGAGCTCTAAGAAGGCAGCGCTGTCCCTGGCCCTGCTCCTGCTCCGCCACCTCAGCACTGTGCCCTCATCACCCACGTCGCCACCACAGATCACCAAGTAGCTGCTCCACCTCTAGCCTTACACCTATGTCCCTGGACTGGGAAGCGAGGCAACGCCAAATTAAACAGCAGAAATTTCTCCTACCCCCCCCGACAGGCTTACACTGACATTTCATCTTCTACGAATACTGTAGCCACTCCAGCACTGAGACAGGCTGGCAACATGTAGCAGGTGCTTTAGGAAGCCAACATAGCCAGCTCAAAGTAAAACTGAAGCCCTTGTTAGCAAAAAAAAAGAGAAAGAGAAAGTGAATTTAAGCGCGTACAACTTGCGGATTACTCCCCCTAGCTTGAGTCCAACTGTTCCCAAGAGGCAGGAGCAAGGGCTTACTCCTGCACACAGCATTGGGTACAAGACCAACTGAACGAGTAGACGACCTAAAACATTACATTGCTA